>JAOTQP010000792.1:2997725-3047755 GCA_026413545.1 Cichladusa arquata
ATCCTCACAATTCCATCCCTGCATCCTCACAACTCCATCCCTGCATCCTCACAGTCCCTTCCCTGCATCCTCACAGTTCCATCCCTGCATCCTCACAATTCCATCCCTGCATCCTCACAACTCCATCCCTGCATCCTCACAGTCCCTTCCCTGCATCCTCACAGTCCCTTCCCTGCATCCTCACAATTCCATCCCTGCATCCTCACAACTCCATCCCTGCATCCTCACAACTCCATCCCTGCATCCTCACAATTCCATCCCTGCATCCTCACAATCCCTTCCCTGCATTCCCACAATTCCTTCTCCTCTCTGCCTAATTTAACAGCAAGCACTGTTTTTAAGGCACACACAGGCTGCCTCCAAATTACTATTATTGAACTCAAGCATATTCAAACAAAGCACAGTGTAATTCCTCAAGCAGTGATAATGTGGAGAAGCAGCTTTTTAACAGATCCTTGGGAATGCTCCTGCACAAACACCCTTGGATGTGTGCTCTCAGCACACTGCTGGGGAGCTGGAACAGAACCCTCAATACACCAACCCATTTTCAGTCTGTAGTTCTTAAATTCTGGCACCTTTCTCCAAACTTCATGTTTTCACACCCCTGAGTCCAAGTCTGAACTAAATCCTGACTCCTCAGGAACAACACAACTGGAAGGAACTGGAACAGCTCTGAGAGAGACGTGGGAAGGAATCAACCAACACACAAGCAAGAAATAAGAAAAATTCAAATATTGCACAGTATTTTTTTAATGCTTTTCCTCACATACCTATGAAGCAGTTTAGAACAGCAACCTCGGCAGATTCCGTTTCATAATAATTTATATTATTTTCTGAAGAAAAAAGTGAAATACACATTGTCTCCCTACAGCAATTTCACTAAAACTTAAATAACAAACTATTTTAAACACAGAACATCTACTCCTACTGGGAATTTATAATATACATTATGTAATAAAATCATTGTGGCAACAGCTATAAATCAACTGAGATGTGCATTAAGGGATTTTATTTTATCGATATGAGGTTTTAGGGGAAGTACAAATTGCCCAAAGGACACCACAGCTAATTAATAGATAATTATTAATTTGAATTAATAAATAAACTTTTTTGAAAGGTCAGTAATATTTACATGGCTTTCAATCAATAAAATATGTTACCCAATGGTTTAGGAATAAACACAGCTGAAAATGCCAAATGTCTGAAAGGGAAGAAGGTTCTTTCTGCACCCATTCAGGTGCACTGGGGGTCAGATACAACCTTGGAGCAGCTTCCTGGCATTTCTACAAGTGATATATTGGGTACTTATCTGTGTTAGAGAAATTTAACAGCTGTTTTTAAAATAAATTTTACAGAAGTAAATAGTGGTGTAGAACTACTCTTCAGATACGTAACACAGCAGGAAATACAGTGTCTGGGGTTTTTTTCTGAGTGTAGAGAAGACAAGAAGTGTTCATTACTTATTTATGAATCAAAGCATGCAAAAGCATCCCCAAGTCCAAATCTCTAAAACTTTTGAGTTTTAGAGATATACTTTCCCAAGTTTTTGAGTTTCATGAGATGTATTTTTCCTAAAGGAAATAAAGGAGCCCTTTAAGCAATGCTGGCTTTTGGGAAAGCAGAAAAAATATTTTTTTCCAGCACATGCTACAAACAGTCAGGCATGTACAGCAAAGTTATTCCTTCAGAAAAATACTGTAAACCTGGAGCTTACAGGGGTCATATAAAAAAGAAATATTCATGATGCATAAATGAAAATCATAAGAAAAAAAAAAAGGCAGCAAAAAGGGCAAATCAGCATTACACTACCCAGCTTAAACTTCCTGCCTTGAAGGAAGAAAAATATCCAAGGCATGCCATTTCCAAGAATCTGATAGAAACAAAGCACTGAATAAGCTTGGTTTGCCAGCTGCAGAGGGATTTGGGGGCAGCAGGGCTGAGCAGAGGAGCCTGCCTGCCGGAGCGCCCCGGCATCGCGGCCACGCCACGGGCTCCTCACTAACGAGGACACGGAGCACACACCAACCTACCCAACCTGCTGAACTGTTCCAAAGTATGTGACTCCCTCTCTTATAAATAATTAAGCCACCTACAAATTAGAGAAAATCAGTGGTGTGCAAGCAATGACGACTGTCAAGTCTGGTTCTGCTTTAGAAACAGCACAGGGCAAGGCAAACAAAGCCCAGTTTCTTAATAATCCCAGCAGAGACACCACACCTGCCAATTGTCTGCATAACCCACTTTGGGCCCGACCTGCAGCAGATCCATCAGTCGGGATCATCTCCAGGACTTGTTCCCCAAGCTACACAAATCACCACGAGGGGTGGCCTGCCTGGTGGGGAGTGAGTGGATCTTCCTGCTGAGCAGGAGACACAGGTCTGGATCTACCCTCTGGTTGTAAGCAAGAGGAGGACTGGGAGGATAATTCCAGTCGCTGGGAAGAGCAGGAAATGCTGCCTTGCACTGCTCTGGAGCACCCCCTGGTAGCCACACAACAGCCATCCTGCCTCCTGGCCGGGTGCAGGGAGGGAGAGCACGCTGGCAGAGCTGAAGTTCACTTGGAAGGAGGGAATATTTAATGCATTCTATGTGCAGCTGATGGTAAAATGGGTTAGTTAAAGGCCTTGTTCTTACCGTGCCTCCACACAAGCAGCATTCCTGCTGTGGGCTGCACGTGTTTGGGTGTTGAGCATCAACATGACACCAACACTGACAGACACCAACACAGTGATGGCACTTTCATGTGATCCCAGTGATTTATCAGCTGAACATCTGAAATGTTTAGACTAACACATGGAGAGCTGACAGAGTATCTCCTTTCCATCTTGAGATTACCAAAACCCACAGATTTTAAATACTCAGAAGGAAAAAAAAAATAACAGCTTGAGATAGTACTACATTCTAACTAGAAAAAGAAACAGCTTTATGATAACAGAACTTCTGAAGCTTGAATGAACCACAAAACTTCTGGTGAGAAGAGAAAAACCCAGCAGTGCCAGACAAGGCCACATTAGAGGAAATACTCTGTGGCAGTCAGGAGAGAAATGGCATGAGGAGAAAGCAGTCAGACATAAGAACGTTTGTACCTCTCACCAACACTGCTTTTTCTACACCTTTATCACTAAACCACTAAGCAACAACACCTTTTTTAAAAAAATAATGCCAATAGACAATCCTAATACAGCCAATTCTTTGAGAATGCAAAAAAATACAGAGACTTGGGAAACATTCTATTTGGAAATACTCTATTTTTGTGCCTCTGGGTCTGAAAGAATGGAGTTAGAGAGTTCTTTCTTCCCTGGAGCCAAATTTACATAAGCATGTAGCTATTGCTAAATAACCTTTGCATTAGAGACAGCTCAGGGAAATGCCTCGTTCTTAAGACTCTCGAGTTTCATCAGATCACTGTGTAGGGCGTTTTATTTTTTTTAATTATTACTCACACTTGTATACTGAATCACTTATAAAACAAATAAGGTTTAATAAGTTTCAATGCCCAAGGCTACCTCAACGTGATGACATCTCTGTCACGCAAGAACTGGGAGTGCTGCGCCCTGCAGCGATAACTAAAAAGCTGTTTGATATAATGGCAGGTTTAAAAGCAAACCTCCAGACCAAGAGAATTTAAAATGCAGATTCTTGAAACAGGCTAGAAGTTTCCTTCAAGTAAACAAATGTTACAAAAAGGTAGCAATTTCTTAATAATCCAACATTTTCAGTCCCTCACATGCCAAAGAAGAGGAGCACAAAAGCGAATTAAATGCCATAGCGCAACGCAGGTTTCAACAAATGAGGGCAGTTTGAAACACTGGAATTGAAATAGTGTCAGCAGAGGAGCCTGCTGGTGCCCCCCATTGGGAAATGGAGAGTTCCAGAGGACAGGTGGAAGGGAGCAGAGAGCCAAAGGCCCCAGTGCAATTACAATATGCAAGGCCGGGTGCGTGTTCCGACAGGAGCGGCGGAACAGCCGGACTCGTTCTGCACAGAACGCTGAGCGAGATGAAACAGCAGCACACACCTGATCAGCCAGGCTCACGGCCACGAGGAGGCAGATCAAAGTGCAGCCACGGCCAACTACTCACTGCGTCCCTGACTTGCAGTTTCACTTCATTGAAATGCAGCAGTTTCGTGCCTTTTCCGAGCAATTTTTCCATGCCAGCCTCGCTCGGAGCTGCTCAGTTAATGCAGACTGGAAAAATCCTAACCCAACCAAAACCCACCCTGCTCAGGGCAGCCCCACTCTGCTCCCGTGTGGAGAGACTTTTATCTCCACTCTGGTGGGTTACATCATTCCCAAAACCTGTCACAATCCCAAAGCCCACCTTGCTGTATTGACCAGAAAGTGAAAAATAGTCCTTTTTTTCCTGCTTGTTCAAAGAGATGGCCAAGCATCTGCAGTTTGACTCTTATAGTAACAAAGAGCTGGATGAATCCAAGGGCAAAGAATTCTGAAGTTTGCTGCCACAACTTTTAGTTCCCCCTCATGAAGATGTGCTCTGCTTTACATATTTATAACACTTGTTATGTTAAAATATACTATATTTATTTATAGTATAAATAGAATATATTATATACCACATAAAGTAAGAATCTTGCATGTTAAAGTGTTTACTTTTTGAACACTTACTTTCAGCTGATATTTTTGACAACAGTGTTGCTACAAGTGTAAGACAAAATTCTTAATATTAAAACATTAAGAATATATGTAATTATATATAAATATAATAGTTATCAGTTTAACTCTTGAAATAAATATTTCCTGTTCCACTTAAGCACCTACACACACACATACCATTCTGAAAACCTTTACTCCCTAGTGATACAATTTGTTGTAGTGACTGAAAGGAGAAATGACAGACTAAATGCAAGAAAAGGCTTTACAAATCTGCTTATATTTACCAACAGAAACAGGAGTTACGAGCTGTGGAGAGGAAAAAAAAAAAAATCAGAGAAAAGCAAAGCAGCAGGCTCTGCTCCCAGGTCTATTGTATCACATTCTGGTTTCGATTCTACTTGTTGAGTATTCACCTGTTTCGCTTAGTGCGCACTAATGAACAGGTGGATGGAGCCAAAGCCAAACTCAAAGGAATTATGACAAAACACTAATGCATTATACATCCTGCAGGTCTCATCATGCCCGGGAATGGCAAACAGTCAGTCTCCCTTTCCAGATCTGACAATAAAATGATGAAACATCATTCTGTCTTTTGAAACGCTGCAATGCACACAAATAACGCTTCCTCCTGCTTAAGTAGCAGCTCCTCAGTTATTCTAAATATAGATCATTTCTTCTCCTTTCTGATTTGGAAGAGCTCGAGAGGAAAAAGAAACAACCAAAAAAAAAACCCACACTGCACACACTCACTCCAGACCTTTCCTTTGATGTTTAGTACTACACTGCACACAAGTTCTCTTAGTGACTGGTTATAAAGAGTAGCAAATTTATGCAAATTATCAAAACTTGTACAAACACCAGCAAATCCTCAAACCTGTGCAACAGCAAAGACTGCACAAGGGCTCATGATCTGTCTTCACCTGCACTGCCTTGGTCAACAACCAAACCAAGAAGGAACAACTCCTCCACCCACACGAACACCTCCATTCTGCCCAAATACATTCGGACATCAAAACTGGCACAGACACCAGAAGTGTTACCCTAGGATTTCAAAACACACCCCAGCACCTTTCAGGGTGTAAAACTACAACAAAGCTTTTATAAATAGCCAATCTTAGGATGTACAAGAGGAGCACTGCCCTGGAACAGCAGTTCAGGTACTGTAGATTGTTTCCCATGCACAGTATGTCCACTTTAAAACCCAAACGAAAAATTCAGCTCTTTTGAGTCACACACAATTATCAATTCACAAGGAAAGGGAGGGCATTAAACAATAAATTCACTCAAATTAGCAAACAAACCCAAACCTACTGAAATAACTACTACTTTGAGAGTTATTGATGAGTATCTGTATTGGCAATTTCACTTTCATCTGGGGATGCAAAGAAATAAAATATACATGCATGAGAAGTTATATTGTCTAAACTGCTGTGGAGGAAATTCTCCTTTTTTCATTGCCAGGAATTCCTCTGTGCATTTGCTATCAAAGGCCTCCTGTATCAGTATGGGATGGCCATAAACCAAATTGTCTATGTTTTAAGGGAACACCAGTATTTACCAGGGCCTGGAGCATGCCATTCACAATGACAGTGCCCTCCATGGTCTGGGAGGAGGATTTGGATAACATGGAGAGCACCCAGTCCAGGAAATCTGCCATCCTGCTTTGCCTGACATCAGGGCGGACAATAAACCTGTCACAAAAAAAAAGAAAACATTGCAGCCATTGACTTTATGACACCCATGGAAAAACTATTTTTCCTCCTATCCAAGCTGGCTGTAGTTCCTGGAAACAATTCTTCAATGTGCTTTTCCCCAAATCACACAGAGTGGAACACTCCAAACCATCCTATGTTTAGCCCAGCTGTTTCTGAGCAAGGCTCTGATCTGGAATTTCAAACTCATTTGTAGCTTTCACTTCAAACCCAGCTAAAAGCCTGTGTTCTAGAAATTTCTTATTTTAATTGTAAAGCAACAAAATTTCCAAAGCTTTTAAGAAATTAGAAAGCTAGTAGAATTGGTGAAAAGCTGAAACAAATAGGAGGATTCTTCACCTCTCTCACTAAAAAGAGCCATTTTGCAAAGCTGAAAATCAGTGGAAATCAGCACTGGGTCCCTTTTGCACTGTCTGTCAGTAGTCAGGTGCAGAACAAGCAACCAGCAGGGCTGCATTTGGGGTTTCAGATATTTGAAAAAGTCAAGCACCTGTTATTTAACATAATAGATGGATCAAGAATTGTGGTTTTAGCTGTGTTTTAGCTGTCTTAGAGAAGGGAATAGAGGTTTATCATGGCTAAACTACAGTAAACCTACTCTCAGCCCTCCCCTGAGCAGCCAAGCTGCAGTAAGGGCATCACCTCAGTGTCCTGGCACCTACAAACCAGGTCCTGTTCCAGCAGGGATTCAGATTACACTTGTTCTCAACTCACCCAGTGCAATCAAGGCTCATGGGGAAGCCCATCCAGCACAGCTCATGGAATTCAAAGAGGATGTGCCCCAGAGCCAGGACCTGGATCCTTCCTACACCTACAGGTAACAGGGGAACAGCACCAAGAGCTGACTGATGGGGTATTAAATATATTAAATACTGAGAACACCTCAACAGTGAGCTGATGGGATGGATTGGTGGGACTGCTGTGCTCCCCAGCAGCAGAGCAATGAGGACTTGAGGTGAGCTGCAGGAGGGTTGTTTTGGGTTGAAGGATGAAGCTGCCTTTGGCCCAGGGGCACACGTGAGAGAAGTGACCTGTCAAGTGGCTGAGCTGGTTCCCAGACCCTTCCTCAGCCCCAAGGAGTTTAAATCCTTCTTTCCCAAAGGAGTGCCCTAACCTCCAGACTAAGGGCAGGATAAGGATCAGCCTCACCTCCTCCTACTGCAACCACTCAGTGAGCAGGCAGGAAGGAGAATTCATTAATATACTCCAGCCCTTTGCCCTGTGAGAAGCAACTTGCTTTGGAAAACAGGAGGTCTTGAATCCTGATGTTTCTAGACTTCACTGGAAATTCATAAACTCCTTGGAGCACAAACCAGGGCCCAGACTTTCTCTTCCTCCCCAGGGACTCTCCCAGAGCGTGCTACAGTCAGACTCCTGTATCTCCTCTGTCCATCTGTCCCTGGACCGTTGTGCTCCTGCCCACCCAGAGACAGTCCAGCTCCAGGGAGATGGCACAGAGACCTCAGGTCAGAATGATTATACTCAGAACTGGCTTTGGGGATGTGAGAACAGCAAAAGGCCTTGGAGCCAGCCTTCTAATTTCTGGCTGAAGTGTTTTAATCACCAGACTGCTTTGGAAATGGTGTTTTCATCATAAACTAAATAATTGTAAGTCCACTATACAGTACTATGGTGCCTTGCACACTTGGTACTAGCATCAGCTAAATGTATTCCAACACCATATTTGTTCTGAACACATATTCCTAATTAAAATTAATTCAGCCAATAGACAGAGTTTAAGAGAAGATAAAACAACTTACAAGGTGCCTGCACAGCACGCAGTGTGAGGGTGCAGGGCACTGGTGAAATCCCCCTGAAACCAAGGGCTGAGCACTGCATGAGCAAAGCTCAGCTGAACACAAAGCTGCAATCAATAAAGTTGCTGTATGTAAGCTCCCACCCAAAATTTAGTTTTACAGACACTCTGGAGTACATCGGAAGTGCAAATTCAATTAAGCATAATGTGATGAAAAAATCTTTTAAAATTACTGTCATTACTTGAGAAGGCTTCCAAATAATGGGCGTACTTTCAAGAATCTATCACTCTTGGCTAATTTGGGTATTTTCTGGGATTTTAGAAAGTAATGAAGGCCTATATGAATGTTCAAGACTAATTCACTCTGTGTCACACTGTCATCTCAAATCCTCTGGGTCTGTCAACTTGTGACAAGGCAGATTACCCATACAAACACATAAACAGCGATTTCCAATTATTGATTCCAAAATGACTACAAAAACTGATTAGGATCACAGAATTATACAATCATAGAATGGTTTGGGTTGAAAAAGGACCTTAATGCCCATCCAGTTCCACCCCTTGTCATGAGCAAGGACACCTTCCACTGTCCCAGGTTGCTCCAAGCCTCATCCAGCCTGGCCTTGGGCACTGCCAGGGATCCAGGGGCAGCCACAGCTGCTCTGGGAACCCTGTGCCAGGGCCTGCCCACCCTCACAGGGAAGGATGAGGAGACAAACCTTGTCAAAATAAGTATGACTTTTTCAAGACTGCACAAGTAATTCATGCAGTCTCTTGAATTTTGCTCTGATATATTTCAGAATAAATAGAATGACAGGATTAGTCACCAGAGAACTGTGATTCTGGTCTCCAGTCCTTCATGAATTTTCTCCATGACACTGTACATTCTAAACCAAAAAAGTGTTTGATTTGCCATTAGATTCAGACCTGTAGCATTATACTCACTAAACATAAACTTCTAAAGCCTTGAGTCCCGTGACTGAAGCTCAGAATAAATTTAAAGAAAGTACACAGACAGTTACCTCCTAAAAAGACAAGACAAGGTCTGCTCTACTAAACATTGTTTTTAACAACTATTTTGCTTAATCCCATAAATTTGGTGCATCTTAACCCAGAGAACAAAAATGCAGGTATTATGGCTGTGATTCTCCCACATCCACTGCCCCTGTCCCCATGTCCCATTGTCCCTGTATTCCCAGGTCCCCAGCTGCTGCTGTCCCCATGTCCCACTGTGTCCCCTCATCCATCCCCATCCCCTTGCCCCTCTGTCCCCATGTCCCACTGTCCCCATATCCCCTTGTCCCTCTGTCCCCATCTCCATGTCCCTCTGTCCCCATATCCTCTTGTCCCTCTGTCCCCAGCCCCTTGTCCCTGCGTTCCTTGGTCCCACTGACCCTGTGTGCCACTGTCCCCATCCCCTTGGCCCTCTATCCCCATGTCCCAGTGTCCCCTTATTCCTGCATGCCACTGTCCCCATCCCCTTGACCCTCTGTCCCCATCCCCTGTCCCTCTGTCCCCATCCCTGTGTCCCTCTGTCTCCTTGTCCCCATGGTCCATTGTCTCTCTGTCCCCATCTCCTTGTCTCCCTGTCCCCATGTCCCCTTGTCCCTCTGTCCCCATCCCCGTGTCCCTCTGTCCCCATCCCCGTGTCCCTCTGTCCCCGCTGCCCTGCCATGGACAGCGCCAAAGCTGCGCGGGCAGCGCCCCCTGCTGAGCACAAGCTGCAGTGCAGAGCCGGGGCTTTTACTGCTTTAAAAAGAAAGGGGAAAAAAAAAAAACAAATCAGTCACAACCTGAGCTGACTAAAGGCGTCGTCCACTGGAATATCCAGGAATGTGGACTAGAATAGATACTGAAACAAGAGACAAGTGTGTACTATCTCTGTTTACAGTCTTTGTAATTTATTTTCATGTGCAGAGGAAGGAGTATTCCCAACAAACACTACTGCATCCAATTCAAGCAACAGTAATAACCCATAGACAACTGGCAACTTCCAGCCCTCCCAACACTGCCATGTCAGATTAAGAAACAGCAGGAGGAATGGGAGCCTTTCTGCACAAAAGAGACTTACTTGGACACCAGCACAGCAGCTGCATCCCGAGCCTTGTCACTGACAACCAGGTAACACTAAAGGGAAAAGAAAACTGACTGTAAAAGAATTCATACTTGGAGATAGAAAACCAACTATGTAACAACTCTGTCCATAATACACTACTGAACACTCACATGACAAATATTGTGATGATTACACACATGTATTATTGTGATTACAAACTGAGCTTAAAGCCAGTAGAAAGTTCATTTTCCCATTTAACAAACTGTATCTGAGGCAGAGTCCCTTCGTGTGCCTTTCAAAGCAGGTTTATTACTGAGGGTTTATTTGCTGAAGCCTTCACTCACAGACACATTGGCCTATAAGCAGTAAGTCCCTTAGTGCTGCAAGTGTCCAAAGCCTGAGCTGTTGGGGTACCTGTGGGGAAGGGGAGTGGTTTATTTTTATCTCAGTGGCATGACAAGTCAGCCCCCTGGCTGACACCCACTGGAACTCGATGTATTTGTTTAAAAATCTTCACACACACAGTTTCCAAAGTTGCTCACTCCGATCAAACGCTGATTTCCTCTAGAAATCCTCAGATTTGGCTTTCAGAAGAAGCTCTCTGGCACTTTCAAGCGTTGAAAGCCTCTACCACATTCACAGGAAGGGGTTATTCAGATAAAATAGCTTATTGCATCAGGGGAAACAAGTTCCAGTCTCACCTGACTCTAAAGCAGACTGAAGATCCAGAAGTACAAAAAAATTCCTTATAGATTAAACACAAAAATATGGGCTGAAATAATATGCTGAAAATAATATCATTGAGGAATGTACAGAATATGTTAATATTTATCACAAAATGAATGATTGAGCCAGGTATCCCAGGTCTGAAATGAGTTTTCCTCACCTTGGCTATTTCCAGGATGCGATCCATGGTTGGCTGCCGAGCCTGCCCCTCCAGGGAAACAAGGTTTCCATCAAAACGCGCCAGGTCAAAAGGAATCAGGCAGATCATGGACAGCCACAACAAGAGCATGTAGCGAGTTTCCCAGGTCTGGAAAGGAATGATAAAACAAAGGGCTTTTACTTCATTCTCTGCAACACAACGTGCAGAGAGCACAAACCCTGGCTCCAAGGAACCTTCAAAGCAGAGCAAGAGAAAACTCCCAAGGTGAGTGCCCTGAAACTCCAGAGGAGACAGAACTACAAGTGATCCCAAACAGCAAAACTGTAACAAAATTAATGGACCCTCCCCCCCCAGTCAGAAATTTAGACATCCTTGTTTCCTTCCCAAAGGAAATCTGCACCTTCCCATTTTCCTGGTTTTTTCCTTCTCTCAGTCTCCACTCACAAATACAACAAATATAATATAAATATGTTTTTCTCCTTATTTTCTTATCTATTGCTTTCATGGATGTACTGAAACTACTTCAGAAGAAAGAAAGAAGTTTTTCAAGCTTTAAAGCTGTACACCTACAGCAGCAAAGTGTCAGAATTGATGTTTTTTTAAAAAAAAACAACTTTTATTTAGAGCAGCCATATAATTATTGGCTTCAAATCCATGATGTTACTTATAACTGATAATGATCTAGCTTAAAATTCATCGATCTTAAGCAGCTCCCTGGAGTTCTTTTTCTTCATTCAAAAATAGAAGAATATAAACTACAGTACCCTGGAGTCAGACTGGATGATTTTTCATCTACTCCTTTCAGAGGTTCAATGCCTTTCACTGCCCTTACTCTTACAATCAATTTTTTCCTTACATGAGTGGTTAAAGGTTCTACTTGCACCTCTACTGCCGCTGCTTTTAAATCCCTGGAACAAATCTTTTGAAAGAAAACCAAGACCCCTCCTTGGGGAGGGCATTTCTCCTGTGACAAGATGATGATTTTCACACCAAATTCAGGTGTTAACACCAGACAGGGTCTGTCACTGCTTTATATATTTTCCCAATTTTTTTCCTACAGCTTTTTCCTCTGGAGACATAAAAGTTAAACAAAAAGTACAGCAAGTCCTCACCTCAGGGTCTCTTGGGTTCTGCTTTGCAAGCATATCCAGAACAGGCTGCAGGTCCCGGACTTCATGAGGGAACAGTGGCAGGAAACGTTTGTACCCTCTCACCTAAAGCAGAAAGTTTCAGAATTCAGGCCCCCCACCAACAGCAGTTGGCACTGAGGAGAAAGGAAAGACCCTTGGAGGAATTTCCTGACTGGGATCCTCATGTCATAAGGAGAGTAAACATGTAAATTAAAGTCTTAAGCACCTTGTGATATTTGTGTTTTTACCAAGTTATTAAGAATTCATTAAATGATAATTAACTTTAAAACAAGGGACATCTAGAGACTGTGTGGTCCAATCCTCCTGGAAAAGCAGGGTCACCACAGCAGGTGCCCAGGACCATGTCCATGGAGTGTCCAGTATCCCAGGGATGGAGACCCTGGCACCTCTCTGAGCCACCCATTCCAGGGCTCAGCCCTCACAGCCCAAAAATATTTCCTTGTGCTCCAATGTAAATTCCACACTCATCTAACTGTCCATCACACTTTACTTTTCAACGTTATAACTCATGTTTTATCACTCAGTATCTCCATGTCGGAAATTTCTTCTGCATTCAGACCTCAATTTTTACTAATCTGTATCATTAAATAACATATTTTCCTGATAGTCATGAAAATGGGAAACAAGAGAACTAATCTTTCACAGTACAGTTTAAAATATTTAATCACATTAGACATTTCTTTTAATATTTTTGAAAATAATGAAGAAAATATTTGTAACTTACAAACTTGTAGGATTTTTTTACCTTTGTAATGATGTAGAGAAATTTAAAAGCCAGGTGAACTAGTAGGGGAGGAGATCCACTGTCCCGTACTATCTCCAACAGGGAATTCATCATCCCTTCTAGTGAAAGGAGAGGAAAAGCAGTGAGACTACAAGCAGTTCGCAGAGTTTCTTGTACTTCTGATAGAACAGAGGGAGACAGCAATTATATAATGGAAGTACTATCAGCCACAGCAATCTTGTCATGCAAACCCAGACCTTCCAGAGTAACAGATTTCTAAGTATAGACACAAAAATTATTTAAGGATGACATTCCTACCTAAGTGGTGATCCAAAAGGTGAGGCTGCTCCTGGTACTTGTCCATTATACCTGAAAATGAAAAGATATGTGTCATAAACTACTCAAAGAGCCTTAACTGTGAGATACTCTCTGATTCTGAACAGCTTTAGCTTAAGATTCCTGCATCCCTGAGCTGCCACCATCTGTAAGAGAGGTCAGAAGATTAGAAAATCACAAAGTGGATGGAGCTTGGAGCAACCTTTTAGTGGAAGGTGTCCCTGCTCATGGCAGGGAGGGTGGAATGAGATGACCTTTAAGCTCCCTTCCAACCCAGAGCAGTCTATAACTCCAAGTAACAGTACAAGCCCAGTCTGTCCCCCCAACACTGCACTCATTTACCTACACTAAACCATCAATGCACTCCCAGAAGTCTCTCCAACTTCCTTGGACAAACCTCTCACAACAACACTTTGCAATGAGGGTGCTCCTCACAATCCTCAGAGCTAGTTTCTTACTTTGAAACAGAATACAGGGAATTCTTCTGCAAATCACAAAGAATCCTTAACAAATCTTAGCCTCAACAAACACAAACTGCAGCTCTTACCACTGTGCTCCTCAAAACTGTTCACGTCCCTCACTCTATTTTGCTGCCAGTAACACAGTCTCTTCCTTTTGGATACTGATCCAAGAAAGGATAAATTGAAATTGAATATTGAAAAAAAAATAAGAGTAACTTGCCAGAGCTTTCAGATACAAAAGCTTTTCAATTTAAACCCAGAATCAACAAAAAGCAGCTACAGAAATGAAAGCTGGGTTCCCAAGGAGATTATGAAGTGATCCAGTGTGGCACTGGAGATTGCCTGGCTAATTCTAGCTATTTGGTCAGAAAACAGCTTTTGAATTAGCAAACTAAAACCTCCTTAACCTCCTCTTTTCTGTATTTGTTTCTCTCACAAATGACTTTGCTCTCTGTCCTTTTTCTCTGCTTGACACATCAACACTTACATTTAAGACATGACTCAAAGCCAACAGTGCTGCAGTCGACCAGTGGATGACACTGCACAACCACTTTCAGATACCAGACCATCCAACAGCATCCTTGTGCAATTCCACTGGGATAGCAGAATGCCATCAAGAGGGAAACTTGAGCTTAATCATCACTGACTTCCCACCTGAGAATTAATGATGCCTTAAGCTGCATACAAACAGCAGAACCAGTGAACACTAATTCCAACACCAAAGCAACAGCTTTCCAGTAGAAGAGGAATTGAAGAGTAAATTCTTTTCCCAGGTCACAGCCTGGCAAAGATAAAGCAAAACCTCAAATATAAAAGCTGAAGAGAATGAACCTAAACCAGATCCTCTAAAACTATGATTTCAAGAAAGATCTTCCCATATTTTCCTACAAAACTGTAGCTGCAGATTAAACTGTTTCCCAAACTTCTGTTTCTAATGGTTCATCAAAAAATGAGCATCATGAGTTTTTCTGAACTCTCTGGAAACTTTCATTAAAACCCTCTGGAACAGATGATTACTGTGTTCTCTGTTCCCAGAAAAAAGGTACTGCCTAAGTTTCAGTGTTCTAACCCACACATTGAGCCTCTTGGCAGATTTGGGACATTTTGTCCAAGAAGGATCAATGACACCCGAGTACACTAAATATTATAACCCAATACTGAACCACATACACAGTTTCTAAGTATATGGAGCCTGTGTTTACTGGGCAACAATATACAGGCAGAAAGCTCATAAATACAATTTAAATGCACAGAAACACTCCACATGATGGGACAGACAGAGAGGCACAGCAAGGTGATTTTTCCATCAATAGTTTTTCCTGTTCCACTGAAATCTGACATTTCCTCTGTGATGCTGAACAACTTCTGCAATGTGAGTTCCTGGGACTTTTGTCTGAGCAGTTACATGTCCATCATTCAGATGGAACAGTCAGCTCAGTCAACCGCAACAATGCTACTGAGAAACTTCTGCAGGGTCAGATCTCCAAATTTAGGGGGTTCTGCTTGATGGTTTATCCACCTCATTTCTTCTTGTCAAAAACGAAGCTGCTGGGTCAATATTTTGACTGTGAGCTTTTACAGTTCCAAACATACTTGCAAAATGCCACTCTGCTAAATTCAGTTTGCAAATACATCAAGCACTGAATGAACTTTTGCAAATCACCTCCTCACAATATTGAGCCAACACACAGATATGCCTTGAAACAGGCTGGTCACCCAGGACACTGCTACATACACCTCACTATGGCCCTTTCAGATTCAGCTGAGACCCAGGGCCAGGACAGCTTTCCTTAGGTGGTACAAAAGACAAACCAAGTTACCTCCACTTGGAAAAATATACATGATCTGTATGGATTCAGCCACTCTTCACATTTCCCATGAAATGAAAGTAAAAATAGGAAATTGACACTTTGGAGCACAAAATGGGTGTGTTTCGGTGAGTGATTAGGTTAAAAAAGTTGCTTTATTTGACACACGTACAAACTTCTAACTCAATTATGGCCTGAACTTGAATGGGAAACTGGAGGCCCAACATGAAACAGAATTCAGATTTCTGGAATCTAAGACCTAAGTTTTCATTTACAGTAGTTGAATACCAGGTCATAATGGAATATCTATACGGAAAAGAAAATGAGCAAAAGAACCAGGTCTGAACTATCTATTGATAAAGTTCCAGCATTATCACTGACCCAAAAATTAGCAGTTTGGTCCCTTTTTGGTAATCAGCAATAACAAAATGAATAATACATAACAAAATGCTTGTATCAAGCAACAGCAGGACCACTCCCTTTGGCTGCCGTGCTTACCTACGAACCGTTCCACGGCCATTTCCCTTGTCACCAGCTCCGCGAAGACTTCCCTCAGGTTCCCGATGAGCTCCGCGACCTCGCGGCTCTCGCTGAAGCTGTCCAGGATGTTCCTGTCGCTGATGGCTCCCGGCTCCCGCTCCTCGCCCTCCTCGGGCTCCCGCCCCGCTCGGTCCATGGCTGCGGGCCCGGCGCTGCAGTGACAGCAGCAGGCTGAGCCCCGCCGCCCCTCACAGCCCGCCCGGCCCCGCCATGCGGCACCGCGCCCCTCCCGCGCCCCTCCCGCGGCCCCGCCTGGCCCTACCGGCCTGCGCCGCGGGGCTCCCGGAGCCGCCTCCTGCCCCTCCGGCCCGGCCCGGCCCGGCCTGGCCCGGCGCGGTGCGATGCGACCACTCGGGACAAGGGACCACCAGGGACAAGGCACTACCCGGGATGAGAGAGAACCCGCGACAAGCGCCCGGTGCCGCCCCGCGCCCGCCCCGCGCCGCCGCCGCTCCCGCCCAGCTACGGGCCGCCAGCAGGGACCAAAGGCAGCGGCACCGCCTGCGAGCGCGGGCCCGGCCCCGCCGCGGGGGGCGGGGAGCTGAGCAGCGGACACGCCATGGGGACACCCACCGGGGACGGGGACACCCACCGGTGACAGGAACACCTACTGGGGATGGAGACATCCAGCCTGGGGACACCCACCGGGGACGGGGACACCCACCCTGGGGACACTCACTGGAGACAGGAACACCTGCTAGGGATGGGGACACCCACCCTGGAGACACCCACCGGAGACAGGAACACCTACTGGGGATGGGGACATCCAGCCTGGGGACACCCACCGGAGACAGGAACACCTACTGGGGATGGGGACACCCAGCCTGGGGACATCCACCGGGGACGGGGACACCCACCCTGGGGACACTCACTGGAGATGGGAACACCTGCTAGGGATGGGGACACCCACTCTGGGGACACCCACCGGAGACAGGAACACCTACGGGGGATGGGGACATCCAGCCTGGGGACATCCAGCAGAGACAAGACCTACTGGGGATGGGGACACTCACAAGGGACGGGGCATCCACGGGGGATGGGGACACCCACCCCGGGAACACCCAACTGTGGTGTCCTGGGGATGGGACAAGGATGGGGACACAGGCATGGGCACCCAAGCCCTGGGTGAGGATGGAGATAGGGACCCCCAGGGAAAGGAACAGGGAAGGGGATCCGGGCACAGCGACCCCAGAGGAAAAGACAAGGATGGGAACAGCCTCGGCTGCACGAGATGTGTGGGAGACAACTGGATGATGCCCATATCCATGACCTTCCTTACCCGCCCCACACCAAAACACTGCATGACACGGTTAATATCACAACACATTATCTAAACCTCATCAATTCTGGAAACAACATTCGAACTCTGAAAGCTACAACTACAGCTCCACTGATTATACAGGAAATTCAAGGAGGCACTTCAGCCTGCCCAGGATGTCAGAACAGGTAGTTGCCCTTTCCTGCTATCCAGCAGCTCCATCCACACCCAAATATTTTATCTTCAGGCTCAAATTCATTCAATCAAACCACAGTCACAAAACACATGAACACTGAATGCCAGCTTTCTGCAAGGCAAGTGTTTTATTTGAGCAGTTTGAGTTCACAAGTACTTTCCAGTGTGACACAGGTCAGTTTGCTCACATCCATAAACACCAGTGCACGTGCACTTTGCTCTTTCCTCAGACCTAGATCTTGCAGCCATCAGCTACAATCCCAACTGTGTTCTACCTCTACAGTTCCACTTTTCCACTGTTTTAGTTCTGTTAAGTTTTATAACCAACCATGACAGAATTCCTTGATTCAAAGGAAATAAAAATTTTTCACTTTTTGTATCATATTTACAGAGAGCAAAGTGCATTGTTTTAAACTGATTACAACATCAAATTTTAAACTTTATTAAATCTTTACAGCACGACCATTTAAAGTTGAGCTAAATGTATTTGAGCAATTTTGAATATAATATTTTAGTATTAGTCATGCCAACCATATGAACTTGAATACTCAGGTCATAATTCATATTTGTGGGACTGCACTTACTTTTACTCTCCTTGCCACTTCCTTCCATTAAAACTCCCCAGAGTCACTAATGTACTGTAGCTCAGATTGTACACAAGTATCTTTGCTGAACACTTTTCTCCTCAAATTCCCACTGCCCATGTTTTCTGTAAAAATAAAGCAGTAAGGAACAATAAAATCCCTTACAAATCCATCAGGTTTGACACTGTTCCTTCTATACCCCAGTGGTGGCACAACAGACCAGCTTTGCCCACTGCACTCATTTTCTAAAACTGAAAATAACCAACCAACCAACCCAGCAGCCAGAGGTGCTTCTTCTCACCCAACCACAGAGCCTCCCTCCCACATTTTGTTGTCATTTTACAAAGTTATTTAAATATGTAACTATTGTAGTACAACACACTGAAATATCACACTAAAATGATGAAATGCTATTATCAACTTTGAGTGGTAACACTGGTGACTGTACAATTAATTACCAATGAACTAAACATCCTTCCAGAAAATACCACTGGAATTTCAGTTCTTATAGCAAGAGAAAAACTAATGTGAGTAAATTACATTAAATTAAAATAAATATTAGAATTATTATTAATTACATATGTTTGTCAAATGCAGCCAAAGGGCCTTGTCTGCTGATTAAATTAAAAAGAGAATGTTTTCAGATTCACAGAATCTGACTGAAATTTTGGATTAGGACAAAAGGAAAGGAAAGGGAAACAGAAGACCATGGAAATATTCATAGGAAAAGGGCTGGGAACAGACAGAAAACTAAACCAGAACTAACAAGGATAGATATAAGAACTTGCTCTTACTTCCAGCACCACTGTCCCACAGCTGCAGCTCTCCATAACAAAGTGCTGATGGAGCAGCAGCAGGACTGGGAAGATGCTGCTGTGGAAAAACTGTGGGAGCACAGCAGCTATGAGGTGAGAAAGCAAGGGCAGACTGACTGTCAGGCTGCTTTCCAAACCAGTGGAGCCTTCACAAACAGTGCAGCCCCTTCCTTCTGCAGGGGAGGAATCTGTGCAGGGAAACTAGTGCCCAAGTTAAAGATTACACAATTGCTCTTAGTTAGTGAGGCTCAAAAGTGCACTAAGCCTTCTCCATATCAGGTGTTTTACCATCAATTGTGAGTTTGTGGTACTTGGCATGAGCAAGGGCTGCTCATTCCTAAGGGACTGTGTCAGAATTTCTCAAATGCACCTGGTTACTTTAGAAGTTTCCTCATCATGTTTAGGGTAGAGCCCCTGTACCCTGTCCCAAAATGGTTCCAGTGGTTTATGTAATTAAAGAGCTGATACAACTTGTTTCGTTTCTCAAATCCTGGAGCTTTGGGTATTTTACTGTGATAGGCAGAGAAGAAAGAGCTGCTGAACCCCCCAAACATTCCAGCAATGGCCAGTTCGAATTCTGAATGGCCATAGAAGCAGGCAGGGTCAAATATAATCGGCCCAGAGTCGTCCTCAGCCACATTCCCTGCCCACAGGTCCCCATGTAGGAGAGCAGGAACAATTTCTACATCACAGAACATTTCAGGAATCTTTGGCTGAAAAAGCATAAACAGACATGTAACAATTGAAGAGTTTTGAAGAAAATATTAAATAAAATAAAGCACTGTAGCATGTTAGAGCCTGAGCTGGCCAAATGCTGCCTGTGTTCAGCCCTCATGGAGTGCTTTGGACATTGATGGCAACAAGAACAAGCCAGTGATACATGTTCTGGATTTTTCTTAACAGAGCTTAGCAAAGCATTTAAATTACAGTCTAGTGAATCAACACCTGCTACTGATGTATTGTTTCTAGACATGGATTCTCTTGATACTCTTGGATACTCATGGATACTCTTGCTGATATGAGAAATATACAATAATTTCATTTAAACTAAAAAGTTTCAATGGCAAAAAAGACTGCAGTAAGCATGTGGACCAATGAACAGAAGAGAGGAACACATCCCTGGTGTTCCCTGAGTGCTGCATGGAGCATGGCCTGAACCAGCCTCAGCTGTAAGCCTGGGCCAGGTAAAATACAAATCTGTCCAGGCAGCAGAATTTCACCCACTTCATAACACCAAGCTCTTAGGATTTATCATATTACTATTAGCTCTATTCTCAGAAATAAATGTTAATGCTGAATTATAGGGATTTTTTTCCACTATCTATAAAAATTGAAAGAGCAACAGGAATTCTGTTCAGCTGACAGTGTTGCTGAACTCACTGTGAAGCTCATCCAGACCCTGCTCTTCATCCTGAGCTGGGTAAATCCCTTAAAAAACACCTTTACAATCCCACTGATACACATTTTCTGAAATTCTAGAAAACAGATTTAAAACATGGTTCATACTTTTAGCTGTGACCAGAGTTCTCTGGCTTCTCTGTCTCCATAATCTTTTTCAATCAGATCCAGCTGAGCCTGGAGTCGGTGCCGGATAAAGAAGGATGGCCAGTCACTCTGCCACTCATTCACCTGGAAAATACAGCACAGGTTTGTCACACACAATTTTAACATATGTGCAGCCAGTGTTATTAGCAGAGATCCAGTTAAAATATTCAGTGCTGACACAGTGGCCTGGACAATGTCAGTGTGACCAGTACACAGCAACATCAGATGTTTTGCTTTGGGAGTGCTGCTCTCCACCACACTTTGGTGGAGCCTCTCTTTAATATAAATTGAGTTTCTGGCTATTTTCATTCATTCTCATTTTTTTAATGTATTTTAGAGGGAGGGTTTCTAGTGAGATCATTTCAGTTGTTCAATGTCATGTTTCAAATCTTTCTGGAAATGCAGAAGTATTCATTTTTACTGGGTAACATGTTTCTTATCTGGTGAAAAGTTGTACTTAGCAAAAATACTGCTGTTGTACTTAGCAAAGTTTGAGATACTGGAGGTTCATTCAGTTAAGTTGCAGAATGAAATCCTGACACGTGCAGAGCCAGAAAATGGTGGAATTATCTCCAAGAGCCATTTCTAATGTCTCATGAGACATTACATGATGAGACTCTCCAAAAGCAGTGGAGAGATCCATATAGTAGGGGTTAATAAACCAAGACATGGTTTGTGAAGGAACACTGATTTTTAAAGTATCACCAAGCTAAAGAACCACCACATCCTTCCAAATTCTCACTCAATCCACCATGCCTGCTGGCCACATGCACAGTGGCAGGGCACAGGGATGGAACAGGGAAAGCAAAGCTGTGGTCAGAAAGCTGCAGACAAATGGAGCAAGCTCAGATAGGAGGAGTTTACAAGTGCCTGTTGGCTTTCACAGCTGTGGAACAGATCATACCTGTGGGATATAACCACAGCAAGTGGCTGTGTGGAATCCAAACTTATCCACAAACTGGGCCTCAGAGTGACCAGCTCCTTTTCCTATGGAACAAAAGAAATATTAGGGGATTTGAGATGTTTACATGGTAAAGTCTGCAAACACAGAACTTAAGGCAGAAAAAATAACTTTAAGCAATAAGTTACTTATTTCATGGTCCCAATCCTTTCTAAAGCTGGAAAGAAATCTTTTGGACTTGAAGATGCTGAATGGAAATGGAGGCACAGTCAGTGAGTTTGCTTTGGATGAAGGAGTTGGATATTCAGGAAAGGAGCCCAAACACAGTCACAGTCTGCTGTTCTGGCACTTGGATGTGTTGTCATTAAATGTGGCTTGGGTTTGATTCATAGATTATTGGGACCTGCCAGTAATTTGTCCTTCACTCAGAAATAATGGATTATAATTTGTCCACCACTAAGTGTCAGACCCAGCCCACCTCTGAAGTCACGAGAATGATACAGATACAGACTGGGACTTCAGATTTTAATAGTAACAACTCAAAAAAATTTCTTTATATAGCTGATTTTTCTTTTCATGTATGCTTTAATTCACTTTGAGGAGCAGCATTTTTTTAATATTTTCCTACTTATTTGAGTTAAAAAATGTCACCCCAAACACCTTTAAAGAGGAACTTAATTCTGCAATTACAAAGGGACAATATTCTGTAATCAGTTAATTATCTAAACCAACAGCAAGCAAAAAATGGGATTTCTGTAAGCTCAAGAACTTTCAAGAATTTTAAGAGAGTGAGAGTGCATGAGGCTGAAAGGTTTCACTGACACTGAGGAAGAACCCAAATTGTCAGTTTGACTCAGGAAAGTTGAAAGCCATGCTGCACCACAGCCAAAGGAATTGCTTCCTTTTAGGTTTAGTACATTACATCAATGCTTTACCAATTGTGCTTCCCTCAGTCCTCAGCTTCTCTCCAAGTTTCTGGTTATAAAGATGAAGCTCTGCTATCTGCTCTCCCAGCTTTGAAGAGTATCTGTAGGATCAAATAAACCAAAATAAAACTGAAACAAGTGAACAAATATTACAAGGGAAAAAAACCCTTCAATTTAATACGACCGAGGCTATTTTTGGCAAACATAGAATCTTAATGAATTTCACAAGCACCTAACAGGGAGCAAATGACTGGCTAACAGCTCTGAAGACACAGATAATACAACAAACACTCTAAATGGTCTTGCAAGAAAGGTAAAGAGAACACAGGTGGTATAAACAGGAGCAGAAAGAGCAGGAGGATCATGTGCTCCTCCTTAGCAGCCCCACTATCAGCAGAGAACAGAATGTGGTGTCTCCTGTTGGGCTTTACCCTTCCAAATCAGCTGAACAGCAGTTGAAAGGGTAAGTCTGAAAAGAAGCCATAGGCAGGGATTGAATCAAGGCTGCCTAATGCTGAATGCAACAATAAAAAGCAGTTAAATATTCCACAGGTATCTTAAGAGCAGTTTTAAGGATGGAAACTAATTTTTTCTCCATGCCCAGAATGGGGGGGAAATGATGGATAAGGTTTGACATTGAAAAATCCTTTCTAGGAACAGTGGGGTGGATTAGCATAAACTGTGATGGCTGTGGAATTGCCATTATTGTCCCACATAAAATAGATGGGTTGGACAAGCAGCTGCCAGAAGAGCCATAGACATGACACTGTTCCCATATGAAGTCTGGAACACAGCAGTGTTCCTGAAAATCTGTTTTCAGCCACACACAACTCCTGAATTCTATGTTCAGGTTGGCTGACAGATGAAATGCAAATTCATGTCATCTTAACTTAATCATGGCTTAAATCATACTGGAAGATTCTACTTAGAGAAGCAGAGGTTTCAAAGACCTAAGCAGCCTGTAAGGTTAAAGAAACCTGTTGGACTGGGAAAAGAAACTCCAATGAAAAATCTCATGAGAGAATGATGAGCCAAACTCAGCTGTGATTACATTCACTGCAGCAGCATCTCAGCACACATGGAGCAACACACAAATGAGTAGTGACAGCCATTTCTAGTGCAGGAAAAGCAAAATATGGACAAGGAGTGTGTACACACATATATAGATATATACATATTTTTAATATGTACACAGAGAAACACAGATCTCAACAGAGAGAAGCTGTCTCAGAGAGAATAAAACAACTCTGCTCATGAAGTTTCCTGGCTGATTGTAAGACATTAATAAAAATGAGCCCCAAAACATAGTAAGAGATGCATGGACATACTTGCTGAGGTGCTTCATCTTTAGGTACTCCATGGCAAACATGGCTCCTCCTCCAGGCAGGTCAATCACTTTGATGGGCTGAGGCACTCTCACAGTATTGGTTTTCTGAATCGCTTCCAAACTTGCCATTTCCCCTTCAAACATTTTTCTAGCCTATCAAGGAATAAGAATATCCTTGGGCTAAATTATGGATGTCTACAAGGAGTACTTTGGAAAAAATAGACTTTTGACAAAGTGGCAAGGAGTTAATTCTCTTAATAAAAGGAGAGAGCTGCAGCAAGGCTTCAGTCCACATAGGAAGACTTAAGGGCCTTAACCCTAACTTCTTTTTTTTCCTGAATTCATTCCAGATGCTTATGAAGACACCAAACTACCTGGATGCAACAGCACATTATCTGAGGATAATGTGGCCACTGCTAAATGAGGTAACATTGAGCCCTTAAACTGATTCTTCTTTCCCCACAGGCCACTGGATGGAGATGACAGCACAAAGATTCAGTATGTGCTCTGCATTTTTAAAGAAAAGGTGCTGTTCTTCCTGGCAGTTTAGGATGGCTTTGATATTGATAAAGCAAATTTCTGATGCACTGTGGTATTAGAAAAAGCAATCAAGTATTCATTTAGTAATAGAAAAGTCAAGAGTTTGGCTTGAGAAGCTGCAAGAGTTTTACTTTTAAAAATGAAAAAGCAGCAGGGGTGTTTGAAACTTCTGTAGCTTTAAAGATAATATGTGAGTTTTAGCACTGGCCTTTGTGCCCTCCCATTATCGATCCTCCCAACTGGAACATGTAAAGGAATGCAGTGAATGCAAAGTCAGCTCTAGGCTTTTCCAAACTCCAAGTACCACAATAACAGCTTTGTGTTTGGCCTCTTTTTTACAGTAATTACAGTTCATTCCTGCTGTTGAGGGTTATCACATTGCTTTATACTGCATTTCACACTAATCAAACCTGCTACATTAATTCTGGATATAAAATCAACACAGCTTTAAAAAGAATACTGAGAACTGGAATAATTATGTATGATTAACAATCAGCTGCTTTTAAAATAAAAAGCAATCATCTCTATGCAATCAAAAGATCTGCTGGCATTGACCTGAGGTTTGTGGTTGATTTTCACAAATACCCGTCCTCTGTCTGTCTCGTACGTTTGGCCTTGGCTGATGCATCCTCCCCCAGAGCTCCCCAGTGCCTTCAGAATGTTGGTATTCAGCTCTGCCTTCAGGATCTTCTCCATGGTTATTGCCAGGCTGCTGCAGCCGCTCCTCTGCTAAACCTGCTGCGAAACAGGATTAAAGGTCTGGGTCCTTCTGCCCCTGTCACTCTGCGATGAGGTAGGAAGGGCCACCCACCGCAGAAAATAAATAAATAAATGAAACAGCTAAAAAAACAGCTCAGCCAGAAAGAATGTTTCAAAATGCTGTGCTTGCCGTGGGCTTTTATAGCTATACATGAAAAATAAAATTATTTATCAATATTTGCTAGAATAAACTGGAGAGATTAATTCTAGGAGAGGTGGGTCCTGGGGCCTCTCAGTGCTGGAGCTGCTGGTATTTGTAGTTTGGAGCGGCTCTGAAGCTCCGGGATCGCCTGCGGAAGGATGGTTTCAGGCCAATTCCACTAGAGGGAAGCTGAAGGCAGTCCCAAGAATGGCCACACGCTCTGTATAGGGGGCATTTGGTGTGAAATCCAAATCTGCAGCCCAAAAAGATGTGGTTAAATCCGCTAATCTGCCGGGCGGGGTGCGTGGAGGAGGATGAGGCAGGCGAGGAGCCCGGCTGGAGCCCACGATTCCCGGCGGAAATTCCTGCCGGGGCGGGACAGTGCCGTGGGGATGGGGGAGATCCCGGCCGGGCTGCGGGACGGGACCGGCGGGCACGGCCAGGGTGAGTGGCACCCCCGGGTCCCGGTGTGAGGAACAGCTCCTGCGGTGAGGGGCGGCTGCTGCCGGTGTGAGGTGGGGATGCTGTCCCGGTGTGAGGGGCGGCTGCTGCCGGTGTGAGGTGGGGATGCTGTCCCGGTGTGAGGGGCGGCTGCTCTCAGTGTGAAGGAACGGCTCCTGCAGTGAGGGGCGGCTGCTCCCGGTGTGAGGTGGGGATGCTGTCCCGGTGTGAGGGGCGGCTGCTCCCGGTGTGAGGGGCGGCTGGTCCCGGTGTGAGGTGGGGATGCTGTCCCAGTGTGAGGGGCGGCTGGTCCCGGTGTGAGGGCCGGCTGGTCCCGACAGCTCCTGCAGTGTTGGGGAACTGCTCCCGGTGTGACGGGGGGCTTGTCCGGTTGTGAGGGGGCACTGCTCCCGGTGTGAGGGGCAGCTGCTCCTGCAGTGTTGGGAGGCTGGTCCCGGCGTGAGGGGAGGTTTGTCGCGGCGTGAGGGGGTGCTGCTCCCGGTGCGAGGAGCGGCTGTTCCGGCTGTGAGGGGATGCTGTTCGCGCCGGGACTGGGGGAAGCTCCCGCTGTTATGGGAACAGGTGTTCCCACTGTGAGGGGATTCTGTTCCCGGTGTTACGAGAGGCTGTTCCCGCTGTTGTGAGGGGTTGTTCCCAGCGTTGTGAGGGACAGTTCTCGGTGTTATGAGGGACAGTTCCCAGTGTTGTGAGGGAGAGTTCCCGGTGTTAAGAGGAGCTGTTCCCGGTGTTGTGAGGGACAGTTCCCGGTGTTGTGAGGGAGAGTTCCCGGTGTTAAGAGGAGCTGTTCCCGGTGTTGTGAGGGAGAGTTCCCGGTGTTACGAGAGGCTGTTCCCGGTGTTATAAGGGACAGTTCCCGGTGTTATAAGGGACAGTTCCCGGTGTTACGAGACGCTGTTCCCGCTGTTGTGAGGGACAGTTCCCGGTGTTATAAGGGACAGTTCCCGGTGTTGTGAGGGACAGTTCCCGGTGTTACGAGACGCTGTTCCCGGTGTTGTGAGGGACAGTTCCCGCTGTTCCGAGAACAGTTCCCGGTGTGACGGCAGCCTGACACTGCTCCCCGCTCCGCACAAGCGCCCCGTGGCTCTCCGGACTCGAACACTCGGATTCCTGTTTAATGGCCGCACACACTCCATGTACGTACCACGCCCACAAAAATTAGAACGTGAAGTCTTATTTTAGAGCTTGCTCACCACAGAAATGGTGCTTTGGGATGAATGACACATCCAATGCCACCGAAAGGACACGACATTCTGCTGCTGGATTTTCATACTGCATTTTAGTTTCTGATGTGATCAACATTGGTTTCACTACTTTGTGTGTTTTTTAAAAGGGGATAAATGCCATTAGATTAAATTCTTAATTCCATGAAATTTGGAAAGTGACTTACTAATAAAAATAAAATCCTATCTTTTTTGCAAACGATTAAAAATATAAAAATGAGTAATGCGTCTGCATATTCAGGCACAGGTATTTAAAATGCATTAAACACAATGAATATATATTAAACACAATTAAAATGTGTTTGATACAAGAAAATGTATTAAATATACTTAACAAAGTATTTATCATTGTTAAATTCTACCAATAGTGTGATAAATTCTGTAGTGCTACAATTGTGCATTTGGATTCCTTGTGAAGTTCCCTCAGTAACTTTTAAGGACAAACTTCACTAAACTAAAAATGGATCTATAATTATCATGCACATGCACCACAAGGTTTTGTCTCATTAGTGTATGTAATTAATTTCATAAATGTTTTTGTATGTTTTTTAATACTTTGGGGAATTAATTTGTAGGTTAAATACTTTTCTGTAAGAATAAATTACATTTCATACCACTCTATGAGAAAGTTCCAGGAGAAAAATGCCACAGAGGCTGTGATAAAAGAAACACGACTTGAAGAACACTATTTCAAAAAATAAATAAATTCAATATTTCTGGAAAATTATACTCTTGGCCTCCTCAATCACCAGTCTGGTCCCTGTCTGTGATATGCAGGAGGAATGCCTGGCTGGAGGGGGCATTTCTGCCGTTTTATGTCCATCCCCAAGGCCAGAGGCTCTGTTTTTCCTGCCAACCACAAAAACACAAGGTAAGGAGAGGCTGGAGCAGGATTCCTCTCTCCTGGTAATGCCTGCAGCAATCCCACATGGATTAAGTAAAGCCTGGGGCCCTAGTTGGCAGGAGAAGCTTTAAAAAAGTGAAACAAGGCTTTGCTATTTCACATTACCACATTACTCTTGGCTGCCAGAGGAAACAAAATCTTAAAAGAATACTATAGCAGCTGATCTGTGCAGAGCTCCGGGCTGGACTCCTGGACTCAGCTGCTGTGCACTGAAGAGCTGAGGTCACCTCCCAGCAGAGCTGCTCACAAATCCGAGATGCGACATCAGCGGAAAAGGCACAGAGCGAGCACGGAAAAGGAGGTGAAGGCACAGGAGGGACGGGGAATAGCTGGTGTTGGTGTGAGCACACACAGTCTGGGCTCCAGCTCTAGTACAGTCATGGAATAATCCGGGTTGGAAGCGGCCTCACCAGGCTATCGGGTCCATCATCTTGCTTGAAGTAAAATTACTATTTAAGTCCAGTCAGGGTGCTCAGGGCCTTGGGCCGCGAGAACTTCCACATTTTCAAGACGTATTTGTGGTGTTGGTTGTTGGGTTTGGGGGGTTGGTTTGGTTTGGGGTTTTGTCAAGTCAGGGAATCCCTATTTTAGCGTGCTCCAACCGCAACTCCTGTGTTTTTACTAGTTTGAGGCGAAAGCTTTTACCAAATAGTCCTTTGGAGCTGGGAGGGGCCCGGGCCACCCATCCGGCGGTCAGTCCCGGTTCCTCCCGGCCAGTCCGGGCGGTCAGTATCGATCACTCCCGGTCCCTGCCGGCGGTCAGTCCCGGTCCATCCCCGGCGCTCCTGCCGCCATTCCCGCGGCGCTCGACTACTCGGCGCTCCTCCCGCCGGCGGCGGGAGCGGCTCTGCGCTCCGCAGCGGTGCCTGCCAGGGCCGGAAGCAGCCGCCGGCCTGTCCGCCTCGGCCCGCCGGGACTCGGCCGAACTCGGCTCCGCTCAGCCCGGCTCGGGTGGGTTCGGCTGAGCTCGGCCCGGCCGGGCTCGCTGGACGGGGCCCGACTCGGGCGGGCCCGGCTCGGTTCGGGCTCCCTCGGCGGGGCTGAGGCGGGCGGGCGCTGCCATGGTGTGAGGGGCGGGGGCGAAGGGGCCGAGCCGGAGCCATGAACCTGCTCCCGGCCAACCCGCACGGCAACGGGCTGCTGTACGCCGGCTTCAACCAGGACCATGGTGAGGCTGCGGGCCCGGGGAGCCGGGTGGTGCCGCGGGGGGGCGGCGGTGCAGAGCCCGGGCCGGGCTGGGCTGGGCCTGGGGCTGCTGCGGCTCCCGACCCGTCACTGCGGGTCCCGCTCGCGTCCCGAGCTGCTGCCGCTGCCTTAGGGGATGGCCGCGGTGTGGCGGCTACAGCTGCCGCAAGGAGCCGGGAAGGCCGCTGGCAGCGGGAGGATTTAGTGCTTCTCCCGTTGTTTTAGCGCTGGTGCGGTCGTGCGTGCGCCCAGCGCTGCGGAGAGTTGAATGGGTGGGTTGGTGGGGGGAGAGCAGAAGGAACAGGACCAGGCTTGTTGGGGCTCGGGCTGCTCACCGTGTGTGGCTCCGGCAGGCTCCGCAAAGCCTGTGCTTCAGGGCTTTCTTTGGGAACTGCTCACAGCTCAGCCTTTTCTCAGTGTAAGCACTCCACATTCCAAATCAGTGGTGTAACTACTTTTTTTTTCCCCTTTTTACCTGGTTTGTGTTTTAAAATTTGTGGTTAACACTACTAATCACTGGCAGGGAAGCACTGATACCGCAGCCCCCCCTGTGCATCCTTGGCTTATCTTTCCCCTTTGTTAGAGGGGAAGGCCTGCTCCAGAAGGGGGGTGCGTGTGCCTCATCCTGCTTTGGCAAGACAAAAATAGCACCAGTCTTATGAGTAAGTGTCGTTTTTGTGTAAGAAGGAGTAGAAACTCATCATTTTGTAACACCCTTTTGTCTTAACAAATAATATTCTTGCTTAAGACACTCTTGCAGCCTCTGTCATTGTAGACTGCAGCTCACGTACCTGTTGCTGACACTGTTGAAGTCGTGTGTAAACACGAATTATTCTGTTGATTTTAGTCAAACGCTTCTGATGATATCTTGGCAATAGCACCTCAAGCAGGTAATGAGGTGTGGGCATCTTGGCAGCTCTCTTCCTGCTATCCCACAGACTTGAAAAGAATAGAATAGTCTGTTTCTCAGCAACTTTGCACTTATTTTAATCTTGCCTCTCCAACGGAGATGGAAAAAGACTTTTGAGGATGAATGTAATTTCAGATCTGCAGGGTCTGTAATGGAGCAGGGACATTTGGTGCTTGTCCTGTAGAAGAAGAAAAGTTTCTCTTTTAGTACAAAATGCCTTTAGATCATCATTTTAGTGTAAAACTTGTTTGTTGCAAAGGCTTCCTTAAGTTCTATAGCAATAAATGCAAAACATCCCCCTTTTTCAAGTAATGTCACATCCAAGGCACCTTAAGGAATTTGTCTTGGGAATCTGTGAGCTGGCAGTATTCATGTCCCATCTGACCTCACCTGGCCAGGCAATTGAGTGATGACAAAAAACACAGAGAAAAAACAAACTGGCTTCTGTTTGGCAGCTCCTGGAGCTGTTCCTGTTAGGAATGATGATGCTGCACTGCAGGTAGCACAGAGACCTGTTATGAGTTTATGGCTCTTGTAAAGTGCTGAAGGGCAGGTGATGTTTGGTCACCTGAAGGAGAGCAGAGGAGGGAAAGCTCCCTGCTTCCTTATTCTACCTGGAATAGAACGTGAGTCACTGGAGTGCAGAAGCTCACAAGTGTAGGTGTCTGCATGTACTGTCACAATAACCTAATTTCTTAGTAATTTAAGACTGGCCAATCCCACAAGGATGGGAGAACAGGAGGGATCATTGAAGAAGTCTCTCTGGGGCTGAATCTCCCTGACTGGCAGGTGATAAATCAGCTGTGATTGTTCTGCCATGAGCCTCCCTCACTCTGACTTGAGTGATGCTGGTTTTATCTCAGGTGTCTTTGCTACTTTTGGGCTTTACATTAAAAAAAAAAAAACACAGTGTAACACAAGGAAATGGAAGTTGTCAGTTGTTTGAAGTCAGAATATTCTGTTTTATCATCTTAATTTGGAGACTGTGAGCTCCTGATTTCAGATCCTTTCCTAATGCTTTGAGAAGGACACTAAAGTACTTTTCAGAAATGAAGAGACAAAACATCATAATAAGTGGCCATACCTGTAAATTGCTGACAGATTTCTCTTTTGTCACTGTTGCAGCATAAAGCTGATTTGAAAACTGAGCTATGGGTTTGTTTTGGTGTGGAAACATTTGCCTTATGTATTTACTCTTCTTCAGTGGGCTGGGATGCTTTGTAGGACCCCGCAGTGTTGTAGGGTCCTGTGCTGTTGGCTTTACACAGCATTTATGGTGCCAAGGAAAACCAGAGCACAGAAACCATGCTGGACATTGTCACTTCCCTGGACTCCACTGCTGCCACTGCTGGACCTCAGGCCCTGGAGCCTGCAGGTTTCTCTGTGCCCATATGTCCCCTTCAGTCTGTGGCATCTTCTAGGCTGCTCATTAATTTAACCCTTCCTTTTTCTGCAGTTTTGGAGGAACAAAACTCCCTCTGGCCTCACTGGCACTGGTAGCAAATAGCACTTTTACTGTAGGAGCAAGCACAACTGTGGGTCAGGGCAATAACTCTGTAATCATTATGTTTTTTAAAAAAGTATCTGAGTTATCTTTTGTGAGTGGCTTTTCAGCCCATCTGTCCCTTCTTGGAAAGAGAGGTGCACTTCTTGTGGAAGGAAGTGAACCTAAGGAAGTGCTCTCTTCAGCCCCTGTCAGCCCCTTCCAGCTCTCACATGGAAGGGCTTACAAGCTGTAGCCATCCAATTTGTGTTTCCAGTGGAACAGAAATCAGTCAGGTGGGAATCACCAGGCTTCAAAGCTGCTCCTGTAACCTGAACTTGAAACAGGGACAGGAATCTTCCTGTAGGGTTTTCTTCTCTTGTTTGACTCAGGGGTTGCCTGTCTGAGAGCTTCATATCTCTGTGGGTAGTGATGGACCACATGGGGAATTTCACCATTACTCACATCCCCACATTCTGGCGTGTTCTCTTCAGTTAAAAATGTGGATATTCCCAAGGCATTAAAGCAGCCCACGTCTTACTCATGAGGTTAGTCCTGTAGTGGTGCTGCAGGAAGTGTAAAGTGTGTGTTTGATTGCATCAGGAATGCTCCATTTGGGTTGTTAGGAGCTGCTGGGATCAGCACAACTCAAACCTTACAGCACTTTCTTACTACAGAGCAGCTTCAGCATCCCTTCCCTTTGACTTTCCTGGAAATACAATATGGGATTAGAAAACTGTTGCTGGAAAATAATTATATGGATCAGCTGTGAGGAACAGATCAGTTCTCATCCTGTAGAGCAGTGCTTTATGTAGAGGGAGAGGTTTCCATTGCAGTTTGACCTGGCTGCCAGAGCGAATCAATGCTGAGAGGGGAGGAGGGGAAGTGAACAGGGTTGGTATCAAAGCCTATTGCAGTATGGTTGTTAATCCTGCTACAATTACTACAGTCACATTAGTCACTTTGTGTGTGTGTTTGTGTATGTAAACAAGAACTTTGTGCACTTATTATGGCAATAATAACAACTTATTTATAACAATATCTTGGACAGGGTGGCATTGTACCTGGGAGTCTTTTGGGTTAAGGGTGTAGGTTTTTGTGTTTTGTTTTCTTACCCCACACACCCTGTGATTGCTGGAGTATCGAGTTTGGGAAAGGGCTGTGTTTAGACAGAGGTCCTCAGCTTTTATTTGAGGGGTTAAAATCATTGCAGTACATAAGAATAGAGCTAGAGTAAGTGGAACTTATGTTCCAGTACCTCAGAGATCTTTAACTGGATTTTTGGTACAGTGCACACAAATTGTGAGCCACCAACCTGCCATCAGGCTGCTGCCAGTGACAGCAGCTTCTTGGTGACTTGTCATTGCTCTGACTTCATAGTGGCATTTCTTTGTACCAGTGCCTGTGTTCACCTGTCAGCAGGGCAAGGAGCAGGACAAGGGACTGGCAGTTTAATGGATTCCACTAAAGAGGGACATGCATACTTCTATATGAAAAAGTAACTACTATTATTTACCAGAGAGTTTTAATCTGGCTTCTGCTTATGTCCTGGGTTAGACTTCAACTATTGGCATATAATTATTGGCGGGGTACAGCAGTCAGCTCTCGTTAGCACAATTGGAAAAGCTGTTTGATGAGCACTGTGCTCTGGAAACATCCACAGCAGAGTCGTAATCATGAGGTGAATGTGGATCTATTAAGAAAGGAGGGAGCTCCCGTCATAACTGTTGGACTATAAACATTAAAATGCTGGTTTCCTGCACTCTGGTGTGTGGCATAGGATCCAGGTGGGTTGGGAATTGGTTTCCTTTCCTTCTGTTGTTTTCTTACCTAGCTAAAACCAATACCAAGACATTTACACCATGCTAGCATAGAGGACAACTTCTCTGGAAGGTTTTCACTTGCCATCACTAACAGAGCCTGTGGGTGCTCTTCAGCTTGAGTGTAACCATGCAATTGTTGAGCAATGCTTTCCTAACCCTCTGGCTCTTGCTTCCTTCTAGAGTGTATCTAGCAATTACTATATATGTGTATGTATATGTGCTTTTTACCACAGGATGCTTTGCATGTGGAATGGAAAATGGATTCCGAGTTTATAATGCAGATCCACTCAAAGAAAAAGAAAAACAAGGTAAAACACTTACTTATTACACCATGCTGCTCTGTGTTGGAAGCTCAGCCTTTTATTTTTTCCTGACTGATTCTTGCTCAGCTTTCACTTTCCATCCCTGGAAGGCTTTGAATAAAGCCTCAGGAAAGGCAGCTCCTGCTGGTCCCACGGGGACTCTCACTTGTGCCACTGCCTGGTCAAAAGTCTCCTTGCTGTTAATTTGCACAGTTGGCTGATGAGCAATTTGTCTCAGCTCCTGGCAGAGTTGTGTTTGCTGTTGCTAGTGTTTGTAGCCTGAGTAGGAGAGGTGTTTCCTGAGTTTTTTACAAGCAGGAGGAGTCACTCCCTGCAGCCATCAGAAGTTGTTCTGTTCTTGTGTGCTGATCTGGATGGTCCAGTGTGGCAGTAGAACTCCAGGCTTTTTCCTGGAGATCTCAATGTAACATTTCTCATACTCAAGAGTATTGTCTGCAAGAGCACTGAGAGCTCAGACCTCTCATGCTCGAAATCTTACCTTCTGTGTATGCTTTAAAAATTGGGGAGGATCTTAATGTGGTAAAGCTACTCCTGTGTCTTAACAGAAGTCAGTGGATGAGCTGTGTTAACAGTGGAGCCTTTTATCAGAAGGCAAACAAAACTGAGTGAAAATATGGGAAACTGAAACTGAGCTGTCATTCTAACCCTAAATATAGGAAGTGAGCTGCTAAACAGGTTTCCCAGCAGTTTCAGCTTGTGGTGAGTAAAGGGATTTAATAAGAAGAAAAATGCACTTAAACTAGCAATTCCTACAAAATCAGGCACACTTTCACTTGCTACTTCTGTAAGGATTTTAGTCACTGTTCACATGGCCAAGACTGACAAACTATTTTCTGCTCTTAATGGTAAATTCTTCATTATTAGAAGAATACAGAATGTACGTGCATTGGGACTGTCACTTGTGACGGTGTGCTCAAAGAATCAGGATTCAGCCTGAAGTCCTATGGAGTTCCTTGTCAAAACTCTTCATGCCAGTAGCTCTGGATGGAGATGCTTCCAGGACTCCTGTGGTGAAAAGTTTCTTATGAGTCAGATTGCCTTTTCCCTGTGGATTGTGAGAGCTCTCACTGAACTGGCTGCGTAGGTACACAGAGATCCTGTTCATTGTTCCTGTAGGTTTAAACCTGCCCAAGACACTCCCAGCTGGAGCTTGTCCATTTGATTTTCTCTGTAACTCAGTATGAAACCAAATCTTGCTGCAACTCCAGCTTGTCTGTCTTACATCCAGGAGTTCCAAGAAATACCCATCCAAGCAATGATTCAGTGCTCTAACACGGATTCAGAACACATTACACATTCTTGAGTTGTTTCAGATTATCCCTTGTAAATATTGTAGACTTATTTGTCACAGTGCTAGCACCTCTTCATAGCAGAATGTGCTATCCTGCTTTAAATGCTTTAATGGAGTCAAGAGGAGGATCTGGTGCAGAAAGGGGCAGTGTTCAAGTACAACTGTTCAGGAAGGAAACATGGCACTCAGAAGTGCTGTTGAAGAAACCACAAGGGCTTGTATGAAATCCAGGGCTTTGCTGCTCCAGTATGAAGAACTTTCAAGGAATCCACATTCTCTGGTTTTTAAGGGCAGCCAGGGTAGGAAGATGCCCTTCTTCTCAGATGCCTGAGAAATGTGCTGGATAACACGAGCTTTTCTTATAACAGTGGTAAAAATTAGATGGCAATTTTACTGGTTCTGACACTTTAAAATAAAATATTTGTCTTGCATAAAATAAAATATTTGTCTTGCAGAGTTTCTAGAAGGTGGTGTGGGCCATGTGGAAATGTTGTTCCGTTGCAATTATTTAGCACTAGTAGGTGGAGGAAAAAAGCCGAAGTACCCACCCAACAAAGGTGAGTGTGAGGGGTGGAGCCTGCAAACCCTGCCTTGCCCTGTGTGTCCCTGCCCAGAGAGCTCCCACAGCCAGGGCCTTGAGCTGCTGGCCTGAAGGTCAGGTGAAGGGCATGCTGCAGCAGCTTTAAGTCACCGTGCTGCAGTGAGTTGCATCACTGCTGGTGCAGTGCTAACAGGCTGGTACCTGCAGGGACTGCTCTCCAAGGCCTGCTGACCTTATCACAGTGAACTCTGCAAGCAGCAGGAAGCTCCCTGCCTGGCAAGCTTTGTAGGGAACTGTGCCACTCTTTGCAACTGCTGCATTAGTTCTTTTCATAACCCTCAGAGCAAACAAAAAAACGGCATTTCTTTAGAAAAATATATCTTTATTGTTAGTTTTTGTGGTTGGAGTTAACCAGCTCCTGCCTGCACAAGTTATAGTGGGAATTAGGGGGTTGCTATGTGGTGGCTCAATGCTTTCTGGTTAGCAGGATGCCTGTCTGAAGCTGCTTAACCACTGGATGAACCTCTTGATCAGACTGCTGGGGAACTGCTAGTTGTTATAAGGGAGCTGTGGATCTTTGAATATGCCTTGATGGTCTAATGCAATCTCTGCACTGTTCTAGTCATGATCTGGGATGATCTGAAGAAGAAGACTGTCATTGAGATAGAGTTTTCTACAGAAGTCAAAGCAGTGAAGCTACGAAGAGACAGGTGGGTACAGCAGAGGGGACAGACACCCAGCTTGGCTTTGTGCTCCTACTCATTTCCAGCTGCTTGTAAAAAGAAAAAGATCCAGCTGTAACAGCAGCAATTGCAGGTGAAACAGGCTTTTGGGGCCATAGTATTAGGTGTAAACAGGCCAGTTAAAGTATACTGCTATTTGAAGCCTTGGTGAAAAGCCTACAAGACTTCCTGGTCCCCTGATGTAGGGAGATACTCTCCTGTGGCTCCTGCTGGTTTTCTAGGTATGGAGGAGTGTGAAGAAAATTCCAGCAGATCCCTGGAGCAAGAGCAGCTGTGAACAGCTGGAGTCTGTGTGTGCGTGGGTGGAGGGGCTGGATGAAAGTGCTTTGCAGGCTTATCATTGCGTGGCTGCTGCAAGGCTGGGAGCCTCCTGCGAGGGAGGGCAGGAAGAACGTGCCTGTTAAATCAGCTGAAAGCCTTTGCAGGTCTGAATGAATGTTTGTGTCCCAGTTTTACCCTCCCCGAGTCACAGGAACTTCTGTCTGTTTCAGAATTGTGGTAGTCTTGGACTCAATGATTAAAGTTTTCACGTTCACACACAATCCCCACCAGCTGCACGTCTTTGAAACCTGCTACAACCCTAAAGGTTAGTTGCACTTGTGGGCTGGGGAATGGAAGCAAGTTTATTGTGTTCTTGACATGCCATTCATCTTCAGCTGCCTCAGTCAGTTCTCTAGAAGTCATTAAACACTTACTGCAGTGCAGTTGTGTCCTTTGGAGATGCTTTTTTGTTTATAGAATGGTTATTAGAATTTATAAATACTTGGCCCAGAAAAGCTGCTTTCTGTGCTCATGTTATAGATGTGATTTCTGTAAGAGCTGTATGCTTTCTTCTGTGAAGAGCCTGTATTTTTGCTGGAAGGTTAATTATAAACACAAACTCTAATAAAGTGCATCATTTCTCTTTCCTAATAGAGCTGGAGGTGTTGAGTGAACTCTTCTCTCCTGTTAAAAAGAGCCCAATGAGCAAACTGATACTGTTCTTTTTGAATAGCAAGGCCTGGCTGTGGCTGGTGTGGAACCAAGGGAAGGGGCTCAGGCTCTTCCAGTGGTGGCAGCAGGGGCAGAAGGAGCTGGTGAAGGGCTTGGAGGAGTATCCCTGCAGGGCTGGCAGTGGCTTGTAGGAGTGTCAGGAAGGGTGGAGCAAACACTTGTTGATAGTGCTGCAGATGAAACAAGGGGTGCAGGCAGTGCTTGATTGGTGGAGAGGATCAGCTGGGATGTCAGGAGGGTGTTCTCCACTAGATTATACAGGATGGAATCCCCATCTCTGAGGGTTTTCATGGCTGCCTGGAGCAAACATGGAATTGCTGTCATGGAATCCCAGCCTGGATGCAGCTCCAGCAGGCTGACTGACAGGCAGGGGATGCAGGAGGAGGAAGTTTGTTCTTGCAACTGAGGTTTCAGGAATTCACTTGGCATCAGCAGAACACCTGGGATTGGTGTGATATACCTTAAATTGGCCACAAAATATTACAAAGAAAAAAGTGCTAGTGCTGTAAGAACCAAGTTCAGTCACAACTTAAGAATAGTTTCACTGATGGAAAAGTGAAAGATACCTTTTAACTTCTTACAATAGCTTTGATGTAATGGACTGACTGGGCTGATCTGCAAAACCACCCAGATTCTGGATAACCATAGCTGGATTACATTGGAATAAAGTGATGAGAGCAAGTTAAAATTATGCTATTCCTCTGCTTAACTGTGCTCTGCACTCATGGACACATGATATTTTGGGACTAGCAATTAATGTAATGGCACTAGCCATTAAAATGAGATTCTGGTTTACTCCATGGGTGTTTGCTTATCCTGAAATTATTAATATTTTAGAAACTTACATTTGAAAAGTTGATTAGGTTATAGAAATTATCCAATTGTTCTTTTTTGTTTTTTGTCTTTCAGGTCTCTGTGTCCTTTGTCCAAATAGTAATAATTCTCTTCTTGCATTTCCTGGAACACACACTGGGCACGTGCAGATCGTGGATCTGGCTAACACGGAGAAGCCTCCTGTGGACATCCCAGCTCATGAAGGAGTCTTGAGCTGTATTGCTTTGAACCTGCAGGGAACAAGAATTGCAACAGCATCAGAAAAAGTAAGAATGATGCTCCCTGCCTCTGATGTACTGTGTGCTCTAGTGTAGCGAGATAAAACAGCAAATCACATCCTTTGGAGGAAAGACAGAGAAATACCTACTGGGAAAATCTGCCACTGAACTGTGCACTCTCAGTCTTTCTTTATCTTCCCTGCTCCTCTGGGATGCCCAAACAGCTGACAGCCAAGGGCTGTGCCTGAGGTAGTGTTTGTTTTAGCTTGCTGTAGCAGTGATTCTTCAGTGACATTTGAACACAACTTCGCCCAAGAAGTTCATTCCTTTGATGTATTCTTCAGCAGGTACTATTAATAAAAAAAAAAAAAAAAGCAGTGGGGAAGAGCATATTTGCATTCTTTCACCTTTATTATTTTCTGCTCAAATTCACTCCAAACCCACTGGCTAAAATACTTGTACATAGTTCAGTTGTACTGGCAGGCTTCATTCTGCTCTGGCTTATCCCCTGTTACAGAGCAGGCCAGGGTGGGCTGCCCCCCTCACACAGAAAGGGAGCATGTGGCCACGTGTTCCATGGGGTGAAGAGAAAAGACACTGAGGAAAACTGAAGTTAGGGTGCAGTGCAGATACCCTGTGCTGGGCTGAGGCAGAGAGGCAAACATGACAGAGCTGCCTTCTCCCTGGGAAGCACGAAGAGAGCTGCCAGGGCACTTGTCTCCCCAGGGAATGTCAGGCAGATGGACCCGTCCCCCTGAGGCAAGCACAGCTCTTGCTGCCTTCTTCCACTCAGCTGAAAGCAGTTTCTTAAGGACAAGCCAAATTAATCCAACGAGTCTCTGTTTCACATAGGTTTTACTGCCCAGCCTGTCACTCAAAGAGTTTAAAAAAAGAAAATGTATCCTGAGTCTCTCTTAAGCTTAATGACTGCATGTCTTCTAAACAGAGTTCTAAAAGCTGCCAACTCCATTGCTAAATAGAGCCATTATCTGCTGCATTTGTATTAAACATTCCTTGTTTAGCACAAGAGAAGAAGTTCAAGCAGATTTTATTTTCCAACTGAACTAGGAGTCTGAGCACAGTCAGCAAACATCTCAAGCCTGTCTCTTAAATCAAAACTAAACTGAGTTTACTAAGTCTTTCTCTGCTGGGTTGTTACTTCCTGCTGTGTGACTGGAGAGCTGCCTCTGTTAACCAGGTGTGTAACAGCAGCTGCAGGTGGTGATGCACAGCCCAGTGTACACCCAGCCTTCATCAGAGGAAAGCACCACTGATCTGTTGGTCACCTTATTTGAGACACTCTGGCTGGTTGTGCAGCTCTGCTGTCAGGCTGGGTTTGCTCCAGCTGAAGGACAGTTGCCCAGTGCAGTGTTCTATCACCTGACTGGGTGCTGCCTCAGATTTGGATCAATACAGATCATGAGTGTGTGGTAACTGATTCTTCTAGGTTATGGCAACTGAACTAATTTTAAGACAAGACCAGCCACAGCTTGATTATACTAAGTGGAAAAGGGTTGTTCAGTAGCAATGAAAAATGCATTAGTACTGAGGGGAGCGTGGCAGAAGTGACCCTCAGATCCTGGGCGCACTCTACAGCAGCCAGTGTCTGCAAATCAGGGCCAGGGCTGCAGCAGTGCTTTAGAACTGAACTAGAAAAGACTTCCTGAGTCACTAAGTGACAAGACTGTACCTTAAGGCATTATAACATTGTGGTGATGGTGTGTGGGGAAACCAGTGTTCTTCCCCAAAATTCAGAGAGGTTTGCAAATCTACCAAGAAGAAAACCCCAAAGAAGCAGTGTGTGCAGGAGCATGCTGGTCAGACAAAATTTTAGGATGCATTCACACATGTAAAGACAGTCTTCTGCTTTTGCTAATACAGTGCTTGATTCCTTTTCAAGGGGACCCTCATAAGAATATTTGATACTTCATCAGGGCATTTAATCCAGGAGCTACGTCGAGGATCACAAGCAGCCAATATATACTGGTACGTTCAGCTGCTTCTGTGGCACCTGGGGGTCTGGCTGTGCTGAGCCCCTCAGCCAGCACAGGATGGCTGTGGTGCCCCTGCTGTGCCATCTCCCTCTGGGCTCGCTGCTGGGAGGGGAAGGCAGGAGCTGGGAGCTCTGTGAAGCCTGGCACAGGCTGCAGACCAGGGACAGAGCTGTGGCTGTTGCCAGGCTGTGACTCTGCTCAGCCCAGGTGGGAGCTGGGGGATGCTGAACTTCCACTGACCCCAGGGAGTGCCCTGATACACTTGAACCTGCTCAGGGGAGCTTTATCCCCACATCCTGCTGTGCAGGGGAGCAGCCAGGGCAGAGGTGTGACCGTTCCAGGAGCAGGGAAACCCTCTGCCCATTCCCCATGAAAACTGCCATTCCTGTGATTCCAGGGTAGCAGTGGCACATTCTGCCCACTTCTCAGAGCAGAGCTCGTGCATTTCCTTGCAGCAGTGCCAGGGGGACCCACAGCAGTGGTGTCCCTGTCAGAGCAGCTGCTGCTGCCCCTGCAGGCCCTGTTCTGAGTGCTGCCTGTTCATCACAAAGCAGCCCTGGCTGGGGCAGCCCCAGCTCCTCCTGAGCAGCTGCTAACACCCTGCCTGGCACAACTGCAGCAGCAGAACTGTCTGTGCCAGGGCTGTGGGTCTGTCCCAGGAGAAATCCTGCAGCTGTCTGTGTTCTCTGCAGTATTAACTTCAACCAGGATGCTTCCCTCATCTGCGTCTCCAGTGACCATGGCACAGTCCACATTTTTGCTGCAGAAGACCCAAAAAGAAATAAGCAGTCAAGGTAGGGATGGAACTGTTCTGAAGCCCTGGCGGGGGAAGGGTCCTTGAGCTTTGAATTGCATTTAAAACACTGACTCAGTAGCTGCTGAGGGTGGAAAAATCTATCTGCTGGACTGGCATGAAGCTGCAGATTTAGGACTCTCTGGTAATTGCCAAGTTCCTGCTATCCTTTGCAGGGCTGTACCATTTCTGTAGAAGGTCAGTGTAGGTTTTAGTGGATTTTAGGATGAACAGATATTGTGGACACTTTCCTGTACTAAAAATCAATCCTTCTGGCAGTTTTTGCAGTCACTTAAAGGCAGCAAGGTAGTTGTAGTGTCTCCCTTCCTGAGAAGGGGAATTACTCATGTTATCTGATACTTACTTAAAGAAAATAAAAAGCCAGTAAGAAACCATGTGAATCCTGCACATTGTTCAGTCACTCCAGCAGCTCTGAATCTGCCCTATCCAACACCTTACCAACCTCTTAATGTCTCTGTTTTCTCTTTCAGTTTGGCCGCTGCCACCTTTCTCCCCAAATACTTCAGTTCCAAATGGAGTTTTTCCAAATTCCAGGTTCCCTCAGGCTCTCCGTGCATTTGTGCCTTTGGAACAGAGCCAAATGCTGTCATAGGTGAGTCCCCAGGTTCTGGCTGGAGAACCAGGCTTTGAACTGTGCTGGCTTGGAGGGAGGGAATGCTCTGCTGAGCCAGGGTTGAGTGTCCCTGCCATCCCAGAGCTCTGCTGCTCCCACTGCCCACGCAGGGAGCACGGGGCTGACAGGGCTGCTGCCTGAGTCTGAAGGGCAGCTTACCCTGGAACTGGAGGAAAGGAGGGCACCTCTGGCACAGCCCCACTGACTCTGCTTGTTTGTGTTGCAGCAATATGTGCAGATGGCAGCTACTACAAGTTCTTATTCAACCAAAAAGGGGAATGCTCAAGGGATGTGTATGCTCAGTTCCTAGAAATGACAGACGACAAGCTCTGACTGAGGGGAGGGGAGTGCACGGCTCAAAGCACTGCCTCGGCCCCCTGCACCTTTGAGGGACAGATCTGAGGGTCCAGTACTGATCCAGAAGTTCAGCAGAGCTCATGGAGAAGCCTGGCTCAACATGATCACAACCAGCTCTGAAGTAGGGGACTACATATGTTTGTTCTCATTTCTGCAAGTATTCATCATTAAAATCTCTTTGGGTTACTGTCACCAACTCAAGTTTTCAAGATGTGGCTTTCAACAAGCTTGTGCCTGTTGGGTTTCTCTTCAGTCCAAACTGTGACATGACTGTAGCTCCAACAAGAGTGCCTGCCACAGGGAAAGCTCTGCGGGGGCTGTCCACACCTTCGGCTGGCCTTGGGAACAGGGATGTGAAAGCAGAAGATTTTAGGCATTGCTTCACTTCCACTGCATGGCTGGGAGCAGGGGAACACTGGATCATGCTTTCTCCACCAGGAGTCCTGCCTCCCCCCTCCCCTGGCACAGCTGAGGGAACAGGAAAGGTGACAAGTAGGGAGCAAGGGACACTGTAGATCACGTCCTGCTTGTCCTCTGACCTGGTGCCTGGGGCTGGGTGGCCCTGCCAGTGCTGCTTCAGGTGAGGGATCAGCATTACCTGTCCAAGGTGACACTCTGTGAAGCAGCTGGAGGCACCTTTGGGTGAGGGCTGACCCAACTCCCCTCTCCTGTGTGAGCACAGCAAGCACCCAAGGCTCCTGGAGGTGTAGAGCTGATTCCTTCCATAATCCAACAGTGGGTACTGGTGTGACAGCTGTGAAACTGCTGCCAAACTACTGCCAAACTGCTGCAGCTGGGAGGCTGGAGGGGCCATGTCCATGTCCAGCACAAGAACTGAACAAAGTGGCAGGAAGTTCCATGTCTGCAATGGCTTTAAACTTGCAAACTTGTCTTTTTTTTTTTTTTTTTCCTTTGAGCTGTCGCATACTATTGCTGCTGGCCCAGGGACAGGTAGGTTAGACTGAACCCACTGACTTGTACACTCTTCCCCAAAAATTGTTACCCTATTCCCTGCTGACCTAAGGCACAAGCTCCTAACTCAGAACGTGAGATAGCCCCAAGTTCAGCATCTGTGGCACTAAACACTGGGGCAGGGAGGTCTTGCTCTTCTGAAAGCTAATTTCACAGATGCTTCAGTCCTGACACTCGGTGACTTCAGTTGCAAACTCTCTAACTTTGACAAGTCCCTTTTAGTGTCATGTAACCTACTAAGGACTAACTTACCATGTTAATGTCAAGGTTGCATGTTGCTTTTATGCATATTTAACCACAGGAATTGTTTTGCACACTTATTTGTAATATGTTATTTCTTTTAAATAAAAGTGACTAACTTTGCTGTATTCACTGATGGTCACAGCCATGGTTTCCATTGCTTCAGGCTGGGGGAATAAACATGTGAGTCAATGGTGGTGGCTAGTGAAGGACAGGAGCTGAACCTGCTGCATGAAGAGGGGACAGGAGCACGTGAGCCACTGCCTGGGACATGCACCTTGTTGTCTGTCCAACTTGCCAGAGCAAACCAGCTCTTGTGCAGCACTTACCTCACCATTGCCCCACTGCTGGGCTGAGGCTCCTCAGTTTGGAAGAGCTGGAGCAGCAGAAGGACCTGGAAGTGTCATTTCTCAGAGAAGGATGCGATGGGGAAGCGCTGGAGCCGCTCCCCAAGGGTGATGTACATCCCTTCCCTGGGCCAGGAAACTCCTCAACTCCTCCATGCAGCTCTGCTGGGCCTCAGCTGCTGCTGCACCAACCCCCTGCCCTCCTGTCTCATCCTAGAGCTAACAAGAGACTGAAAACACATTCCTGGGGAAGATTTAAACTCGTCTAAACATGCAAAAGCTTCCTTGAACCTCTGCTCCAACGTGGCAGCAGGAATGGAAATAACACACCTGTGCAGGCAGCCAGTAGTGCTGCACTACCCTGGAATGCCCTAATGCACCTCAGATTTCTTGTGCTACCTGCAAAGGGCTGTGATTAGGTACAGCTGTTGTACAGTGAACAAATCCAGCACAGAACTGAGTGTTCCCAGCTGGCTCTGGCCCCAGGCTGCTCTGCCAGTGCTTCACTGCATCACTCACTGCAGCACTGCCTCCATGGATGAATTTACCCAGCGTCTGCACAGCTCTACAACCAGGGAACAGAGCTCAGTCAGTCACTTTTTGGGAAAAGGAATGGTGCTTTGAGGATTGTGGCCTCTGTACCTGGCACAGGAAAGCAGAGAGCTGGCACAGCAAGTCTAACACACAACTGTTCCTGGAACACAACCTATTGCCACCAGCAGCTGCTCTTAAATACAGGGATTAGCAGCTTCTTTTGTAGTAAAAAGTAACTCAACACTTTCTCTCCTCATTTTGCCATCTCTCTCCACAGTACCTGTGTCACAGTTCAGAATCCTGACAGGAACTAATGAGTCAGTGCACTAAATTCTACAGTAATTCGGGGTATCTGCCAGCAGAAACTGTGGAATACAAGGATTGCTTTCAGAACCTTTAGGCAGTCACAATAAAGGAGAAAATACAAGATTAATCAGTGAGACATGACCAGTTCTTGCAGACATGGGGCAGAAGGGCTGTGTTGGACACAGCAGCCACAGAAATGCCACTGGGCTGGGGCTGGGTCACACTGCTCTGCCTGCCTCTGGGGCAGAGTCACAATCACAGCACTCACTGCCTCCATGTTAAGCTATTTTCTTCTTCTTCCCCAAGGACTCTGTTTGTTCAGACCATTCTTTCTGTTCAAGGAACAGGTTTGGCCCATTCAGCTCCAAACACCGCAGCCCTTCCCAGCAGTTCCACAGCATCCAAGGCTTGTTGGGTTTCTCCCCAGCTCCTGAAACCTGACCCAGCTTCCAGGAAAGTTTTCCTGGTCCTTGAATGCATTTCCCCAACTGCTGAGAAACAGAGACTTTAACCAATGTAGAAGAGGGGATCAGACACCAAACCCCCATTCATGACAGCGATTCCAGAAAGTGACACCTCCTGAAACTTACTTACAGCAATAATGATCCATAATGATCCATCTAGGGCAGACAGGTTCCTGGCCCCTCCTGTGCCCCAAACAGTGCAAAGCCCTGGCAGGGTCCAGCCCCAGGCTCCTGGGACACAGCCTGGCTGTGGGGGCACCTTGGCTTCCTGGGGCTGACACAGAAGCTGCATTGACCCCAAATATACATCGATATTCCAAACACACTTGTTCAGTAATTTCAACTTAGTTAATTTGCTGAATAAAATTTAATTTTATTTAAAAAAATCTTATACACTATTATTCACCTAGCCCTAGTTGTGAACAGATTCTCACTTCTGAAAATAAACCACATTCTAGTCAATTCATTCAACACCAAATTAAATTACTAGTACTGGATTTTTTTTTCTTAAAAAAAGTATGTTAAAACTTTACTTTTTTTTATTTTTAAAACCTCTAAAGAAAACGTTGCAATTGTACAGAAATGCTTCTTTTCAGGTTATGTTTTTTTTTTTAAATGCCTGTTATAAATCCAGCTTGTGTAGAGTTTTTTTTCATAGTTTTTTAATGTATTATCTGCAGAGACATTGTAACAGTTCCATTGTGTGGATGAACACAAAACTTGTACAGATTTCTCATATTTGGTCTTTAGGTAAATAGTTTCCAAAAGCTGCCTAAAATAACCACTCCAAACTGTTCAGTCCATTGTGAAAATACAGTTTTTCCTTTCGGAGCAGGAAAGGAAATATAAATAATGCATCTTTATTACAGAACAGGACAAAAACCAGATTCCGATGGAGCCAACTCTGGCTCCCACTCACCTGGCTGCAGGAGAACTAAGACGTTGTGTGAGTTAAAGACTGAACAGCAGCCTTGTTTCAATTGAATTTTGAAATGTAAAGTGGAATCTATTACCACATTAAAGTGAGAAATTACCGATACATTTTAAAATGTTCAACTGCAGAACACACACTTAGAAAAAAAAAAAAAAATTATTACCATAATCTGGTAGCCACTGTTAGAAAACCACAACAGCTACTGGTCATGGAGACCCCGAGGTCAGTGTCTGACATCAAAGTGTTACAGAGAAACGGGGCAGATTAATTTCTACTGAAGGGTGCTTAAGCTTAAAAATATCGAATATACCTCTGACAAGATAATTTTACTCTTTTTAAAAGGACTCGTGATAGAGAATTTTATCTTTCTAAATGAAGAACAGTCTGTTATCTTAAACATACACAATATTAAGCGAGACTCTTGTTTTACTTTAGACTGGAAAAATATGCCAGGGACAGTCAAAGTCAACACAAAGTAACAAACAGCAAAAGGTAGCAGAGAGAGAAACAGGTAAGTGCAGCTCTGGTCAAATCCATAGCAGTTCTTTACGTCAGTTAACGGCTCATTTACATCAGAGTTTCTAATCAGTTACATGCAAGCCCAAAGAAGCGTTTGATCACTACACATGGTAATAAAATTTGATTAAATTTATCAGGCAACTGCTAAAATATGAAAATTTGCAGATGTAATAAAGTAGCTTTATCTGAACTTGAACAGGACAGACAAAAGTAAATCATTCCGTTGGTTAAAAAAACCCTACATTCAGTTTTTTACCAAACAAAATTTCACATGAAAAGTAGTTGTGTGATTCCAAAGTTTCCGGAGTAGAAATGGAGTGATTTGAAATGTCAAAGACCCCATTGTTCTGCAAAGAAATGAAAATACACCTCAAAAATTTCTAATTCCACGTGTGAACAACAAAATACTGCATATCTATCAACAACTGCATGGGTGGGTGGTTCGGAAAGGCTTAGCTGCCACGGTGTCGGAATGGCTCCTGCCTCTGTTCCCTTCAGGAATATACAATCGTTTGAAACCAGTCACACTAAGCGCTATCATGCTGCCGTTACACTGAGATCCTCAGTCCTGGGAATCATCTGACAGATCCTGTTAAAGCTGCAGCCCTCCCAGCACACACAGTCCGTGGGGCAGGAGGGGCGGGGGCACAGCCTCTACAACAACATGGTTCTGCAGTTTGACTTTAAATTACCAAGTTTTAAGGCCACCTGTGTTGGGTTTTGTTTCAGTGCTGAAAGTTGAAGTCTGATTCACAGGGCCCCTTTCCCCACTGCGTGAGAACATGTTCCAACATTTTAGGTGTTAGATTTAAGTGTCTCCTTTTGGCACCACGGAGTTTGTTTTTGTTGGTTTTTTTGTGTTTGTTTTTTTTTTTTTTTTTTTTTTAAAAAAAAAAAAGAAAACTCCCCTAAGTTTCTAGTTCTGGCTGCCTTTGTCACTCACTGCCACGGGTGGGGTGTCCACGTTCACAGCTATGACTATGCTCTCTCCATCCTCTGTTTTGATCCGTTTGAGTTCCTGCTGTTCCGGCTGGTCTCCGTTCTGGCGCTTGGTGGGCAGCGACGCCGATGCGGACGCGTGGGTTGCTAACATATGCAAGGGACTTGCAGCAGCTGCAAAACACAGAACACAAACTTCAGCACCCTGATCCCTGCCAAACCAGATACAGGGAGCAAACCTGCTCCATCGCTGAGTGATCAATTCCTTTACTGTACCATGGGGTACTGGCAGGCCCCGGTGAGATTCTGTGTGATGGTTTAATCTAAACCTGATGTGCAGATTAATGACATTTTCTCAAATCACCCAACATTCACACAGATGTGCACCCAGATGGGAGAACAGGGAATCAGCTCCATTTAGCCACTGAGAAGCCAAAGACAGGGAAGGATTCGATGACTGAAGATTTAGCAAATCCACACTGTAACTTGTGACAAAACAGAAGTGGATTCACAATCCCCTTTGGTAGGTTCTGGCCAGGTCTCTGATCCCTGCAGATGTGATGTGGCCTGGAAGGAGAGCAGGACCATGCCAGACCCACGTGGGGTTGTTGGTTACTGCAGAGAAGTTCTGGGAGTCACAGAGGCAGGAGAGGCACGTGACAGGAGCAGCAATTCCCCTGCAGTGGGTAACGAGGTATTTCCCAAAGATAAGGAGAAGGCAGGGCTGGAACAAGTCCCAGTGGTCAGCAATGACCCAGGTGACAAAATGCAAGTGCACAAGTGAATCACAGCAGAAGTGCAGTTCAAACATCCCACACAAGATTTTAATCTTCTTCCATGGATGAGGCAGCACAAGTCACCACGCATGGGTGAGCACAAGCCCTGAGACCCCTGAGGTTCCTCCCTCTGCCCATGAGCAGCCCCTTCCCCAACACTGATTAAATTCACTATTCAAATGTCTTTGCAAAGAATGCAAAATGCTAATTACAGATTTCCTTGTTCATTGCATTTCATGAAACTTTATCTAGACATTATCATGCCACCTGCTTTTTTCCTGCTCCCTTCCCTCAGCACCACTTCACTGACATTACCATGGCATTCCCTGCTAGTGCAGATGAAACATCAAGTCCATGAGAAATTATTACTTGCTAAACTTGTAGTTTGTTATTAGTAAGCTGTCCTAGAGAGTATCACCACTGCATGAACCAAGCTGTAAATGAATTTGTTCTGGAATCTCAGCAGTCATTCAGCTGCCATTAGAAAAGGTATTGCTTGTACCATTTCTGAATAGGAGCCATGGAGATGGAACTTATGAATAAAATCTGCCTTCCTACAAATTTTGTGTTGCTTAAATAAAAACCAAGAAGCTCACCCCTCACCTTCAAGCACACATTAAGACAATCACTGCACTATTCTGTTGCATTCTTCCACTGGAAGGTGTCCCTGCCATGCAGGGGGATGGAATGAGATGAGCTTTCCTGTCCCTCCTGACCCAAACCTTTCTGTGATTTTTCACTCCAGGGTTGGTGGGTACACAGAGACCCTCTGCCTGGTATGTGGGAGCAGGAAACACACAAAAGAAGGATTATGTTTGAAATCTACACTGAAAGCTGAGACACAGAATACCAAGTTGGAAAATTCTATTGTACAATAAGAAATGTGAGTTTCTTAGGGATCCCAGAGCTCTCAGCTGGCTCACAGGGACCAAGCAATGCTGTCAAGCTGTTCTGCTGAGAGCAGGATCTGAAAGCACCTGCTGTACTACACACAGAAAATGGAACAGGATTTGCTCTGCATTTCTTTCTTAAATGGCACAAACCTTCTTTCACCAAAAGCAAACACACAAATGGGTGTGTTACAAACACACAGCCATGTGTGTTACACAGACACTCAGGCAAACACAAACAAATCCCTGTTTCCCAGCTCCCCTTCAGATGCTTTGCCTGAGAATTACCTGGTTTCCTGCTGGTTCAGGAGTTCCTGTAACCAGAGACCAGGACCTGCAGCACACCTCACTCCACACCCACCACACAGAGACAACAGTGGGAAGCATCACAGCTGTGCTCCTGAGTGCAGCCACATTCCCTGCACTCCCTGCAGCCCCTGGCTGCTGTGCCAGGGAACGTGTTGAAATCAGCTGAGTTTTCAGAATCCAGGAAAAACAGAATAAGAATTATTCCTTCCTTTTAAAAATAGCTTTTCAGTATATTTCACATGGCTCTCAGCTCTATTCACACATCCCTTCTGACACAGAAAGTGCACCTCAAGTCTGACTCTGATGCTTTTGCTACTCTTAAGCTGGAAGTGAAGTGGCAGCAGCCAGAACACTGACCTATAAATGTCAGTGATGGCAAAGGAGTAAAAAGGAAATGAAGCAGATAATTCACTCCATTAGAAAGACTTCCGAGCAGAAATGCAGGTAATAAATTGATATAAGACAGCCCTAAAAGTATTTCTGTAAACATGTGACAAAAATCTACTTGAGTATCAGATAATACATAAAGCAAAACTGTTAGAACAAGCTGTGAGGACCTGCCAGCAGAGCAAACCTGCCCGTGCTGGGAGCAAGAGGGAACGTGTGCAGTGATGACAAAGCACTGCTGCCCCTCAGCCTGCCAAGGCCCAGAGGGGAATGATGGATTCAGACACCAACCACCTCAAAACCTTACAGAATTCTGGTCTTTTCACTACAGGTTCAATAAAATCATAATAAAAAGTAACAGTTCAAAGAGCCAACCCACAAGCAAGTTCTGGTTTTCCTGTTGGTGGCTTCCAACAAATCACCTGGGAGCAGGCATCATTTTAAGAGCTCTGATTTACAGGAATTTATTTTAAAACTTGTTTCTATCCCAGTTTAATGAGGAGAGAGGACAGGTTGTCACCACTAAGTACATCCCCATAACAACCACAGAGAGAATAAAGAGATGTTGAGGGGAGAGGAGAGGTTCGGAGAGGAGAGGTTCGGAGAGGTTCGGAGAGGTTCGGAGAGGTTCGGAGAGGAGAGGAGAGGAGAGGAGAGGAGAGGAGAGG
>JAOTQP010000792.1:3049364-3116864 GCA_026413545.1 Cichladusa arquata
AGGAGAGGAGAGGAGAGGAGAGGAGAGGAGAGGAGAGGAGAGGAGAGGAGAGGAGAGGAGAGGAGAGGAGGAGCAGTGAGCTGTACCTGCAGTGCCCTGCCCCGCCACCGCGGCGCTCAGGGGCACGATGTGCGTTCCGTTCTGGGTGACAGCTTTGATGGGCAGCTGGTGCTGCCCCAGCGGCGCCTGTTGCACTATGGTAACTGTCTGTAGGGGGGCGGGCTGCGATGTCTGGATGATGCGACCAGCAGCTCCTATTGCAGCATGGCTAATAGCAGGGAGAGGCTCCACTTTCACTGGGAAACAAGAGAGAAAATCTGGTTAAAATTAACAAAATGCTGGGGAATCACTTGGTTTCACTCAAGCAGCCCTCACTGGAAGTGTGTTGTTTCATTACTCGCTTCAACATATCTGAGAAATTACAATTCAGAATCTTCAGTTTTAGCCAAACACTTCAAGCATTGCCCTGTAAGTACTGATGCCCCATCCCTGCCCCTCCCTGAACGAGGCCTGGAGCAAGCTGGGATAGTGGAAGGCATCTCTGCCCATGGGTGGAATGAGATGGGCTTTAGGGTCTTTCCAAACCAAACTGTTCTATGGTTCTCCATTTCCAATACTGATCCCTCTGTATAAAGAGGTGCCAAAACAAGCCCACAGGTTCTCACCTTTGACTTCCTTGTGGTCTCCATTCTCTTGAGGTTCTACCTTGGGCTGGGTGACCATAGCAGCTTGTGTGACGACCGCCTGTCCCGCGACAGTGTAAGTGTTTGCTGGTGCTAGTCCAGACACGTTGGTGACTGACACAGCTGGGATCTGGTGCACAACATGAACTGTCTGAACTACAGGCTGCTGGGAGGTCGAGGTGGTCACGGGAGTTGCAACAGTGTAGGTGACGGGTTTGATAGCTTGTGGGAGCTGCCGCTGTACAGTAATTAAAACTGGCTGGCTAGAGAGAGGTGATCCTACCAAGAAAGAGATCAAAATTAGACTGACAATTTTCATTATTTCTTTTAAGCCAGTCATTCTTTTAAACTTCACATTAAAACCTCAGAGAATTAACAAGCTTCTTCACTAATGGCTAAATGAGCCAGAAGGTAACACTGGACAATGAAGGTTAGGACAAGTGGTTATTCCCAGCTCCAGGCTCAAGGTGAGGGCTGTACTGGCTCAGCAAGAACCACACACCATTTGGGCACCCCAGACAAAGCTGTGGTTAGCACTTATTTAAGTAAAGCCCTTTCCACAGAGTGTGCTGCAGGTGTTGTGTGCAGCATGCCTGCACTGGGAATGCTCTGTGTGCTGCACTGGGAATCCTGAGGAATGCTCAGGACCATATCTGCTCTCTGCAGTGCCACATCACCACCTAGAAACTGGATGGCAAACGTATATCAAAGAGGTTAATTTAACAAACACATCCTTATCCCATCATGCCTTATCTTCTTTTTGTTTTAAATACGAAATTTCTTATCTCCCTTTATCCTTTCAACGATTTTATCCCCCCCAATCTGGAAGGATGACATGACCACAGAGGTGTGAAAGGCATTTCCTTATTTCTCTAACACACACAACCTTACAGTTTGGGTTTTTTTTCAAGAGAACTGTTACAAGACAGCCCAGTCCTACATGGGACAGAGGCATAGCCTCTCCTCAGTAACGTGACCCGAGATTCTGGAGCAGCCCCAGCTAACAACAGCCCCATGTGCTCAAACAGAGCCTCCCTGGCTGTTCCTGAGCTTCTCACAGATCTGCTCTGAACGTGAACAGGTGAAATATCCACTCCTTTTTGGTGTACATACTAAGCCCTGGCCATGTTTTGGTGTCAGCTCAGGCTCCTCACCTGGGGCGCTCTGTGCAAATCGCGCTTCCTGGATGACGGCGAGTTTTGGCTGGATGGCGCTGGGCTCCGGCTCCATGGGGACAGGAGATCCTTCCCTGGACAGGCTCTCGGGGGTCTGCACGCCACTGGAGTGTGCAGACAACACTCCAGAGTGGTTAGGAGAGGCTGGGGCACTTCTGTAGTTAGAAATGAAAGCAGCAGCTGATGTGTTTTAACTTCTGAACGGAAAGCCCACGACCTTCCTCTAACGAGACCGTAACACACTGCCCGCAGCAGGGGAGGGCACAGCTACAACCCAGAGCTCAGGATCTTTTACAAAGCTTCTGTTAAACAGGGACAGAATTTAAAAGCAAACTCCAGGTACAGTTAACAGAGAAGAAGTGGCTGGATGCCTTCTTAGGGAGACTCTAAATCTGCAAAACATGAACATTTCTTCTGGTGGAGAAGAACAATGAGCAAATCTGAGGCTACAGGGCAAGTAGAAAAAGATCTGCACCAGCAGAAAGGCCATAACATTAGAGAGGGAATCATTTAAATCCAGGTATTTCCCCATCACAAATTCTGCTCGAACATTATCAAACTGAATACACAAATGTCATCTCTAAGGTCAATAAAATGGTAGCTGGTATCTGAGAATTTTCTTTGCAAACAGTTTTAAAATCCAGTAGATGGCAGTTAGAAATTAAAATTATAATTCTGCAAAACCCATCAAAGGTACAGCAAGGCTTGCATACATTAACAATCTGATAGTTAGTTATGCAAACCGAGTTCTTTAACACTAAAAATTAACACTAAGCAATTAACACAAGCCTGGTGTATGGGGCAGCCTCCTAATGAAACACACAGAATTCAAACACTGAGTCTGGATGAAATTAAATTACTAAACTTGTGACTGTATCCGAAGCTATCAAGTCTGTAGCAGCCTGAAGATTAAACAACAGCCATAGTCTTTTTGTTCATCTGGTTTTCCTTACCTAGAAGAGAGTGGTCCCAGAGGGGTTCTAAAGCAAGGTACTCCCCTAGGCCGCCTTTTCCTAAAAGCCTGCTCTATTAATTTGCTTTCAGAGGCAGGGTCTATCCTCCAGAATGAGCCTTTGCCTGGTTCTTCCTGGGAACGTGGTACTTTGATGAAATAACGATTCAGAGAGAGATTGTGACGTATTGAATTCTATGGAACATAAAAAAATATGTAGAATTCATATAACTTTTCCAAGTCAGAATGTGGCCTACTGCAGCAGTTTGTACTATAGGAGACTCGGGGTGCAGCTCTTTAACTCCTTAATTTAACAGAACTCAGAGCACTACCAAGCAGTGCTGTAAACCTGAAAGGACTCTTGCATTTGTCAAATCTTTCCCCAATATTAAAAACCCAGTATGCTAATTGGAAATAACAGGAATCCCATTTATTTCATTCTCTCATGAGAAACACGGTGATTGAAACCAATGCAAACTACAAATACTTGTGCAGAATGCAGTGTTAAAAACAAAAAAATGATCAGTGCTTGTACACCACCCTTCCCCAGGTGTCCCAGCTCCTTCCAGAAGGGCCAGCAGAACACTGCATATACTGATTCTGATCCTATGTGGTAATTCTGTTACTGTTACACAGCTCAGAAAGAAAAGGCTAAATCACACAAGTTCCAAGGGCAGCTGGATTGTTGTGAATTCACCCACAGTCCAGCTTGTCTCAATAACAGAGCCAAAAATTTATTGTGTCAATTGAAACACCAAGTGGCAGCAGGTCCTGAACCAGCTCCTCCAGATCTTTGTAACCACGGTCCCTCTGCACGTTCCCACAGCCTCAATTTACTGCAACATCCCCCCACTCCTCCATCAGAGCAATGCACAGAACTGCTGACACTCTCAAGTGGTTCTATCTGTGCTTGGCTTTGCACACAGCATTCCTTTTTATTTAATTTTTTTCATTTTTTAACATAGATAAACCCCAAAATCTCTCTCAATATTATCACTGAACAAGAAGAGACTGATGTTAATGATTCACCCTGAAACACTTGGGGGGGGAACAGAGGTAAATGGGAAAAAAGCTTTATGTTACCAAAACCTCTCAAAAATTTGCAAAGCAAATGTAAAACTTGCTCAAATATCTGAGTTCATGACCCTGATGGTAAGTTTGGAAAACTTAAAGCAGTGATAACCACATATGATTTCTTGAATGCAAACTGATGAAACCAGAGATGGCTTTTTCCCTGCCAAAAATGGAAACGTTACTAGAAAGATGCCAAGAACATATTTATAAATTGTATTTATTTCTCCATATGTTAGAATAAAGGAGTAGATCCAAAAGTACCTGCTAAAATAAGTTCACAGAGAGGAGACTTCAAATGCTCATCAAAATGAGACCATTGTATGCTAAAGGATATAAATACCTCTGTTTCTTAAAGTATGGGACTGGGACACTCTACATGTGTTTGTACTCTATGTTTTGAATAATATGTGCATAAATAGCCTCAAATATGATTTGAAGCATCTATCCTAAGTCACCCAAGCTGCAATCCAACTCCTAATGTGTAGAAGCTGGCAGAGCTGTGACTGAACAGCATCTGATTTTCAGCTTTTCCAATAGTTTCTATGAATAGCTACTGATTAATGACTCCAGAACACACTGTCTGCTGTGCCTATCACCTTGGCTTTAGGAAGCATTACACCCCCAAATCCACACCCTGTTCTATGGCAGAGCTCTTTAGCTCAGCACAACTCTGTGTGTGTGTGTGTGTTGGGCTCATGATGCTCACAAAGCAACATCATCTACACAGATACTCAAGGTACTGCAGAATAGGAAGCAAAACACACATCAACATTTTATAAACAGAGTCTTGTTGCTAAAACAACATGACTGCAGCCAGGATACTGCACTGTTATGTGGGAAAGGGAAACAAAAGAGACTTCCCACAACAGCCAAGTCCTTGACTAACCAAACCCTTAGCAAACAGCCAGGAACAGCAAAGTTCCCCACTAACCTTGGGGGAGTGATCCAGCTTTCATTTAGGCCATATGACAAATAAGTATGTGATTAATACTTAAAAATCTCTTCCTCTACAGGGAAGGCTTGTATCCTTCAGTCTTCCATTGTGCAGCCAAAGTTAGCACTTCCTCACTTTCCCCCTCACCCAATCTCTCTAAGTTTCACCTCCCTGACATTAGCTGCAGAGTGAGCACAGCCCACGATGGACTGTGTGCTCCAGGTGTTCCAGGCCCTGCAAAAGCTGCTCCTTGGCCTTTGAGACACCCAAAGCAGCACCAGAGCCTTCAGTGTGTCTGGGAAGGCTCTGCCAGACTGATTTGTACTTGGTTAGTCATCCTGGCAAAAGCTGAGGCTAGCCTTGTGAAAATGAAAAGAAAGCAGAAATTAATTCTGCAGAGTTGAAAGGTTTGGTCCAACTTGGTGCAGGAATGGGCAAGTTCACAAATCAAACAGTGCATGAACCAGGATGAGATAATGACAGATAACACACTTGTTCCTTCACCTGCTGCATGGGCAAGATCACTGTTTTCAAACAGAACTGAACTTGGAGCATTTAATATCTCAATTTTATCTCAGGATAGCAACACGGATGTTTACACAACTGTAAGTTACAGAACATGACACCATTCCTAGATAGCATACAGGATTCAAATGCAGTGCCAAATGCACTTTGCTTTCCCCAAAGTCTATCTGCATCCCTACTAGAGGTTAGAGAACACCATTCCATCAACAAAGCAGTATTTCAAATACAGACTAATGTAAATTGCCCACTTCACTGGAAAACATACAATCAGAAGAAAGACAACACACTCATTTGACAAATTCTATTTTTGAAGGGTTATGAGGCTTACCAACTGCCTGCTCATGCCAGTATTGCTCACATGTATTAAAAAAAAAATAAAATTCCAGAAATCAAAATTACCTGCCAGCCCTTGTCTGCTGTCCTGTAGTAGGGATAATTTTTAGTTATGTGCGTATAAATTCCATTTAGTGTAAGCTGCTTATCCGGGGCCATTGTAATTGCTTGGACTATTAACTGTGCATAGGAGTAGGGTGGCTTAGAGTCATCCTGGACAAAAACAAGAAAAGTCTGCATCAACAAACTTTGAACAGATACACACTGCTTACTAGATCAAAAGTCATAAAACATCATTAACGTGACCTGGGGCACTTTTGGATGACCAAAATCTTGAGGCAGAAAGGAAACTAAGAAAGCTCTGTTTTTCTGATTAGCAGTTTTAGGGTAACATAAATTTTGCAGCTATCTATAAGAGCAAAGAATTTTCAATAGCCTCCAAACAGATCTATAACTGAGAATGCAAAGAGACCCTCTCCTAAAGGGACAGGGATTAATCAATCCATCAATCAATCAATCTCACATCTGATCACAAAACCCTACCCATTGTTTTTAAAGCATGTTAAATTATCAGTGCATACACCTCAGCAAACAAAACATCCCAAATCTTCCAGTCAGCTCAGGTGTAATTTCTGGGATTGGTTTCAAGCTGTGTTTACCTTTGGGCTGTCTCCCCCTGAAGCCTCCTTGTCGTTTTCTGACTGTGAATTGTCAGCCATCAAATGTAGGTCAGATGCTATTCCACGACTCATTTTGTACCCTGAAGAGCCTGCGCCGCGGGGGCTCGATGGGCAGGAATTTGCAGCACTGTAGAGCATAAAAAGAAGATCCTACTATTTTGTTATACAGTATATCACCACATTATGTCTCATCAAAAAGCTCTTACTGCAGCAAAGCCACTACCAGAGCTGTGAGGCTGCAGCTAAAGGGCTGTCAGGGCTTCCATTCCAAACCACCTTCCACGCCTTGCTAACCCAGCCATGGAATCAGAACCACTGCAGGGAGAAACCTTGCTCAGGCTTTCCTGCTCAAGACAACAAGGATCAGCTGATTGATCAGGCTGTAATTACTTGTGTAAGATTTGCCACCTTAAGTCCACCTTGGCTGCATCAGCAACCACAAATTTTCAGACACTCATTGGAAACAAGACACACATCTTGCATGGAATTTCTGCCATATGCTTGTGTTCAGTCTGCCCCCAAAAAAATCATCTCTCCTGTGCAGTGTTTCTGCACATTTGAGAAAATATAGCAAGCAGTGAGGTAAAAAAAAGGTTTGATTCTCATTTAAGTCGAAGCCAGTATTATTTTAAGTGCTTACAGGTGTGTGCACATACTTACACAAAGGTATGTGTATAAAAATCATAAACTTATCTACAAATGGGATGCATCAGCAGTGACTCAGCTGATTTAATGCAGTATTAGGCCAACAGAGCAGGTACATTGCTAGAAAGCAAGAGATGATGCCAAACACTACAAGAGTATCTCCTAACACTTCACATTTTGCATCCATCACAGAAAAACAAGTACAACTCTATATAATTCCACTGGAACATCTTTCTACCAGTGGTCCCCTGCCTTGCAGAGTCCATGGGAACTGCAGCTGCACAATGCCAACTTTCTTCTATGATTTCCTTTTAGCCAAGAGGAGAGAGAAAGTCAGCAGGTGAGGTTATCCCCTTCCCCAAAATAATTTTGGCAGCTCTCTTGCAAGGACACACGCTCTCTGCAATTCATACTGCAGCTGATTTCAAGGTAGCCCTCAGAAATTCCAAAAAACTAGGAATCTCAATAGCTGCACATGCTGTGCCCCCAGAACCAGCCTTATCTCCAAAGATAATCTTTCATCTTTCAATCTGTGGTTCAAAACATCAACAACAAATAAATCTGGACAACGTTATTTAGATCTATACACTAAAGCTTTAACAATTTTCATCTGTCAAGGTTTGTTTGTCTGCCTGGCCCCTCAAGTTTTTTGCCACCACCTTTTTCATGTACAGAAGGAGGCAAACTCTATAATTGAGCAATATATACTAATACTGAAAGCTTCACTTCCCAAGAAATCCACCCATGATTTGTTACTAGTGATATACTTACTATAAGAGAGAGATGGCATTTTTTAAGTGTTGTACAGAAGAATCCTTGGTTAGAGCCAAAATGTGTAGCTAATTTATTTTTTTATATATAGGTCACTCTTGCTCTGTGTTTTCACATATCAGCTGACAAGATCCCTCTGCTCTGCTCACTTCAGCATATATTGACAAAGCGACACATATGGTATAATCAAAGCAAGTTTACAAGTCTTCCACAAAACAGGATGATTTGCAGAGAAACTGTCAGGCTTTGCTCTCAAAATAGATCAAAACTGTCATCTTTTTTTTTTTTTTTCTGTAATAAACTGCTCAACAGGTGTATGAAAGCCCTGAAGAGAATTACAAAATTCATAGTGAGGCAAAGATAGTGGTGATAGATGGGACATTATCTGAAATATTTGTGAGCTGCTCTGTCATTAGCAAGATGTGTTTTCCCTGAATTCTTGTAAGAAAGCAAACCTGTTACACAGACAAGTCTAGATATCTTTTCTCTCTGCTTCCATCATTTAGGCAGGTGTCATTAAACACTCCCAGACAGAGACCAAGAGATTGGCAAGCATGCAAGAAGTCAATTATCCTTCCATTCAAATCTCATTAACAACCTGTACCTTTTTAAAAAGCAGGCATGGACAGTTCTTCACTCAAGTGAAGACACAGGAAGTGAGAGAGGACAAAAAATCTTTCAAAACCACCTACATGACTGAAACAACTTTCAGTGCCTTGACATGGAAGTTTTGCTTCTGATCTTTCCAAGACTTTGAAAAATTTCATCTGAAGTAATTTCACCCATTTGTGAGGATGGGTTGCTTGTGTTTAATTGAGTTTGGTCCCAAGTAACAGGTGGGACAAGGGCTGCAATTACCAAAGGAGCAGCAGGGCAAGAAAAATCCTGGATCACCCTGACACCAAGCTCTGCATCTCATCCTATGCTTTAAGTAAAAGGTCTGCTCCCTTCCAGCAGTGACTAACCAACAACAAATCTTCTGGAGTAAGAGATCAGGCCCCTTTCCACACCAATAATAACCCAAACCACCATTTTTCCTGATGACGAACTTCAGAAGGACAGCAGCAAATCAGGATGTTTTAAAATGGTGTCATTTAAAATTGTCTCATTTGAAGAGCTGCAATAAGCACGCAAGGGCAAAAAGCAATATAAATTGTTGGAATGCAAGAAAAATGCCAGAGCAGACTGTTACACATTGAACATGTTAAACCAGAGTACCACAGATTGCTCATGCAACCATATCAGCAGAAAGGGGAGTTCTCAGAAGGTAAGGCTGAGCTTCAGCTGGATTTTGACCTCAAAATCAAAATACTGAATGAGAAAGTTGTGCTGAGCTTGACTGTACGTGGCCCTGCTCCCACCTGCAGGGTTTAAATACCTGATAGTTCCTGTGGGAGAAGGGAGAGGGCTGATCAGGTGAGCCATGTTGTCTGGAATGTTTATTGTTAAGGGAGAGATCTGGGGTTGCACAGGCTTCACTGGGGACTCCGGGGCCTCCTGTTTTTCTCTCTTTTCATTGGACAGAGCTGTGAATGTTATCTTGATGTTTGTGCTGGGAAACCTGAAAGTACAACTGAAAAATAAAAAAAAACAAAAAAAAACAAATATATGAGCCACTTGTTTACAGAATGTAAGGATTTCTGAATAACTTGTACATTATCACCTAAGCTCATTTAGAATTTTTAAGCTACAGTATTTATGTAATTACCCACGACCATCTTCATTTTACAGATCAAGGTGACCAGAAAAAGATCCCCAGGTAAGCAACTGATGTTTGTAAAGGAATACAAGCAAATGCAATTCTTTCTAACAAGGGCAGTTAGGGCATTGTCTCTAAATTTCTTGAGGTTTATCCTGATCTTGCAGTAGCCCCAAAGCAGAGCTATTGTAAAAACAAAAACTCATTAGTTTGTGATGCCAAGGAATGGCTTCAGCAAATGAACAAGTTGGTCCACGATAGCAGAATTAATCAGAAGCATGAACATTGGCCAAACTGAGGACTAACCAGTTTCACAGACTGGTCTAAGAGATTTGGGCTCTTTTCTCTTGAAACACCTATTAAATTAAACATATATCAATTCTAATTCTGCTCATTTACAGAGTACACTGCTGCTTTAGTACTACATTCAAATACCTTTTTTTCAGAGCTGAATTTAAGACCCAATTTCAGTAAACTGCCTATTTTCATGTATTACCAAGGATTACATGCCTAAATTTAATGACAAACAATAAATTAACAATGTGCAACTATTGAAAAATTTGAAAAATAAAATACAATGAATGTACCTTAGGATAATCCCCTTTCTACATCCCTGTGCACAGCATTTAGATTTGAACCCAATTAAACAGGACACGCTTGTTTCTAACTACTCAGTAAATAAATTTGCTCAATCTTGAGTAAATAAGAAACTTAATTCTGTCTCAACAAAAGCATCTATAAAAATACAGTTTAAATAACTTTACTACCTCCTTGTCCTTAAGTTGTTAGACTACACTGAGCACTAAACCCACAATGACATTTACACACCTCCCACATGATAAAAAGGACTTTCCAACTCAGAAACAAACCTCACAAAACACTGGGGTTCGGGTTTGTTTTGCTTTTAAGTGCTTCTAGGTAGATCTAGTTTTATACAGAAAGGAAACAAGCATATGCTGGAACAAGGGGTAAGAAATGAGCTATGAATGCAAAATACAGACTGTAAATAAAAGTGATCATTTCTCTGGAAAAATATATTAAACATAAAAGTGATGTAAGAATTGGCAGGAACACTCAGCTGTGGAGTAGCCTTAGAAATGAACTCTCATGTGTTTTGGCTTTCATATCTTAAAATGAATCTAAGGATGTTTACAGAACAAAGGCAGCATTTGATTTTCACTAGTCCCTTGCCACATGCACCACAGTGGTTCTTTTTCCCTACAATCCACATTCAAGGATCAGGAAAAAGAGAAAGAATTGACAGTGACCTTCCTTTTTCTCTCTGTCTTACTTCTGAGTACGGACCGTGTCCGCATTTAACAGACGACCTATTTCTGAAACATGCTCAATGTACTAAATTAGGAACAGAATCTATGCCAAAAAACTGCACATGCAGTTCAGCAAGGAAGGAAAATGGACCAATTTCTGGGTTGGATTTTTTTAAATATATTCAGTAACAACTCATTTCTTCGTTTTTTCCAGTAGAAAGTATTTTGTACTTGTATTGTTTTAGTGCCAGTAGAAAGGGGTCTTGGTTGTTCTGCTAATAAAGATATTTTTCCAAGTATTTCTTTTAAGCAGCAATAAAAACAACACTCAAGTGTATGCAAAGACAGCCAAAGATTAAGTAAAAAAATTGTGAGAATGTGAACAACATCTCTTTGACACAGATTTAAATTTTAGTCACCTTTCCTATGCATTTAATGAGGCTATTCCATATCTGCAAATTTACCTTAAATGCTTTATAGATAAAATTTATTTCAACTCAAGAAAAATATGGGAAGATTTGGACATGGCTTTAGGTGCTAATTCCCAGGTTAGAGTCCTTATTGCACAGCACTGAGAACCAAAGTTCTCCCGTGCCACCGCAGGGTGAGGATGGGCAGAGGGGGAAGAGGTGGATCCCACAACTTCAGACACCAGTACCAGGAACATGGAAAGGCAGAAAAGGAATCCTCAGCAGTCCCTTTGATATTCCATGCAGGCACACACACACTACAGGATCTCCCTTCTTACCCCACTGCAGCCCTGAATGCATCATCCCCCTGTGGGCACCTCTGGCAAACAGGGCAAGCTGAAAGGCTGGTGTAAGTAAGATACAACATCCTTACAAATTGGTTAGAGCAATAAACTCCTGAATATTATCAAAAGACCACATCTGTCAATTGATTCATATTTGCAAACAGTTTTTTTAATGGAAGGATATTTTTATAGTTGGCATTCAGCCAAAAAGCAGAATAAAGGGTGTATAGTAACCAACTGAATTCCTGAATAAATTGGAGTTATGCAAATATATTATATTTACATCCAAAATCAAAGTACAGAACATGTTCTAATTTGATCAGAATCAAGCTGGTTTTGGCATATTCTTTAGTTATACAATGAACTAAACAAAGACCACAGAAATACCCACAGGGAGAGACCTCATCAAACATTTAGCTGAACTGGGTTTTACTCACTGTTCAAAAGCTTACAACAGTTTCATAATACACTACCACAGGATGGCTGCTGGAGGAGAAACTCATCTAGACAACCCACTTACATAAAAATCCTAAAGAAATAAAGCAGTTTTGTAAACTATTTTGTACATTTATTGAGGACAAGTCCAGGTGAGCATCACAACAGAGCCACTGCATGGCCCAGGGAACCACAGAGGAGGTGTCACAACTAAAATACAACTCATTACCTCAGTTATTCCTCTTTAAATTAAAAAAAGAGCTCATTGTGAGTTGACTATTGGAAAACAGATAACAAGCATCACATCATTTCAAAGTATTCCACAGACAACTCCTCTGTATCTGCAGCTCCCAGGCAAACAGAGATGCTGACCCAGGCAGATCTCTGCAGAGTTTAGGAACTTTGCAGAGTGCCAGAGAAGTGTCTCAGGGTAAAAATGTAAAAAGTCTAGTTTTGTCACATCTATGTTTCCAATATTTTCTCACTTCCCCACAGCAGTTCTGTCCATACTGCAGGGAAAAGCTGATGATACACTTGTAGTTCTGCCTATGTGAAAATCCATCTGACTGGGAAGTAAGAATTTCATTCAGTCTTTATCTGGGAAACCAAAACACAGCAGAAGAACTCAATTTCTTCCCTGTACATAAACCCTTCTGTGACACCCAGTGCCTCAGTATCCTTTGAATTATTCCAGTTTAATTGCCTTCTAAGAACCAGGACCAAAATCAGACAGAAGCTGCCATGCCACTTTGATCAGCAGGTTCTTTTATCAGCACCTCCAGATTTTACATTCAAATAGATTATAAGGGTTCAGCAGAGATAACCCCTGAAGTCAGTAGTTACAACTGCACAGCTCAATTCCCTCACACTGACTGTGATACTGAACCCCTGTTAACTTAAAGATTCCCTGAGATTTAAGCAGATCTAAAAGAATAACAAGATGCCTGGTTTTGAACTCTTGTTGATTTACTGAGAGCCAAGGACAGCTTCAACTTTTCACATTAAAAAGCCAAGACTCAAAAAAGAACCCAGTCAGCATCTGGGAGATTGCTTGTGTCGATTTTTGACTTCAAATACTTTCAAGGTGAACACAGGCAGCTCAACTCTCCCCAAAGAGAAGCAGAGGTCATTATCAACATCTGCACCACCAAACACAGCTTTTCCACTTCAGTTTTCTCTGACTGTACATAGCCTGAGATGATAACGATATTAGTTGTACTTTCTTCTGCTATTTTGATCAGTGAAATAACAAAAAACCATGGAAATCACCATACTTCTTCTTTCCATGGAAGGGAGATTTGAAACTAATCCATTTTCTAATTCTTCTTACCTACCTACTTGTGATCTTCTTCCCAAACTTTCCCCTTGCTGCAGTAAAAATGACTCTCACAGCCAATTCATTTATTTATACTTCTGGTAGAAGATGTGCACACTGACACTTAATCACTGCAGTGCACACTAAGAGGGACACTTTTGAAATACTTTTATTTCCAAAGACAAGCAAAAATTGAGTTTTTACATCTTTCAGACCCAACTAGAGAGAAACTGAGTTTGGAAGGGATCTCTGAAAGTGTCCAGCCCAATCTCCTGGGGCAGGAGATTGCAAAAAAAGCAGGGTAACTTCAACTCAGACCAGGTTGTTCAGGGCCTTATCTCCCCAAATTCTGAAGCCTCCCAAACATGGAGTTGGACAACTAATTTCTTCCAATTACACTCTCAAGCAATGAACAGTTTTCTCATTTTTGCAGATACAAATCCTTCACTTCAACTTCTACAGCTGCTTGTGCCCAAACTGTGAGTGAGCCTGCTGCACAGCCTGGCCTCAGGCTTCCTACAGCCCCTGCTTAGGCAGGGGAGGGCTGCACTAACATCCACCCTTGGGCTTCTCCAGGAAAAAAATTAAATTAAATTAAATCGAGGTCCTTCAGCCTCTCTCCAGCACCAAGTCCATTCAAGTAAGGGCCCACTGGAACGTGGTGCTTGGAAATTACAATTTGATTGACTTTCTGCTAATGGGGAAATTTCAGTTTGAAAGCACAAGGACCCCAATTTCATCTTTTCTCCATTTGCTGCTTCATTTATTATTGATTCCATCACAATGGATTAATAGGATATTAATTATAGATTAAACAATATGTGGCTGTGGTTTTTAACTGGTTTTTAAATAAACAAGGCTTAAAAGATGAGTCTTAACAAATACAACTAGAAATACACAAAAGTGAAAAAATCTCAACAAGTTGAAGTATGATTACATATTTCAGTGTCTGAATTTTCTACCAAAAGGTTTCTGACTGCTCAAGACCAAGAGCAGGCATACTGAATTATTCATGTTCAGAATTTATTTTTAAGACTTTGGGCTGTGTTTAATTGAACTGGAAGTCAATACCACAGTCCATTTCTGGAATAGAGTCATCACCTTTAGAGCTAAAAGAATCAACAAACCCAAAACTTATTAAGAAGACAAATTGAACTGAACTGCTGTTTTTATTTCAAGCTAATCTAAAAGTACCCAACAGTTTAAAGTCTGGGCTTCCAAGCTAAGAATAAAGGTGATATATAAATCCATCCAAATAATCATATATTGAGTAGCCACCTGAAAACTCCCAGCACTAAATGATTGCTAATAAAGGTTACTAAGAAAATACCACACAATTTTTACACTAGGCATTGTCTTGATTCTTTCAACAGAAATAACTGTTCAGATATTTGTTTTACAAAGTCTTTTCTAGGATTACATTAAAAAAAGTGTTGTTGTAACACTTTGCCATCAATAAGAGTATAGGAAAAGTTATCACGGATACACTGAAAAAGAGTGATCCAGTATAAAACTAGCCAGATTGTAATTATTTCCTTATAATCCTAAACAGGGATAACTTCCTCAATGGGTAATTCGTGCATGTAGGTGCTTGTTCACCTACATGAGATGCCACCTTGTGCTCCTGTCAGAGATTTTAGCTTTAACATGGCATTTGTAAACCTTTCTCCATTGTAGGCAATAAGAGTATCTGGTTTTCTCTATTGATGGAGGACGGGTAATGAAAAAATTTTATTTACATTAATATAACACAAAGCCCAGCTCCTCTAGTAGATTTTTTAGAAAGGACATTTTTGATGTCCTCGTGCTTGCAGCTGACCATAGCCTGTGAGAAATCACCCCAGCTAGAACTCAGCATCACTTCCTACAGGGCCATGTCCACATCCCTTGTGGTGGGATGGATTCCTCCTCCTCCTCCCTGCTTTGAAACTAAGTCCTGATGTGGCTAATTTACCAGAAATTTACATTCGATTATGCTTGGCCATTACTAGTCAGGACACTTCTAGAGGTTACCCAAAAAGCAACTGCCCTTTAAAGAATGGCAGCTTTTTCCTCTGGGGACTGAATCCCGACCTCACACGTGTTCCCCTTAATTCCCTGTATCCTTTGCAATTGATTTCTGTGGCCCAAAGATCAATCTTTGCACAGCATGTCCTCCACACAGAGACTGGGAGGGCTCGAGGCACGCTCGACCTCTAACGCCATAAGGAACAAAACACTGGCAGATTTTTAAACCAGCAATTAGAATTTTTATTCTGAGCACTGGGCATTTGGGTATTTTTTCAGGTGTGCCATGACTGTCTACACAGTGCCATCTAACATGATGGAAAACACCCTAAAGAGCAAGATCACTGATCCATTTATCTCTATTTTCTGATCTCTTAAGATTCAAAAGCAAAGATCTATGCAGCATCAGAAGTGATGAAATATTGCTGTAGTCTTATGTTAATTCAAGTTGGCCAATAAAACACTTGTAGCAAATTGTAAGCAAAGGCTGGAAATACAATCTAGCTGTAAATTACTGGCTCCCCCATGGGAAACCTCGGTTACAGACTTCCCTGCTCATGTTTTAGCAAGTGCATAAGAAGTATGTAAAGCTGGTGGTTGATATTCCTTACAGGAGCAGTGCTGACCTGCCTCAGAAGGGTCTGGAACAAGCCTGCCTGCATCAAAAAATGATCCTATGACAGCAGAATATTGATGACGCCAACAGGAACATTCCTGAAGCACCAGCAGCAAATACGAACGGAGTAATAAACACAACCCCATCTGAAATGGTGCTCAGCCCGTTCCCACTCACAGAGCTGACGTCATGAGAAACTGGGCATTTTTAACCCTGTATTCACAGCAGTTCTCTAAGGCTGTTTGAGACTTCAGACTGAAGTGTGCTGAAGTTGTTCCACTACAGCAAATCTTGCTGCAAACGTAAAGGATTCTATTAACAACTCAAAGCTGATTTCACCCCTCCCCTGCATTATTACACTATAGAAACGCACGTTCACAGTGCATTACAGATTTTCAAAGATTCTTGTTGCAGCAGCCAGGATCTCTCTTCTTCCCATACCAACCACACAACACTGGCACTGATCAGCAGCAAAAACATTTAGGTTATCTTACAATCATGTGCTGTGGTTAATTAAAACGATCTATCTCAAAATCGCAAATTTCCACTGCATTCTCCTCTTTTCTTAAAGGGCAAAATATTTAAACCAGTAAGAAGAAAAAAAAGAACAGAAACCCAAACAAAACCTGCAGAATTTCAATGCAGTAGCCCTGCACAGGCTGCAGGACTGAGAAAGCACTTGGCCTGCAGGCAGGAGTGTAGGCAGCAGTTACTGTAGAAACCGAGCTCTTCCCTGCTTTTCTCTGAGCACAAGAAAGACACAAAAGAGCTGGAAAACAGCGATCGATGGGAAGCAGCTTATAAAGCTGCTTGTCACATCTGCTGCAGGAAAACCAGACACTAATTCATTAAAACTGCTCATGTAATGCCTCTGGAATTTGAGGCTCCCCAGCCTGTGAATACAAAAGAAACTCCGCCTATGGAAACACTGCATTTTCGGGTGTTTAGCATCTCTGTACACAAAAGCCGTATGCAGAGCCAGGTTGTGTGGTCTCAATCTCTACATTTCCTACTAAACTATAAAAACAATTTAACATTTGTCCAAAAGCTTGAGTGCCTCTACCTTTGCCAAACTGCAAACAGTCCCAACAAAGCCTACATACATCCCTCTACAACACAACAGCTTCCTGCTTAGAAAACACAAACAAAACACTTGCAACAGGAAAACAGAAATCAATTATCATTTTTTCTTCCTTCCAGATAACTGCATTTAACCATAAATATGCAAGCACCAACTTTCTCCATGACTGTAAATGCCATTCCAAAACTTCCCATAAAGCGCAGGATTTACAACCAGAGCTGAGCCAAAGCTGAAAAACCAAACCCACTCCATCCTTTACCACTGAGTTGGCTGCTTAGAAGTGCCTGGCACCTCAGTCTCAGTCACAGGGTACTCGTGGGGGTGCAAAAGTTCATATGGAAACACTGAGGTTCTAATAATATCAATCAGTGGTAAATGAAAGCTATCAGCAAAGCCAACCAAAGTGCTGGGAGCCAAACAGACAGTTCCTGGCATCTCACATTCCTTACAATTAAAGCAGTAGGAGGAGTACAGTGAACAAGTGCTGTCATGATGTGTTTTGACGCAAGCATAATCATAAAAAAAGCACTTGTGACTCATACATTACTTTAGTAACAAAAGCCTTCATTCATTTATTACCTCATCAGAGACCTGCATTCCATTGCAAAATTATGCCCAAACTTCCTAATCGTTACCAAGAGAGCAGCTACCCACTGAGGCAGGGCTGCACAATGATTATTCCCAATTCAAGGAAGCAAAGTTTATTTTAGATGGGCTTTTCAAGGCAGAACTCTGCTTCCAAGAGCAGCACAACCCTTTATTGGACACAGAAATCCATGACTAACTCAGGCCATTGAAGAATGACAAAAAGTGCTTCCTACCAACTCGAACTTTGAGTAGACAGCAGTGTTTAATTTCCCCCCTAAATCTGCCTGTCTGGTCAAAGAACAGGCTTTTTTCAGCCTCCTCTCACACAGCTATGGGCATTAATTAAATTTCACAGTTGCCTACCTAAAGACATCTGATGGTCAATAGCCATTCCATATCTGTTTCACTGTGGTGATACTGCTGGGCTGGGAATCTTAAGAGAAATTAAGATTTTTGTATTATATTCTGAGATTTTTTTAATAAACCAAGCATGCTCTTCAGGATGTTTCTTTGAACAATTCTTCAATTTCCCTTCTATTTGCAAATTCCTAAAACTTTTCTCCTGAGCGTGCAGACCCTCTAGAAATGTTCTATGCACTGACTGCTCCACAGTGTGACATAAATTTAGGTTCCTTTGTCACTTGTGTGGACACCCAAGAACCAATCAAGATGCCAAAAAGTCTGAAAAGCGACAAAGTAAAGAAACTAATCTACAACAAGCACGTTGTTATTGGAAAATATCCTTCAAGAAGCACTCCTCCTCCTCCTGAGCTGTTCTGAGACCACGCCAAGTTCTCAAATCGTGGGCTGTGTAAGGGGCACCAGCAAAGTACAGAAGGATAAAAGCAAATAAAAACAACAGACATGATTTAACCAGTCAGAGAGTCACGCAAGTAGGAATCTGTCCAGGAATAAAAAAAATAGACTCAATAAAAGTTTTCATGAGAACACAGGCCAATCATTGTCATGTACTGAGGGAGCACCAGCACAGAGAAGGAGAGGGTACAGCATGGTCACAGAGACAAGGGATTAAAGTCTCCAAGAGTAAACTTGGGCCCATGTTCGTCATCTGTCTCTAGAGTGAGCAAAAATGGGCAGACACTTCATAATGCCTTTGACACAGCAGGGAAAAGCTGAAAGTGGTTTGAATCAGGGCTAGGGATGGATGTGTTGCACTGGTTTAAAGGGAGTTTTGGTGCAGACACACACATGCACTCCCACTCCCACCTCTTCAACATTAAGCAAAATGAAACCCACTCCAAACAACACCCACTGAAGTAATGACCAACACAAAGCAAATTCCTGAAGCAGGTTCCTACCAGGCTCTCTGCAATAAAAGCCTGAGCTCGGGGATGTTTGATGGGACACAGGGATGTGACAGCTCTGTGCTCCAAACAGGGCAGGCTCTCCCTGGCCTCCTGCACCAGCTCTGCTCCCAGCCACCTTAACTCCAGTTCCCTGCTGCCAGGAGCCACTGGTATCTCCAGTGATACATACTGATTCAGCTGAAAATTACTCAAGCTGAAATGTAGAAGTCTGCTGATGCTTTAGTAAGTTAAAGCCACCTCATAGTCTAATTTTGATTAAAAAGACATCACGAGACCTGACTTTAAAAGCTGTGCTGTACTATATTACGAACACCACTCCCAATATGCAGCTGTTTTGGCCATTCTCTTTGAAAGCTTGAGATTTGAACTCATATGGAAAGATAAGCTTCCAAAACTAATTTCTGTGCTGCTTTCAAGGTCTTAACTATAACTAAGCCACTGCTTAGTGTTTCATTAGAAAATACTGACGTACTGCACACAGGTCAGCTTAGTAGATTCAGTGGGTTTTGAACTCTGAGGGACACCAAAGTTTAGGGATAGCAGCATTCACATGGGAACAGTGTATGTAATAACTTCTGAAAAAAGAACAGCACCAACAGTCTTCAAAAACAGGGAGCAGGGAGGGAGTTAAGAGTTCACCCTGCACATCAAGTAATCCCCTTCAAAACCCAAGGGATTGGTTTTAAAAGACAAGGCAAAGCTCTTCCCTGATAAAAACTGCTGGAAAAGAGCACTGAAATTTCATCATCTGCCTGCCCATGAAGTACTATTCCCATTTTCAAAAACAGATTAAATGGATTTGTGAATTGGCCAAGTCGTTTTGGCAAGTGTGCAACAGAGCTGGGAACAGAACATATTTTTCCCAACACCCAATCTTTGTTTAAACCATTGGATCATCCCCCAGTTCTTCCTTTTTCTACAACCACTTTAAGAGGCAAAACATCAGGTGAGAGACATGTCTTCAGGAAAAGGGAGATTAGTTCATTAAATTAGACTTAAGTAGCTCAATCAGAGTTTGTTGCACAGGAGGAGCTGTTTAAGGAGTACAGTAGTGGCTGTGAAGCTGACATGGCAAAAAGTAACACACACACACACACACATCTTAAGACATATATCACATTCTCCCAAAGAGAGCCAAAGAAACTTTCATTTCATCAGTACTTTACTATTACACATGAAAACTGCTTAATAAATGCATACATTCTAATTAAAATCTATACAGTTAAATAGTGAAGGGTTTGAGGATGCTAAACGACACAAATCTCATTTCCTGTGTATCTGTGAGAAGCAGGACTTTTTTCCCCCTTATTGAACAGAAGAAAATTAAAGCAATAGTTCAAGTAATTAAAAAATAAAGAAGGAAAAGCTGAAATTTCTATTGTAATACTTAAAAGTATGGGGAGAAAAGATTCTTCATTTGCCTTCCTTTAATACCAAGGAGTTCCTCATTGCAGGTGACAAACAGCTGCCAGGTTACTAGAGGTGTCACTCACTCCTGTAACTTGTCCTGTGCAGAGGCACCCAAAACCATCCCCACAATACACACCTGGAGGTGCTCAACAACAAGGGCACATCCTAGCCCTGGTGGTACTGAAGGACTCACTTTCATTTTGTTTATCTGTGTTATATCTTGTTTTAATTAATTATACTCCTACCCTGCCCTATACCAACAGAATGAAATTGAAAAATCTTTCACTGGCCAGAAACAGCCAGATCTTTTTTTTTTTCTTTTTTTTTTTTTAATAACCAAACTGTTTTAGTGATGAAAGCACTATTTTCACTTTTTATTTCTTGTCCTATGTAAACCAAGGACACTGCTGTACACTCTTCAGCCCAGGTTTACTCTAACTGCATTCCTGCAGGGTCAGAATTCACAAAGACCAGATCAATCCCACACAACAAAGAACGTGGGATGGAGGGTGGTGACAAAAGCATCTCCTTAGGTTGTGTGAACCAAACCCAATCTGACGTTTTCTGAGAATAAACCAACCATGTCTTGAGCTTCTTTTGATTTAGCTTCAAATTCCAACCTTTTTTTATTGTTATTATTTTGTGATTTAGCTCTTCCAGAGCATAGAATTTTCTAGAAACAGAATATCTAAAGGAAAAAAAATGGTCCTGGTACAGAACACATTGTTTCACTCTGTTTTAACCTCTGGTCATTCCATGAGACATGACAGAGCCAAAGCAACTTTGTAGGCAGTAACTGGCACAGTATCAGTTAAAGACTTCCAGAATAAAAATTAATATTGAGCTGACTCTTCCAGCATGCAAATTGATGCAGTTAAGTTTATAAAACGATTGAATGCTGAAAAGAGTGAGCTGCAATCAGCTCCAGAAAGGTTCTTATGCAGAGGAAGATCCTGCTAACTGCTCAAACAATCGAACTGCCCTGGATGAGCAGAAACTTGCAAAGTTTTCCTGCACAGATATAGATAAAGCAAGGTGTCTCACTTCCACCATCCCTGGAAAAGCAAGTGACATTTGCTCAATTCAGGCTTCCCCAGTTTATCAGCTGAGAATCTTCCCTCAATGGAACTGTCAAAACAGTCATACAACAAAAAATCCTTCAAATTATCAATTATAAACTCCCCACATATCTGTAAGCTGGATCTTTCCCCCAGCAGAATACCACTTGCTATTAAAATTACATTTCTGTCATGCACAAATATTGATTGCTACAAATTCATAAATTTTTTGTAGTGAAATTACAACCCAGGATTGCATATTTAACAATTTCAGCAGTCACAGGATTACTTCAAAATTCCACTGCAGAATCTCCTTGTCTGGCAAAGTTGAAGAGATGCAAATGAGTACAATGCATACGCTGCTGCACAAAGAGAACTGCAAACACTCATTTTCACAGCACTTAAATTAACATGTTTCCATTTACACTTAAGAACCAACTGGTATTTGAAAGATTTCGATTTTCAGAAAGATGTGCTGTGGTGAATAGAAATGTTAATCCCTAGTTATATAAAGTGTTTCCTATTTTCCTTTATGTGTACAGCATTATAATACACTTCTGTCAATAATGACAAAAAACTTTTATCCTGAGAATATATGTTTTTTTCATTCCCTATGTCAGTACAGGAAGCACCACAAAAAAAGTGGCATTTCCCATAACAATCAAGGTAACCCCAAAGTTAAACTTACCATAAATACTTTGACTCATACATCTAGTTATTTTATAATCTTAGTGTCCTAGGGTGACCAAGACACTTGGAAATACCCATCTGGAAAAGTAAAAGACTAATATTCCAAATCCTATTAAGGAAAAGCAAAGCAAAAATGGAGATGATAACTAAAATACGAATCTAAGAGGTATTTCAACAATTCTGGAGGGCATGACCATGGTCTTACCCAGCATTTTAATAATATATGCACCTTCCCAGTACATAACAACATGCAGGCTTTAAGTCAGAAAAGCTAAAAACTAAGATAACAGGCATCTTAGATGATTAAAACCAGTCTGTATAAACCTGCATTTTTTCAACATCCTTTCTCAAAAGAAGAAATCATCAGGATTTTTTTACAAATTGCTCATTAGATGTTAACTTTAATGCACAAGTTTGTTTATTATGTTTTTTAGAGAGTCAATAAGATGCATTAGGTATTTTGAAATTACCACTTCTTTAATCATCACCAGGAATCACATCAGGAAGACCTTATGAGCATTAATTAGTTGATTTAGAAATTATATCTTTCACTCAGTTTTGCTCACTCTCATGAGAAAGCACCAGCCAGTTGATATGAAAGTGTCAGGAGAATTAGTGACTTTTGCCCAAGAACTGCAAAGGTAACAAGACACAACACCTTCACCTCATAAAGGAAGTTTTAAAGACAACAAGAGCCTTGAATTCTTCCTCACTGTTCAGAAAACAAAACACAAACTTTAACAGAGACTACAGAAACTGCTTATCAAGTATCTGTGTTTGAAGATACGCCTGTGGTGAAGAGCAAAACGAGAACCATCAACCACACAAACACTTTGGACCTACTAAAAATAGCACCAGCACAGCTTTGCTGTTTTTCCAGTCCAACTTCATTGTCCACAGTGGTCTCCTTTGTTTTCCTTACTCCATGATTTGTGGCTCACATCTGTGACTGAACCCACAGCCAGAAGCACCAAGGATCTCCTGCCTGGGGAGTAGGTGGCCAGGAACATCTCTGCTTGTTAAACCCCTCAGAGATACAACCAACCAAAGCAGCACCAACTGAGCCAGCAGAACAATGTTCCATAAGAAAATTGTGCTCTTTGGGGTTAGTGTGAGAGCCTGCCCACAAGGGATCCAGTGGTGCCAGAGCCAGCACAAGGAGTGCTCCAGGCTCACCCTGGGGAAAAGGAGGCTCAGGGGGCACCTTCTGACAGGAGGGTGCAGCCAGGTGGGGGTCAGGATCTGCTTCCAAGGGAGGGACAGGACAAGAAGAAATGGCCTCAAATTGTGCCAGGGAGGTTGAGGCTGGATATGAGGAAAAATATCTTCACAGAAAGGGTGGTCAGTCCCTGGCACAGGCTGCCCAGGGCAGTGGCAGACCCTGCAGACAGGATCAGGAGTCACAGAGAGTAAGACCTTCCAAGGGGAGACAACTTTCACACTGGCCCATATTCAACATCTTTATCTATGGTCAAGGGGACTGAGGGCACCCCCAGTCATTCTGCAGATGATGCCAAGCTGGGTGGGAATGCTGTTCTGCTGGAGAGCAGGAGGGTTTTGCAGAAGGATCTGCACAGGCTGGATCCATGGGCTGAGAGCAATGGTTGTGAGGTTTAACCAGGCCAAGTGCTGGGTCCTGCACTTGGGTCACAATAGTCCTTGCAGTGATCCAGGCTGGGGCAGAGTGGCTGGAAAAGGACCTGGGGGTACTGGTCAACAGCAGCCAAGAAGGCCAATGGCACCTGGCCTGTACCAGCCATGGTGTGGCCACAGGACCAGGGCAGTGCCTGCCCCTGTGCTGGGCACACCTCAAATCCCGTGACCAGTTTTGGGCCCCTCACTACAAGTAAGACACTGTGGGGCTGCCTCATGTCCAGGGAAGGAATGGAGGTGAGGGAGCTGGGGGGGCTCACCCTGGAGAAAAAGAAGCTCAGGGGGCACCTGCAGCCAGGTGAGGGCTGGGCTCTGCTCCCAGGGAATGAGGGACACGACAAGAGGAAATGGCCTCAAGCTGTGCCATGGGAGGGTTAAGCTGGACATGAGGAAAAATTTCTTCACAGAAAGGGTGGTCAGTCCCCAGCACAGGCTGTCCAGGGCAGTGGTGGAGTCACCACCCCTGGAGGGATTTAAATGACGTGTGGTTGTGGCACTTGGGGACATGGGTTAGTGGTGGCCTTGGCAGAGCTGGGTTAATGGCTGGACTCAATGACCTTGAAGATCATTTCCAATTAAAAAGTTCTATGATTCTATGAAATGCTAATGAAACCATGTTATCAATCTTATATTAATATCTTCCCATCTGGCAATGGAAAAAGTTGCACTTTTGACTTGACAGAAAACTAATCCCAAGCCTCTCCCTTTCTCTTCCCAGGGATTGTTTTTCAGGCCCACCAGTAAACTAATCTGACTGCAGCACAGAATGTGAACAGCAGAGCTCTCACACAGGGCAGGGCAGGACAGGACGGTTCTTTCAGCTCTAACTCCCAATTAGTTTGTTTTAACTAACCTAGAAACCAAAGGGTTAGTTCCAGTTTATCTGCAGGGCCTGAATTTTATTGAAAGGTACATTTAGAACAAGGAAAAAGTGCTGTTTTAATGAACTTGTACTATGGTAGAGATCTAATGTGAATGTTAAAAAAAGGCTTCTAAAAACAGGAACCATGAGAAGAATACTTTTAATTACTGCAAATGCTTGAAAAATCAAGTTTACCAACATACTTAAAATGAGAAGCAAAAGTCCTCTGAAACAGTGTATCCTTTAAGTCAATGCGCTTCCAGGAGAAAACTGAATTTCAAAGAATAATCTATATAAAGAAGCATGCAATGCTAAGCCTGTTACCTACAGTGCACACAAATAACTACGAGATGATTCATTCTGAGAAGCTCACCAAGTCCAATTAATTTTGTGTCAAGCCTGATCCCATCCAAGAGGTAACACTCCCTAAAATGTTATGAAACACACAGGAAAGATGCATTATATTTGTATGTACATTAAAGTTTTATCTACTGTTGCTCTCCAGAGCTCCCCAGCCCATCAGTCTGGGTTGGTGCTCACTCATTTTGTACCAGAATCCACAGCACAGAGTTGCTGCAAATGAAGAGTCACAAGCAGTCTGGGAACTTGAGCTGTCATCAAAAATCAGTTTAAAATCAGAAAAGGCCTACAGAGTGCCTGCTTCACATCATTTATCTAACCAAAAATGACAAGAGATGAGGGAGAAACACTGCCATTTCACAGAAGTGAAACATAATAGTAAAAAATTGACACAGAGAAGAGGTATCACAGCTAACTAATGAATATAGACCAAGTCCCAAAAGATTAAGTGTAAGGTCATTTTATCTCTCAATTACAAGTTGAAAATCATCAGACTGGTTTCCACAGTTTCAATGACATTACCTGGGATGACATCCTAAGAGAATGAGCACAAAACAAAATAGGGGTGGTGGTAAACAGAGCAGAGAACTTTAGAAATACAGAATCAACAACAAGAGTAGAAAAGAAGATTTAAAAACAAAAAAAACTAAAAGGGAAACAAAAGGCTCAGTGCTTGGTACTGACAGAGGGGAGAAAACCTCTCAAAAATAAACAGCTTGTAACAAAAAGTAAATAATTCATGGCCTAGGCTGAAGTGGGGGCATGTGCTGGTCATATGTTCAGCGTATGTTACTGGCACCACTCGCCAGCATGTTCCATGTTGTAATAGCTGAAACATTCCCAGCTGAAATGTGCTGCCTTAGGGACGACATGATCTGGGCAGCCCTGACGAAACACACACCACTCCACACGAACACGGGCTAATTTTGGCTCACAGGTTATTTCTCCATACTCCAAACAATGCTTTGCTTGGCACTAACTCACTTCAAGGGCTTATATTAAATATAACCAGTGGTAGCGTGAAGCAACCTTTAAAAGCAGCAGACTCCGTTTATCCAAGATTACATAAATGACTACTGTAGTGTCTGTGGCTCCTCCATGCAGGCACACATTTCAACTGCTCAGCAGCCTCTGGAGCTGTGCACAACTCCTCTGTGCATTCACCACCTCAAACACAGCAATGCACAGCACGATGCCACCCATTTCAGGTGACACTCAAATGCAGTGGTGATGTTTTAAGACTCCAGAACACAGTGGGGGAAAACCCAGTTTCAGATGCAGCTCAAACAGCTGCTGTCTGCAGCAGCCAGCTCTGCCTCCCCACTCCAGCCAAAGCTGGACAAGAATGCTGCTTCTGCTGCTGACATGTGGGTGCTTTGGGGAAGGATCACCCCCCTCTGCTGCCCAAATCAGCCCCTTCTGCACCCAAAGCAGTAGCTACTATTAGATCTATTTACTTCCTTTTTAATACCTATCATGTAGCATTTCCCTTTTAAATCCCTCGGAGTGACTGCTCTTTCCTCTGTATTTTTGTATTAAATCATTACCTGCACAAGTCAAATCCTGTCTCCATTTAGAACATCTTTAAGAGGGTTATTCTAATGACTTAAAGATGGTGTGAACCATCACAAGTATCTAAGGACCTTTTGGATTTAAAAATAAAAGTCTCCTTCATTCAGTGAAGAACTTGGCAAGTCCAGCTCCTTGCTCTGTGTCAGATACTGTCAGTATGTTCTCAGTCAGCAATTTATTTACCACAAAACATCCCTATAAAAACACAAGGCAGTTGTATATATTCTCTTCTTTACATCTCCTGGAGAAAGTTGGAGCAAGCAGCTTCCATAAGAACAGAACAGTCACAAGAAGGACAAAACTGTGCTGCTGTTAACACACCCAGTAACCAATGCTTCCCTAAAGGGAGCCCAGGGATGTCCCAGCTGAAGTGCAATGTCACTGCAATAGGCTCCCAACCCCCCTGGGCCTTACCTACATCTATCTGAGAGTAATTAACCCTAAACTACTTTGACCTTCCAGAAAAGGAATTGCACTGGAAGAACAAGAAAACCACCAAGTGCTGTAACATCAAATGTTGTTGCAAAAAGAACAAGTTGCAGAAACAAGAGTTTCCTTGGGGATGAGGCACATCAACCCCTTTCAGCGGAAGAATGGAATCAGAGTCTGAGTATTATGAGAATTACCAAAAACACACCCTGCCTCCTCGAGCCTCCTAAACAGAGAGACCTGGACCACACATTCCCACATTGCCATCTCCCAGGATCATTTTCACAACACTAGGATTTTTCTTTTTTTCCATTTCGAAAACTGTGGAAAAGCCTGATTTTTACAAACAATATTTTTGATTAAACCACCTTACTTTATTCTGTTTCTTCTCCCTGTAGTCAGGCTCACACTCTCCTACACCATGGTTATTTTGTATTCTATGTAACCATGCTTTCCAGCTCTTCAGATAAATTTCAATTATTTTATGGCACACTTTTCACACTGCAGCCAACTCAAAAGAATTCACATAGACAAACACAAATAACCTTTCCTTCAGCTACTATTAAGCCAAAATAACTTTAAAACACTACCCTCAAACTTAAAACTTTTACAGATTTTTATTTTATCCTTCTGGCTGAGGGTTGAATTACTTATATACAGAAGCTTCTTTGACTCTTGCAAGGCTTGCATGCTTCTTTTCTTTAAAGGCTTCCAAACACCCAGTTTGCTGGTAGCTCTAGATAAGAGTGAATAACCTCACGTAAGAATCTTGAGTACTTACTAGTCCACAGCAGACCAAACTTATTTATAGCTAAGTAGCAAGCTGGGGTTAGTGATCTCTTCCAGGCTCAACAATCTTCCAACCTCAGAATAACCACCCCATAAAACAAGCAAGGCTATTTCACTCCTGACAGGAAAGTCAACATCTGTGTACAAGGGTGTGCTGGCAGATGAGTGCTCTGGCTGCCTGCACTGCAGAAAACAGTAAAAGCCATTCATAACAGGCCAAAATTCATGAAGGAAATTTAAAATCTTCATCAGAAGTTGCTCTGAATTTAACTCATATGTTTTAACACAGAAAGGTGGAAGGATCTAAGCTTTCCTCCCAACTGTGAATAAGGTTTTTAATTTTATCTTGTGATGGTTTAACAATTAGTGCCAATTTTTTCTGAGATAATATTCCCTATATCCTATGATGCAGTTAAGGAAAAATTACTATATGAGAAAACAGCATCTTAGACGACCAAAAAGTCTCAAAAAAGACAACAGAGGAAGAAATAAAGAAAATGGCATATTTTTAAAAGTTCTAACAGAATTCTGGCAGAATCTCAATTCTAATGAAGTTTTGTTACAGAAAAGGTGAATATTCATAGACTAGTTGCATTTCTCAGCTTTATGGGCAGACCAATACCAGGAAAAGGTTTTAAAAACAAAGGCCTGAATTTCAATTTAAGAGCATAAACAAACAACTGAACTTCTCTGTGTTTTTTACCTATTGCGTCTCTTTCCGGCGTTGCTACACGCGCCTGTCACGTGAGCATTTCAACTGAAACACTGTGGTTTCCAGCCCAAAATTTCTGTGCCACTTATCAATATCTAGAAAGCTGAATGAATAATACTGTACCCAACCACAAACTGTAGAGCCCACTCTACACTCAGACTTCAGCCCTGCATTCATTTCAGAACCTGCACTCCCAGCAGAGGGGAACCACCTCAAACTGCTGCATTTGCTCTTCCACTCAGAAATGCAGCTGCAAAAGTGGTGCCAGGATCTTGACAGTATCATTGAGAGTAGGGCTGCATGAGGATGCATTTCACCATTCTATGAGAATCTTACCACCCAATCCAGTAATTTTAATAAAGTTACTTCAGAATGCATTGCACACTCTTCAAAGCAGGATTGTCATAGCATTTGAACACAAAGTCAGTGTTTGCCTTGCAGCCCCTAATGCTACTAAAAGCAAAAGGTTCAGTAATATGAAAGGGCAGAGAGGAACAAACCACTCCTCTACCTAATAAAAAAACCCTCTGGGTCAGACCACAAAAGTGCTTTGGCTGATTTCTCCAAATAAGTGTCTCAAGTGATGACCATGTCAGGCAGATCAGACAGAAACACCTCTAGAACTTTATGTGAGCCTAACCCAGCCACACCCAGGACATTCACACACCTAAGGAAAGAAAACAACTCACTTCCCTGAACGCCTCTTTGCTTAATGCATTATTTACTGCTTTCATCTGTGGAAGTGATAAACAGAGTTTTGATTGATGATCATCTAAGTAACTCCCTCCTAGTAACCTCTGTCACCATCCAAGTCCACCAAACACTGCACAGAAATGAAGGGTGATATTTGTTATCACCTCCTCCTCCTGCAAGGGATGGTTTTCCTGAAATGTTGCTCCTCATCCCCCCTGGAAGAAGGCTCAGAGTGAAGGTGAGCAATCAATTCCATCAGAGCAGGAAGGCCATGCACAGATATTTCCAAGCCTGCTACCCAAGTAGTTTTGGAAGGCTGGATCAACTCACTGACTGAATTACCACGAGCATGCTTCCCTTTGATGGCACTCTGGATTTGCTGTCCTGCATAAAGAAGCAAAAGCTCTCTCCAAATCACACTTTGTTTGAGATGTTTCTACAACTTGTCAAACTGAGGCCCTCAAAAGACACCACAGGAAATCCAAATCATGTGTGATCTACCTGCATTGTCAACTTCAGCAGATTTATGTATTTCCTGAAAAAGCACTATCCATATATACAGCCCCTGCAATGAAAGACATGTAAAAATCAGTGAAGTTTTTACAATTATCTTCAAAATAATGCTTTCCTTTCAGGCTGTTCATAGAATGCTGCACAAACTCTAAACACTCACCTGCCTGCCTTATAGATAGTCTTTCTGAGATAAAAGGGCTTTTTTTGGGACCCACAAACACCACAAACAAAAACCACATATAAAATTTTTAAAAATACCATTTACCTCCACTATATCCTTAATGTTCAATTTTCCTTATAGCTTTTAACCCCACTACTGTACAACATACCACCACAGGACTAGTGGCCTGTGGAGCAAAGCCTGGATTCAGGCAGGAGCCAGGCTGATTTAGTCTATGGAAAGCAGACCATAAATTAACTCTGTACCCTTCTACGAGATGGAGGAACATCTTGCACAGCCAAGGAACTCATACCCCTTTTTCTCTCATATTTTCTCTGTGTATTCACATCTACAGACACAAAAACAGAGAGCCAGAAAGGACAGTTTAACCGAAGGTGTGAGACCATCAAGTCATGTCAGCATCCTGTCTACTTAGGGTTCACCTTTTAAATTTTTTTTTAATTTAACATACCCCTTTACCAAAAGGCATGCTGTCACAAGAACTTTTAGGATTGAAACATTTTTACATTACATTGCAAGTACTTTTTTAGTACACCAAAATTAGTTTTGTTCTTATACAGTTTTGAATCTTTCTTTTCCTTTCCATTTTTATTTCATATAACATAAACAGCTCTTATAACTGCAACTCCTTAATGTACAATTCCACAAGTTCCAGCCAGCTGACTGCTGCCCAAAGTCTGTGCAGGCCCACCATGTACTCCACTGCCTGCCAGACCTCTCTGTGAGCCATTTCATTGCAATGGCAAAGCACCCAAAAATAGCAAAAAAAGCAGAGAGCAGCAGCATATGAACATCTGATGAGCTCCAAGGCCAGCCCAACCTGCAGCCAGGAGCAGAAAGCAGGCCCTTCCCTCCCGTGCTCCATTGCAGCAGCACTGAAACCCTGGATTAGCTCAGATGCCCACCAAAGCACAGCCCACGTCCCCAAAAAGGGAGAGCCCAGATCCTTCTGAATCACATCTCCCAGTTAAATATCCAAGTCAGAGACTCCTTTCACTCTACAAGACTAACAACTGCAGCTCAGCCTTTAAACTTGAGATGATCCAAATCTTCCACCTTTCTTCAAGCCTCCCAGCACACCCTTTCACTTCTCTTCACACAACTATAAACCTCACAATATTCCTGCCCATATTCTAAAGTGAAACACCTTGGGCCCATGTCCTCGTCTTTCCCATGTATTAACTGAATTCCCCTCTGCCATTTTTCTAATCTCTATGGGGTATGATGCTAAAATCAACCACAGAATATCCTGAATTGGAAGGGACCCACACAGATCAGAGTCCAGCTCCTGGCCCTGCACGTGGCAACCCCAAGAATCCCATCGTGTGCCTGTGATCATTTATCATCATCTTTATCATTATTTTTACTTACTTAAATAATCAGTATGCTCTGATTCAAATTTAAACTTATTCCCACAGAGAATTTCATGTGAGTAAATTCACCCTTCTCTAAGCCCTATTCATTTTAAGATCTAATTTCTCTGTCTCCTTCATTGCTCTGCAGGACTTCCTCACCTGCCTAGAAAGGCCAGAAAATTGCAGAATCACCCAAGGAGGGAAATTCTTTCCTATAACAGCTAGTTCCATAGTTTATCCTTCCCAATTAATTCCCTTGTGTGTTTACTGCACTGCTTGTAACCAACAAGCCTGACTACTACAGAAGTGTATAAACTACATCTAGGCCTTGTCTGCTCAAGTTATATTCTGCCTAGAACACCCAAATATCTCCAGAGGACAATGCAAAGTGATAAATGAAATTTTTCCTGTATTCTCAGTCTTAAAAAACAACAAAGAGAACACCAAAATAAACACAGAAAAGTTAGATAATTTTATTTCTATCTGCATAAACAATCAGACTTTTACCTTACAAGTAGTAAAACATGTATTGTACACTGTGCTAAGACACAAACATTACAGCTACAGCTTTTTGAGGAAACTGATGCTTCAAAGGTAGTTAAACTACTTTTTCCCAACTGTGACAGAAAAAAAAAAGGAAGCAAAAAAGGAAAAGGGTAGGCAAAATACCTGCTCCCATACTGGAACACATCAGTGAAAACCAGAATTTAAAAGTAACTTCTATCAATAAATTAATTTGTCCACACCATTTCTGAAGCAGAACCATACATTTAAGCTTCACTTAAGTGATCTAAAACTTGAATTTAAGTTCACTACAAGGTGTAAAGACCTTTTCCATTATACACTAGTCTGATCTCTTATCATGACAAGAATTAAGCAGCCTACACCTCATGAGCTGTATCTAAGACTTGCTTGAAGAACAAAAGTTTTCACAGAATCACTTTATATTACACAAAAATTATCTCTGAAACAGTTCAGTGTCCTCCAATACAAAGAGTATGACATAGTGAACAAAAGCATCAACACCAGTGTGAGAACACGACTGCCAAGTGCAAATAAACAAATACCCAACTGAATGTTCGATGCTTTGGAAGTAATTTTAATTTAAAACCAAGACAAATATTGACTCTTCGTTAAAACACATAATAAAATGGTCTCTTCCTATAACTCCATGACAGTTAATTAAAAAAGACTTTCAAAGGAAGTGAAGAATCTTCAACTTTACCTCTTGTAACCCCAAGCCAGGATATGCCACCCAGCCATACCTGCTCTGCACCTCATCACTAGGGCTGACTCCAGCAAGGGTTATTTTTTTGTTTGTAAGTGGAAGATGGTGAGAGAGATATCCCACCACTCCTGAAAGTAAACTATTGCAACACAGCTTAATTCAAACCTTGACAATTTAGTTTACAGCCTCTGGTTTCACACCTGTGTGTGATCCATTAGAACTCTCATTCAGCCCCATAAAAACAGACCTACACCAACCCAGTCACCTCAAGCTCCTTTTGAATAAAACAAACATACTGAACTCCTTATGCTCTCCACTCTTTGGGACTTCTTCCAGCCTTCACTTCTTTTTAGCAACTCTCCACTTAAAATCCTTGCAGTTTTGCAAGATTCTTTAACACAGATTTGATTCCAGAATGATGTGAAGTTCCAGCACCAGTTGCCACTCCCCAATTTCCACACAGTCATCACATCAGTGCCTTGACACATCATCTCAGACCAGGCATCTCACCATCTCTGCAGTCATGGCTTTCACCCTACTGCTACTTTGCAGAACAATTTTCCACCCTATAGTTCTGCCAGGTGTACTTTTCCAGATGACACAGTTTTGGGGTTTTAAAAATGGATTAATTCTATTTCTTTTTGTTCTCATTATTTGTGAGGACAGTGTTTACAAGACTGTAAATATTTATCAGTAATTGCATTTACTCCAAATCACGACACAAAACCCAGTAGTGATCAGGTATTTCTTATAATGATTTAGCACTAAGCTACACATTATTCTAACCAGCCTGTGCACCACATTATTCTAACCAGCCTGTGCATTCCATAAGTTCTGCTGCTGGGAATACAGACAGCTTTTTCAATATGAGATTGTAGTTACATGAAGCACTTTATATAGTTATAGCTATCCCCATCCCCAGAGAATCCAAATGGACAAGGTGCTGAGCAGTCTGATCCAACACTGAAGTCACTTCTGCTTTTAGCAAGGCTTTGGCTGGAGTTTCCTTCTGTAATTCTTAAAGTTAAGCCTTAAACCAGCACTGAATTAAAATTAATTCCAGTCAACTTTATACTAATTTTGTTCCATTTCATAACACTCTGATAATGACAGGACTCTGGCTTTTTTACTTTACTTCTCTTGCTCTCCAAACTCAATTCCATGCACATCCTTATCCACAGGAGGTTCCTTGCTGAGGTCACCAGGAACGTTTGGATCAGCATGGACAGAACTGCTTTCCAATCTCCTCACGGTTCTCATTTCACTTGGTGCACATGGACAAACACAAAGGTGGTGTGTTCATATTAATATTCATTAAGACACTCTGAAATTAGGAATACTGAAAATTTTCCTCCCACCAGTACTCCAGCACACACAGAGACCATGTTTTGTCCAACTTCTGCTTGGCAATACCTACGAGGACAGAGCAGCACGTGCAGGGGCTGCAGCAGAATCACACACACAAATGGAGAGACTCCTACCATGTACAGACCTCCTCCTGCCCTGTAAAAAATAATGTGTCAAAAAATGTGCACCAGCTCTGCAAGCACTCACTGAGTGTAACTCACTGAAGCCTCAGCTCCCTTCAGTGATAAGACAGCAATGAGGGAATCTGAACTGGAGAATGGAGCATTTATTCCTACACCATCCAGTGTGCAATAGCTGCAGAATAAATATGGTTCCTCCCCTCCGACTGCTTTATCTAGGTCAAAAAACTCCTTAAAGGCAGGAAGTCGCAGGAAACAAATGTCACTACACATCAACTTTTTATCATGAAAACAAGCAAGGCAGCAGATAAACCCACCACCTTCCCAGGATTTCAGCACAGACAGCAGCTTATTAGTGAACTGTTGAGAAAACTCCTTATAACTGCAAAAGCCATGGCCTCACACCACATGACAAATACATGGTTTTCTTTGAAATGGCATTTTTTCCTGTATTTTACATAATTTTATATAAGTTAATGGGACCTGAGATGTCTTGAAGAGTTGCTGCATTTACCGAAAAACACAGCAAATGAGAAGCATAATCTTATTTTGAATAGCTCAGGCATGACTGTAAAAAAACCTTTTGCTTTGTCCATGACAATTGCACACGCTGAAAAAAATAAAAAGAAAAACCCAACAGCAACAGAACTCCTCCACAGCAGAATTATTCTCTAAAACACATCTCCCTACACGAAGGAAAAATATTTGTAAGACAGTGCTCTTACCTAATTATAAGCAAATTAATAATACATATTTATTTTGAAAAGCCAGGGAGAAAGATTAACTTATTTTCTTTATTAGCTTATTTAACTTACTACTTTTGCTATTGATTAAGTGTATCATCCTACTCAAACATGGCACCTTGGTATTTTGATTTAATCAATGTAAAGAATGATTTAATTTGCATGTCTCCTATCTCATTATTATAACTGAAGTAAGAATCTCAAAACTCTCTTTCAACTGCAGACTCTTGGAACAGACAGTTTCAATACTGTCTTTGCACCTTTAAACAAAATGACACTAATCTTGCTTCTGTCATAGAACTGGAACTTTACAGACTCTAAAGAACTAAAAAGATGATTTTCCAGTTTGTAATATTTCATATAACCACACAAAGAATCTACTTACTCCTATACCTAACTACAGGTGTAAGAACATTTGTAGGATCAGTAGAATTGGATAAGAATGTTTCATATACATATCCATCATACCAACAGAAAAAGCATATTAAGTATGAATTAATCCAAATATAAACTGTTTAAGCTTTACCTCAATCACCTGATTTGTGTCTGGCAATTTGCAACACTACTTTATTAACCCATAAAAATATCACCCAGAAGCTGTGTGTAATTGAGAGGCAAATATGGAAAAAAAAGAGCTGACAGAAACAACTGTAACACAAATTATTACTATAGAAACTTCCCGCTCATCTCTATTTTCATTTCAAATCATATGTGCTCTACCTTCCTCCTACGCTCCTTTTCAATCAGATCTGCTTAAGTGAGAACACTACTTCTACTGAGCTTGACATTTGCAAATTCTACTTTAAAGTAGCTGAAAACCCACCTATAAACACAGCTCCATTGACCTTACTAGTCACTATGGCACAGGACCAGCATCTGCCAGAGACAGTAAATAAAAGTTTCTGGAGTCTGATTCTGTCAAGTCACAGCCAAGTCCAATGTTCCTTAGTTTTATGCTCTGAGGTAATTTGCAGTTGATAGTTTTAATACAGCTGGTATGGAGCTCCAAAACACACCTCTGAACACAAATCAAACACAAGGTCTCCTGAACTTCCAGGCAGCTGCTGCCCTGACGAGCCACTGTCTCTGTCAAAAGTGGTGTCAAGGAAGGGAGAAAGCAGGTGCCCACATGGCCTGAGGGACTTCCAGCACACTGTAAGTATAGACTGCAAGAATATATTTACAAAAATTCCTTGAAGCATGTGTGCTCTGTTTGATTGTTCCAAGTATCTAACAGTTATATTCATAAGAAAACTTTCAGGACATAAACCATAACCCAAACTCAAGCAGTGCATGTTCTTTCTTAGCTACCACTGAACACTACTCAAGGAAATGTTATGATCCTTTCACCTCCACTGTTCAGCCAAACCACAGATGTTTCCATGGAGCACATGTACAGTCACAGCTCCAACCACACAGACATCACAACTTTGCACATCATTTAAGTAACTGCAATTAGATGACAGAAAAAAGTCCACTGATACATTTGAGACTCTTTACAATCTGTTTCCTGAGCAGGTAACACTGAACTATACTATATAATACTATAATAAACTTTCCCAAAGAACTGACTCGGGGAATAGATATGGTTGATCCTTGTGCAGTATTGACTGGCTTTCATCAGCAGAACTTTTGCTGCTCAAAGGCAGCAATAACCCCAGTCTGTAGCTCCAGACTACAAGAGCAAGCTAAAACTATTGGTTCAGCCCCCTGTATCACCAGAAGGAAAAGCAGAAGAATACAAACAAATTAAATTTTAGTTTTCAGCTACATAGGCTTAATTTAGGATTAGTCAGTAAATGTTAAGCTAAAGTAAAATGTACTTGATGTCATTTACTGTAAGAGCACCCACACTTATTAATGTAAAGAAGTCTGCAGAATGAATGACAGAATGGGAGAGTTATTTACTGTCTCTTACTATAAAAGAGCTTCAGTTGGATCAAATGAAATTACCAGGCATCAAGTTCCAAAAACTCAGCAAAATGAGGTATTTTTCCTAACATGGGCTCCAATTACATTGCAGATTTCACTACCCTAAGACACCATGGATAGAAGAGGTTTACCCAAACTCAACTACTAAAAACAGAGAGAGAAAAAATGCAAACAGTAAATTATTTTAACTCAAAAAGAATTGAACTCTGACTTTGGATCCAAAAGAAAAACCAGGAGAAACACAATCATTTGTACTAATCCATTTTTATGCTCCTTCCTGGGCATGCTATTGACCACTCCTGAAGGCAGGTCATGGACTAAATCTATCTCTGATCTGATTTTCAAATGCTGTTCTTATGTTCATGGTATCTTGTTTATGGATCACAAATTACTTCCACAAAAGCAAAACCAAAAGTAATTACTAAAATCCAAAATCTATGGGTTTGCCAAAATGAGTAAGACTGCCTCGGAACAGTGAAGTCCAAAACGTCTGGAGTTCTGTGAATTGAAAGGCCAATACACAAAGCACATCCAAGAAACCCAAAAATCAAAACAAAACAAAAGCACTCCTTCAGAGCAGAGTTGTACCCAGAAGTCTGTCTGTTTTTCCAGCTGTATCAGTTACATCTGCCTGGAATTCTGCCTCTCCAAAAGCTGTACACAACAGCTCCGGCAACAACCGCTGCTCTGCCCAGCACAAAAGGTATTTTTCCAGCCAAGTACCTCAAAAGCAAATATTGATGTTATGATTTACCTAGCAATATATCCAATCAATGCTTTCACTGAAGGCAGGGAAAATTCCACAAGCAGCAAATGAAACCAATCAAAAAACATGAACTTTACGAACCGGAGAGGGACAGTCTGTGCATCTCAAAGGTAGTTGTAGGAGAATTATTGCACTGCTTTGATCTGGGTGTCTTGAGCAGGAGCCTCTGAAACCTCTTTCATCCCACGTGAGCCATGACATTGACAGGAGAGCTCCTTGCTGGACACACTCAAAAATGGCTCTTTTCTCCCCACCCCCACTCGATTCATCTCACAAGACGACAGCTGGTTTGTACATACACAAGTAGGGATGGGAGTCTGTCAAGAACTGCAAAAACAAAAACACACTTCCCACTGCTATTACCTCCTGCTTGATAACTTCAACATTTGAATTGCCAGTGAAGCTTCCAGGGAAGCATTAAAAATAGCAACCAGAACACTTATCTTAATGCACAGTAATTCCATGTTTCATGACATTTCTATCTGCAGAAAAAAGATGCCTTTATTACAGGTAAGTGTATACTCTAACATTAATAATTTAATTTCCCCAGATGTTTAAAACGTGTTTTACAGGGGACTATTACGGTGTATTTCTGTTTTTTCCTTCCAAAACCAGGGAGTTCAGTAACATTATTAATGCAGTAAAATTTAAACATTGTGCTGAAACAAAAAAAGGCTGAGGACACTGGAAATCCATACAATTATTAGTGACAAGCAAATAAGACATTTCAAGTCTGTAAGAGTATTGTACTTGGCACCTTTGTAAGTCACTATGAATCAGACACAACAGAGATCAACACTCCATTCTTGGTTTCCAGGATCACTTAAAAACAAACAGAAGGAACAGGCCACCCTGAATTTTTCAAACTTCACCTGCCATTAAAATTTCCGATGATTGTGTAGTCATAGGCAAAGCATATTTATTACTGGCAACAGAGTAGGATTAAACAACAACAAAAATAGATCTGGTGATTACTTGAGCTGGAGGCTGGCAATCATCAGTCTTGAGCTCACACCAAAAGTACTCTCTTTCCCATCACACTTCAACTGTTAATTAATGTTTACATTACATTGAAGTAAGTTTGACTCTAAAAATCCAGGAGACCACCTTCAGTGTGACCAGTTAAATCTACAACAAAACTGAAGAACAGGACTACAAACAATATTAGTCATCAGCAAGTCACAGCAAGGACTTCCTAGAAGCAGACAGTACTTTGAATTTGCCTGAAGACTACTGTTCAAAAAAAAAAAAAGCTTTGCAAATAATGAAACTACTATTTCCCCATTCAACCCCACTAAGACTTGTGTTTTAGAAACAGGTTTATTTTTTAAAAAGCAACAAAGTAGCACTTGATCTAAATCTTCCTGCCCTTCAAGGTGACGCTCACCCCCCTGCATGGTGGCTCCAGCTCCTGGCCAGGGGCACCTTTTATTTACTAGGCTACACCTACAATTTGCAACCAGGAGATAACCACTTCCACCAACTGAGGGCTCTGGAAACTGAGGGCTGTGTGTGCACTGCCCAAGGAATGGTGTCACCTCTGAACACAGCAAATGCCAGTTCCTGCACCACCACCCACGTTCACCGGTAAAGAAATTTTAACTACACACAAATTTTCATCATTGTTCAATAAAAAAGCAAGACAAAAAATCCTTCTGGATCTTGTTTCCCCTTGAAAAGTGACACTGGTGGAAAGAACTAAAATAAGTTACAAATCCGTGGACAGCATGAAGTACTTCTTTTTTCCTCAGGTCTTAAGCATTGAGCAGAATGTTACTGACTCAGTTACTCCAACTAATTCGAGACTGTTTGAAATCAACACAGATCAAGCACAATTGTGGTTCCAATTCATATATTATACCACAGTGCTTACAAAGAAGAAAGCATTTGATCTACATTTCATGAACTTGTTAGATTAAAATACAGATTAACCACATGCCAAATAATTATTAATATTAAAAGCAGAAAGCAAAAATAGAATTGACAGTTAAAGGTCAAACAAGTCCTCCAATTATATTCAGGATTACACACTGGCACTGTTAAAGTCCTTCAGAATGAGCATTTCCTAGAAAGCAGCAAGGTAAGACAATTTGATTTTCACAGAGAAACCAGGTGAGTAAACTAACATTTCGCTGAGACAGCAGAAAATATACACCATCAATGTTCTAAACACAGTTTAAAGACTCATAGGGCATTAAGGCTGTGTCACTGATGGCATGTGCTATACAAAGGTACTGCACTCGTAACGTTTTAGGTATTTCTTAGTCAAGGCAGCTAAAATACACTAAACCAAAACACTTTCACTTTTCCTACATGTGACTCCTCAGAGCACAGATGACTTATTTACAGTTCAACACATCCTTAAATGTCGTGGGCAGGCCTCACGTATTGCCCTAGAAAATCATTTTGCACAGTCAGTTAATGTTTGGTAATGGCAAAGGAATGTATTACCGTTTAAAACCTCTTAATACATTTGTTGTCACGTAAGGAAAACATTTTAAAACGCTAAGGCCAGCAGAAGCATTTCACGTGGATGATTCAGTTTGCCCATAAGAATAAACGTTAAAATTAGGCAAAGCAGCAGAAACCAGCACCAAAACCAGAGCAAGCCCCAGAGCACCGAGGGAGAACAACCCCCCGGTTCTGCCAAAGCACCGAGGGGGCTACCGGATTCCCCGAGCGCTGATCCTGAGCGCAGACAGCCCGGACCCGTGCAGAACCGCCCGGCTGCTTCCTCTGACACCGCAAACGGGGCTCGGGGTGCAGCCGGTCCCGTCCGCCAGCGCCGGGGCCGCTCCAGCGCGCACCGGGCGCTCCGTGCGGGCTGCGGCGCGGCGGAGGAAGGAAGGACACGGCGGAGGGCACGGCGGCGGTGCCGGGCGGTGCCGGCGGAGGCGCGGGCAGGACGGGGCCGCTCTCGCCTGTCACACGCCATGTGCACCCGCGGCCTCCGGCGGGCCCCGGAGCGCCGGCCCCGCGTACTCACACTCGCGGCAGCTGCAGCGGCGGCGCCCCGCGCCGCTGGAACACGCCGTCCACGAACACGCCGTTCTTGCCGAGGCAGCGCAGGTAGAAGTCGCCCCCCGCTCCGCCTGCGGGGTCCCCCTGCGGCGGGGGCGGCGGCCCGTCCGCGCCGGCCGGCGGCGGCGGGGGCGCGGCGGTGAAGATCTCGAGGTGGCGGCGGGAGATGAAGCTGGAGTGGCCCATGCTCACGTCCACCGAGCCCTGCGACGAGTTGCGGCCGATGGTCACCGAGCGCTTCTTCATGAGGTACTCGAACTCCCGGCCCTCGAGCCGCGCCACGGCCGCCGCCGCCGCCGCCGCCGCCGCCATCTTAGCGAGGGACGAGCGAGGCGCGGCCCCGCCCGCACCGGCCCCGCGCCGGCCCCGCACACAGCAGGGAACGGGGCCGCGCACCCGGCCCTGACGCAGCCGCGCGCTGACTGACAGCGCGCAGGGCCAATGCGCGGCCCGCACGCCCATGGGGCTACGGCGGCGCGGCCAATGGCGAGCGGCGCCGGGCCCGCACGTCCGAGTGCCGGCGCACGAGCGCAGGGGCGCGGCCCGGAAAACGCGGAGCGGAGCGGAGCCGCGCGCGGGAGCGGGGCGGAGCTGCCCGGGCAGCGCCTCCCGCCTGCCGGCAGCGATGAGCGAGGGAAGGGAGGCGGAGAGGAGGGGAGGGGAGGGACGGACCGGCTCTGGGACAGCCGCCCCTGCCGGCCATCCGTCCCCGCACCGTTCGCGCCCTCTCGGCCACCTGCAGCGGGGACCCGGCTCCGCACCTGCCGTCCGCCAGCAGCGCCCTCAGGAACGGCACCGGGCGCGGGGGGAGAGGGGGAAGAACTGAGAATGGAATAAATACAAGTAGATCAATAGTGCTAGAAAGTGAGCAAGAAGCACTAGGAGAGTGCTGGGTAACTACCGAAATTTAGCCTCAGAATATCGCAAACGCTAAGTTTGATATCATATGCATCTGACAGCCTTTTGAGGGTGATGTTAAACCTAAAGGTAACTCCGCATTGGCAGAGTTTTGTAACATCCATGGCAAATCAGTAGAGTGCTTCAAATGTACAAGTTCCAGGTGAGCCAGGCTGTATTTGTGCACACACCTCGGCTCAGTCCCAGTTTTCTCAGAGGAACTAGGGCACAAGGAGTGAGCGAGTGACCTGACACGAACACCCAGACAGCGAGTGCTGAGTGCCACGCTCCAAGGGCACGGCAGCAGGAGGGAATGGCACAGGTAACAGCATGGAAACACTAAGTGAGAATCCACAGCTGTTGGTTTGACTTGAAAATGTCACAGGTTACCAAAAAAAGATGGCATTAATTGTACATAGTTTGTCAAATACAGCAATTGTCAATGTCAAAATGCAATGAAAATGTTTTACCTGTTCCAAACACTCATAGTTACAGGACCAGGCGCTGTCAAAACGGAGAAGTAAACAATTTAGCACTTTTGGCTATAAACTGCAAAGAGGGTGCTAAACAGCATGGTGCCTATTTACCAACATAGCTACTGCAAACATGTCACTGTAACAGCTCCATAACCTCACCACAGTTTGTTGAGAGGAGGGTTGTGTTGTTTGGGTTTTTTACAGTACTGAAGCACACTATTATTAATTAATAAAAATAACTGCCCAGAGGAGCTGTGGCTGCCCCATCCCCAGATGTGTTCAAGGCCAGGTTGGACGAGGCTGGGAGCAGCCTGGTCTGGTGGAAGGTGTTCCTGCCCATGGCAGGGGGTGGGAATGGGATGCACTTTAGGTCCCTTCCAATCCAAACCATTCTGGGAATTCAGAAGACATTAAACATTTTTACTCTTCAGACAAAAAAAAACAGGTAGCCTGCTAACAAACATCCAGCAGTAAAGTTGATATTGAAACTTTTGGGTTTGCACATTTGAGTCAACACATCTTCAACCGTAGAATTATTTTGTGAATGCTTAGGAACAGAACATAGTACCTGCTACCTGCAAAGTGATGGCAAACCTTAGTTTTAGGATTGTATCAGCACTTCTTATAGGCAGCTACAACATAATTCCAAATTGGTTCAGTCCATTTACACAATCTCATACGCACAGCAGATGCAGTAAAATATAGCAACAGTTTAGAGCTTTGGTTTCTTTTACAGAAAACTTTAGTTAAATCTTGCCCACACTTTGGTATTTAGAATCAGACTTTCTTCTATACCAACATATGTTTGGCACAGAAAATGTGGAGCATCAGAGAGCCAGTTATGACTCCCTGATTCTCAGCTTGTTTTTATCCCTTGGCTCTGCTGGCTACAGAAATGTTGTGCCTGCTTTGCTAACAATTGCTTTGGGATCCTGAGGGCCCTGCTGGCTGGAATTACCCATGGATTGCCATCCCCTAACACACCCCACTGCCTGCAGAAGGACAAAACTGGTAGAATGGGAGAGCAGCCAGGTGAATTTCCATCAGGCCAGCAGCACTTTTCGCCACCCTGACGGTTGCTCAGTTTGCAGAAGTTAAATGCACTGCTGCTACTTCACCATTTTCTGTTACATGAATCACAGCTTTCTTAATTTGTATTAATTCATTACTAACAAGCAGTATTGAATTCTCAAAGCTGATATAAATCCTGTCCTGATCATACAGAACAGCACAGAAAACAGAGCCATTGACACCGAATGCTGAAGTCTTGCAATCTGTCTGCACTGAAATTTCTTTTCAAGGGTCCCACCATCACTAAGCTGCTCTGTGAAAGGAACTGAGCACCAATAGAAGGGCTGTTTGCTTTTGCATGACCAGCACTGCAGAGCAAACACCAGACCCCATTGTCAGAAGCTCCATTCATTTCAAGAAGACAGCTAAGATCTTTCTGCCCACGTTTTTCTAAATTGGAGCAGATTTAGTCACTTTGTGATCACAACAGCACAGGTACAGGTCATCCCGACCTTCCCACGTGCAGGTCTGGTGTGTGCTGCACAGAGCAGGAATCAGAGCAGCTGCACGGGGGGAACAGCTCACACTTACAGATCATTCTCCAGTGCTGCTCTGGGTGTCTGGGTTCCTCAAAAACCCACTCGTTGAACAAAACCTGGCCCTGATGTCAGAGCTGCACTGCAGATAATCCTCTTGCACACTTTTTTCCCTGCCAGCTGACTGAAAGCAAAAGGTCTTTTTCTCTGTCTGTCTTACATCTGCTGTAACTATTCAGGACAGAATGAAGCTACTGACCAAAATTTAATCCTCCCAACAAACTTCTGCAATGGCCACTCTCATTAAACAAGCTCTCAAAGCACTTCCTAAATTTTTATGCTCCATGCCAAGTAACTCAATGTTATCCAGCCCCCATCATATTGTGCAGCAGCATCTGACTGCATCACAGAAATGAAGAACCTGTATAATTTAATCTTAAAACAATCTGGCCTGAGTTTAACAGAAATGTGTAAGTCCCATCTAAGATTAATTCAGTAATATTGTTTTACTTGACCAACCTGCCCTTAAATGACTGCACATTTTTAGACTTTTTCATTTTTCCTTGAAGCTCGCACTGTAGCAACACAAGGGCATTCATTTACAGCTGCTTGTGTTGAGGCTAGCACTGCCATGGAATTAAGTTTTCATTCTTGGGTTTTATTACATGTGCCCTGAACTGAGGGCTATGAATGAGTGCAGCAGCTTCTCAAGATGCACATTTTCACAGATCCAAAGCACAGAGTACTACTAGAGGAATATGATGAATAATCAAGTAGATTAAGTGACCTTAATTGCTTACTTTGACACAACTAGCAATTAAACAGCTTTTAAAAGCTATCAGGAGCTATCCATAATCTTTTTATTACAGCAAGTGTCCCAGGCTTCCAGTGAGATTTGATTTTTATTAAACAAAATCCTACAAAGATAATGGTCAGAACCACCTCAGTAACATTCATGTGTGATGTAACATAGTAAGTCCTTCAAATACCAGACCCTGCACAACTGAATGAAGAAAGATTTCCCACATTAATAACCCTGCACCTGACAAGCACATTTTTTCCTTTCCCTAGGTGAGAAGCCACTTGTAAGCAGTAACAGCTTCCTCCAACACAGCCTCAAACCCACAGCCACATTTTTGAGTAATCCTAATAACTGTCCTGGAGCTCTTCACATGCTTAAATTTAACAACGTGTGTACAAGTTAGCAGGACTCATGCTGTGATTTAGTCATTTTCTCACAAATGCATTTTGGTCAAGGGGAAGTGTTTAAAAAAGCACACTGTAATTACTGCAAAATATTGAAAACAACAAATGGTCAGGATGGTGGGAAGCTCCCTAGATACACCCAGCCAGTTCCTGAAGTGACTTTACTAATAGCAGGAAAAAATAAACAGCTATACCTCAAATGTCAGCACTTTTTCTTTCATGGATGACTCTCACACCTCTTTAAGTAATAAAGCTGTAAAGTGCAAAACTCTTAAGAAACATAAGACATCCAGAAGAATGCTTTATTTTTTCTTGTAGGAGGAACAGGGAGGAAGGCAAACACAGCTACCTGAACTGCCACTTGTTAACGTGTTGACCTCAGAGAGAAGGAAAATGAGCACTGCACAAGCCAAAGGCACCCAGCAGCTCGCTGGGCTCAGCAGCTCATTTGTAGAACTGCTTTATTATCCTTTGCATTCTAACCACAGGCTGCCTGCTTCCTAACACAACCCAAAGAACCAGTCAGCATTTCTTACAAGTGCAAGGCAGAAAGCTTCTGGCTCAGCAATCAATCACTGGCACAGAGGAATTGCTCCTGTCCAGGTGGGGAACCCATCCAAAAGCTATGAAAAATAATCAGGCTAATTAATTCTTATCTGCAAAGAGCAATTACATAACTGACCTCAAGGAGTTCGAGGAGGCAAGTAGTCGACTCAGGCATGCTGGAATGGCGTAACTTCACAGTGACCAAAAGGATAAAGCCACAGCCCCAAATCCTCCATGTGTTGGGAGACAATGACAACTCAAATGTCTTGAACAGAGAGCATCCATTCCACCCTCCCAGGTAATCACTCAGAAAGGAACTCTACACCCCAACACCACAAAATGATTTCTAGAAGCTGCAGCAGCAGTGTTGGTTAACTGGAAATGCAAACCCCCCCGTGCTTTGCAATCAGCCTTGCATGACCCAGACCTTTGCCAAAGAAATAGTTAATTACTGTTCAGGCTTCTATTTTATGTTTAAAATTGGACATGATCATTCAAAAATCACTGAAGTTTTGTTACCCACTTCTAACCAAGAATTCTACACAATGAAGTCCTGAAGCATAATCAGGACCAGATCTCAGCAGTGCAGCACTCACTGGATTTAATGTTGATGATTAGAAACTGCCATCAGTTATCAGAGCCACCATTATTTGGTAAGAATTTTCTCCAAGTTATTTTGCCTTTTTTCTGCCACAGAATGTTCATCCTATCTCTTTGCTGGATCAAGAAACATATAGCAAATCTGTTTGAAGCAAACATTTAGTAGCCCCTGTCAAAACACACCTGAGACCAAACTGACACCTTTCCTATTTCTGCTGTCAGAATAGGTCAGTCCTGTGACATTGATATGAAAAGCATCTTTGTGGCTCCTTAATTCCTTGAGAGCTCAGATTGTACAGAATATTTTCCATACATACCCAGGTGCATGTATTTTGACAAAATGCTGTCATTTCCCACAAAAACTAAGAATGGCTGGTACTTTGATTTTAGAGGAACAGCCCCACTAGGACACATGGAGTTTATTCACCACAATTAAATTTTTACTCTTCCTTAATCTTGAGCTGATTTTTTTTCAGTCTCCTTTTAGCACCATGACATCACATACCTTTATGATATGGTATCATAAACAAACTAAGTGTTGCAAAACAATAAAAAGAAAAGCAGCAGATTGAGTTGCCAAGGTCTAGCTTATCTAGCAGAGATGTTTCAGGCATCTGAAGGAGGTGACTGCAGCTGACACCTGGCAGATACAGGGTGGGTCTACAAAAACAGGAATAGGAATTGTAGTTTGGTTGGCAGAAAAAGACAGGTCAGAAGTGGAGACTGTAAGACAAGGTAGGACAATGAATAAATGATTTACACTAATCAAAACCAGAGAGGAATTATAGATGTGAGTTAGCTACATGAAATATAACCAAAGGTAAATCAAAACCAGTACTAAGTATAAACTAACAAGAGTCAATAAGAAAAACAGGCTTTAAAATTTTCTTTTCATGACAGAGCCTTCTAACTGAAATTTTTAATTTCAGAGTGAGAGAACTGAAGCTTTTATCAAAATCAGTTTGGTTTGCATTTACTTGTTTTAAAATCAATGCCTTTTCCTCAGCCAACAGAAAGCTGAGGAACAGTGAAAAGTAAAGGAACAGCGAAAAGTAAAGACATTTTTCTTTATGCCTGTCTTTGAAATATTTCTTACTCTGTCCAACAGGATAACTGCAGAACAAAGCAAACTTCAGAAGAGAGTTACTGAGATATTGAGGTATGAAAAACTATTACACAAAGGTTAAGAACTTGCAATTGCTTTCACTAGAAACAAATGTTATTGAAATCATGTAATAAGGCAAAAGCACTGTGACAACAACTTCATGTTCCATAAACAGATATTGTAAGATGCCTATAAGGAAACTGGCTGAATTCAAAGCACACAAAGAAAGATCCTATAAGGAATATGATGACAGCAGCACTGCTTCTCACATCCATATAAAGTATTTAGCATTGGTATTTTTAATGTGTAGCCAAAGCCTGAAAAACTTAAAATAGGACATTTTCCATCCCTGTTAGGAATCCTCCAACACAAGAATCAACCTCTGTTCTCTGTTTATACCAAAATCTACCATGAACTAGTCTTGCACAACTGCATTTTTAACACTGACAGAAGATGGAGCTGCTTGAGACAAAGCAAGATACTAAAGACAAAACAAGATACTGAAGTACATTCAGTCTCAGGTTTGCCCCAACAGATTTTCTCATTTTCCTAATAAATCTCAACATATTCAAAATGGTTGTCATATTTAATTGCTTTTTCTACAAAACTTCCTTAAGTTTACACCTAATCTTTAAAACATAAAGCATTTAAAATTCTGGTAAAAGAGAGAAGTCACACTATTGACTTGAACACTTGAACAACAAATAGCTGTTTAAAATTATTTAGGAAAAAAACCCAAACATGATGCTGTGCTGGAGAGATTCTGTTTGAGTCCTGTGTAAATCACAAGGTGTTCAAGCAACCTCCAGAAGGGCGAGGGAAGAACACAAACATTTCTGACAGGAGAGACAGGAATCTTTTCAAGATTCAGACTCATGTTAATATGCCTTGCAATACAAAATGGACAGCACAGACAGGTCTGAGATTACCTTTAAAAAAATATACTGCCCAAATATCAATACCAAAGTCCTTTTGACATGGGGAGACAAGAAAAAAAAAAAAAATCAATGAAAACCAATTTATATCTACTGCAAATATAGAATACTGAGGCAGAAAGATGTCACTTACTTCTACACGTTCACCAGGGTAATGCATAATAAGCACTGTGAAGGTGAGTCCCTTGGGGAAAACAGAACCACACATGAGGAAAACAGTTCCCTTCAGCAGATATTCAGAATACCAACACACAGGCACTACAATACCTCAATCAGGAGCAGAAAAATAAAGCTGAGTCTCATCAGTAAAAGGCCACCACGGGGTTGTGTTAGGAACAGCCAGCAGAGAGTCTGTGACCAGAAGCTGCTGATGCTCAGAGACAGTAATTACTGACAGATGTTCAACAGAGAAATACATCTCTCTGCTGAGGACTTGGGTTCTTCAAAGCCCATCTCCTCCACCTCAGTTTATTTTGCTAATTGAATTAGCCTGTGGTTAATTTAAGATGATATTCTATTTTTGTTTCAGTCTCAGTAAAGGAATGATGCAGTAGACTGTATTCCAACCACCAAATAAACAACTCGTGATGAGGATCCAGAGTTTCTCACCAGTGTTCCCAAGTGCTCTCTGTTCCAGTGCATTCTGTGGGGCATCCCTGCTGCCATAGGAACTGCCTGTTTGGACAGAACTGAACAATTTGCCTGTAATTTTTACAGTTACTAAAGTCAGCAACACACAGTTCTTCACTGCCTGTTATTAAATCACTGAGTGAGGTGCAGAACTGGGACAAGGAATGACAGAATATCCTGAGCTGGAAGAGACCCACAGAGATCATACAGCCCAACTCCTGGCCCTGCCCAGGACTCCCCAAACAATCCCACCCTGTGCATCCCTGAGAGTGTTTCCCAACTCTGCTGGAGCTCTGGCAGCCTTGGGATGTGCCCAACACCCTCCCAACCTCTGCAGGAAGAATCTTTTTCTAATGTCCAACCTAAACCTCCCTTGAACACGTGGCTCAGAAAAAAAAACCCAACAAAACAACAGAAGAGCAAGGTTGGCTAAGTAGAAATCATGGAAAGCTAACATGAAGAAAATTATTTATATATGTGTAATAAATATAGAGACCAATATAAATAATAATTTTAAAATGCACTTAAAGCTTTTCTGAGGATGGACTGTAGCACTAGGGAAAAACAGCAACATGCATCAACTACACAGCAGAGCACATTCCACAGCATCAGCTATGGGACTACAGGACTTTTCTGACTTATCATAAGCAGTTTATGCCACCTGAAACTTGCCAACTGCAAAAGCTTTGCAGATGAAATCCAGCCACTTTCTAATAGGATTCTTAGATAGAAATAAAACCAGAAACTGAGAGTTTAAAACAGAGTTGAAATATTAGTAGGTTGCAACTCACATACACATTGCCCTGTCTCCCAATGACACAAACTTAAAATCAGTCAACTTTCTCACATCACTATTAAAGTTTCTAACCCAAAATACATTTGTGAAACACTATTAAATTTAGAACCTATCTGTAAATAGAGCAGCTACACAAGCCCTGCCCTGCAGACTCCAGTCACTGCCCTGGGGCTGGTCAGGGCTGGGGATGACTTGAGAAGCTCAGCAACTCAACAACTTAATTAATTAGTGTGTTGGCAGACTCCAGGATTCTAATGAATTTTTAACTTTCTGCTAATCAGTTTCAAGGGACTATTTTTATTTTCCCTCATCACATCCCTAATGGCACTTTTCACTCAAATTGCCTTTTTTTTTACTTAATAAGGCTATGTTTTCCTCCCCAGAAAACACTTAGTAAGGAGTTATTTGCAGGAATCAAATTGATTATTGATGTAAGCACAATTCTGCAAACTGACCTGTGACACATTGTTCAATGCATTTCTTGTCACATACTGGTATAGACCTCTTCAGAAATTATTTTATTTGCAAGTTTGGGGCCAGTGATGGTCTCCCTGCCTGACCTTTGGGCTTGACATTTTGTGTGTGTTTTACTTTCTGCAGCTTTTAAGAGAAATGTTGCTCAATACAAAGGTATCTTTCTTAATTTCAAAGCAGGGGGTTTGGCTCCCTCCCAGGTTGGCCAAGATTTGAAGGCAGCATTATGAATTGAGTTTGTGTCAGTATGACAACACCCCAAGCACAGCAACTGATTGCCCACTACCTCAGAGGCTTTTCAAGTCTCTTATTCTAACAGCCCTTGTAGAGCAAAATGTGTTTCTGTAATGTCACATCATTTATGCATTCTCATTCTTTGATTTCTGCTCCATTTTGATTAAATAAAAAAGCAAATACAGGTAAGAACATGCTTCCTATAACTGACAGCAGTAACAGTCCTCAATTTCTTCTACAGATAACATTTTTCATTCAGTTTATCAACTTTTTCTGAAAATCAGACACCTGTGATTCTGTTCAGTCTTTACACAAAACCAGACATGGAAATGCAGCTGAAAATCTCACTCCATTAATTTTCTGCCTTTGTAAGAAAAGACTGAAAGGCTATTTTTCCTCAATAAAAGAGTTGCAGTAATTGCAGAGGCAGGGTTTTAGTACACAAGAGGAGAAGAAAATATCACTCACAGCTGTAACTGAATAAACCAAGATTAGGACGGATGGAAGCAGGAAAGGATAGAGGATCAGTGGACATCCAAAAAAGACAGAATTTTGTATCGAGAAATATTATTTTCTTCCAATTCCCAATACAGAATTTTAAACACAAAACTCACCCTCTTTGAGAACACCCAGTGTCACCTCACCATTAAATACATCAATAGTGCCCTGTAGTTTGGAATTCACCTTTGCCATTTTACACCACAAAGATCTGATGTCAAAGAGTAATGAAAATTTGAAACAAGTGAATTTAAAACACCTACTAAGTGTCCTCACAAACTGTTTTTTCCCTCTTAACATCTGTTAACAGTTGTTTTTATTAGGAAGGCATGAGGCAGAATAGGCAAATGAAGAAAAAAGTTCCTAAAATCAGCATGATGGAAGCTCATAATTTTAAGTTAAACCCTTAATATCCTATTTCTAATGCTCATTAGGCTTTAAATTTATCACCAAAAATAAGTATTATTTGCCTAAGATCCCAGAATAACCTGAATAGCTGGATCAGTCTTTTCCTCAGTGCTTTTATGCATGACTCCAAGGTGAAAAGGTTTTTCATGTCACAGATCAATGTTTAGCCCACAGTCAATCCCAAGCTTGCAGTGGCAGAGTCATTTCCTGGGCTTGCCACTGGTTGCCAACCTCACAGCACCTCCCTGGTGTGACTGAGAACAAACCACATGAAAGAAATGACAGGAATAAAAACCCAATCAAAGACACCACCCTTCTGAGGGTGTACTTAGGTGAGTTCCTGTCTCCAGGTCCTCACATGGACTCACAACATGTCTCAGAGGCTGTGAGGAGACTGGGAAAGGAAAAGGGGAGAGCAGCAGCAGCTGTGGGAGCTGCAACACAAGCCCAGGCCCTGTTCCACCCCAGAGCCACCATTCAGAGCCCTGAACAGCCTGGCAGCCCTGCACAGCCTTGGAATGGGGTCTGACAGGAACACGGGCACACTCACTACAGCCTTGCTAGCCTTCCATCAGAGATTCTCTTCTGGCTATGGCTTTTGGTAGCTATCCTAAAAAAGAAGAAAAAGTACCTTATTCCTGCATTTCTTATATTTATTTATAATTCATCAATCTTGGAATAAAGTTATGCAAATCTTAATCCTATGATCAGACTTTAAGAAAATGGTGATTTAGAACTATTTTAGATATAGTGAGAGAACAGCCATATGAATTACAGGAACAGTGTTTTTTTTTCTACACATTCACAAAACACACCTGCACCTGTCTTAATTTATAGCAAAGTTCACAACCAAAGCACAACCTGGTGAGGTATTTTTGCTCAAATCTTACCCCAGGTCATTTCTGCAAGCCCACACAACACACCAAATCAGCATGCTACAGACAATAATCATTTTCACCTATGAGAATTATCTACTGCAACCTGTACCTACATCTGCCATTCTGGAAAAGAAAAGACAAGTCACTGGGATATATTAAATATGCTGCACTCTATTATTCCCAAGTACTTCTATCTAATTTGGGATTTAAACCAGCACAAGAACTACCAGAGCTGCTCTCTAGAGATTCACTTTAAGTCATCCCAGATCAACAGCTGAATCATAAGCTAAACTCTATCATACCATACTCAAAGCCAGGTCAAGTTTCTCTCATGATTGAATTTTTAAATTCCAAAAAAATCTACTACAATAGGATTTTATTTTTTGCCACTGAAGATAGCATTTCTTGTCTTAGTGTACTGTGTTCATTTGAAAAATAGGTCATGTCAAAAATTGCTTTGAAATGATTATTTAAACAAAGCTTACAAACACTGATGAAATTCTTCTGCTGAAATGTCTTCTGATGTCTGCACCAAGGTTGACCAACCAACAAGGAGCATATAGGAGGGGAAAGAAACTTGTGCAGAGAACCAGGAAAAGCAAGGATGAGATTTAACAGATATACCAAGGATGTGGAGATGAAGAACAGGAATACACACTAACTTCAGAAAAGAACAGCCTATGTTGAAAACCGATTACTTCTTTAGTTAGATTTAAAATATCTAACCCAAACATTTTTTTTTAGGAAAGCATATGCAGTTTGTCACTTAACCTGACAGAAGCCAAAGAACTAATGTAACTAAGTTAAATGTCCATACAAGTGACCCTGATTTTTCACTGTCTCTGCTTACTCCATACACACTTACCAAAGTATTTTTGCTACTATAGATAGGAGATGTTTACCAACATAGTAACCACACAAAAAGACTACTTAACACAGTGCCTGTGGTCATCTCACTTCAGACCATATCCTCTCTTAAAGCCAGAGAAAGAAAGGTCTTTGTGATACATCTTAAAGCATCTCCATGGGCACACACTGTTACCTAGAACAGACAAAGCTATTCAAACCAGAAATTGTCTGTAGCTCCCATTAATGTATTTTAAGGGTTCCCATACTGCCAGGTCACATATCGTAAAAGCCATGGATCAGGATTTTGACTACTACAATAAGAGTAAAAAGGAAAAATGGAAAACAGCAATGCAAGATGAAACCACTCTGGATCCTATGTTTTATGAAACAACATTTCTGTAACAACAATTCCATAAAATAGCCTGGTTCTCAGAAGGCCAAGGCTCTGAGTAACCTGATCCAAACCTGAAGTCAGCCCTGCTTGGAGCAGGGTGGATGAGATGACCTTCAGAGGTCCCTTTCAATCCATGTTAGTTTAAGATTCCATAAAATAAACTGGAGAGTGGGGCTGTGTGTGTACACACACACACAAACACTTGCCCTCTTTATTTATAGATTTATATTTTATTTATATATTTATTTATAGGGCAGTCTCTGGATACAGCTCCACTGAACACTGCATACAGAGCATGATTACACACAGCACTGAGTAGAGCAGACTGATTTTGGCATCTTAAATACACATTAGCTTTACATTTATGCACAAGAATTACAGAAAGAAGTATTGCTCTATTGCTCTAAGTGGGGTGGTGAAGATGTAACTTTTCTCACTTATCAGCTCTACTTGATCTTAGAAATGTTCCATTTATCTGTTGAATCCTCAGCATTGTGAAACCACAATCCTCACTGGCAGGGCTCTGAGTGCTGTAGTGGTGAGGAATCTCTCTGGAATTATAAATGAAATTAATCCCTTCTGCTGAGACAGGGGAAAAGAGAGGAAGCAGGCTTGTCCTGGCACAGGACACTCAAACCACAAACAGGGCTCAGGTTCACAATTCCTCTTTAACGCACATTTCATTTACACATCTCAAACTGAAACCCCACTTCTACCTCTGGAACTCCTCCCTTGATGCATTCTCCTTCCTGCTATCCACTGATCATTATTTCCAGCAGTGACTCACAAGAACATGCTTAACACAACAGACAGCTGAAACTTGTTTGGGGGAGTCTTGATTTAGAAGCCCAAAAGACTCCTCACTAGCAGAGATAGGAAATGAAAGCCTCTTGCAAAAGTAGCAACAAGCAGTGATGATAGTATTTCATACCATTAAACCAGAAAAATGATCATGGCTTATAAAAGTCGTGTTTCAAATTTATTTCAATTCCAGCACAAGATAAAACCCTTGTTGAGCTACTAAGCCTGAAGAATTCAGAATAGAACTAGGTTCCTGCGTCCCTGATATATTCTTAAATAATGTGCCTCAGTGCAGCATTGCTCTTGACTGATCAAGCTTTACAGACTTGTAAGCATTCAGAGCAAGAAAAGAGCCAGAGAATTAAACAGCAATCTGAAATGGCAAGAAAACAGGGCATTGAAACACTGTTTCTTTAAGTACCAGTTCCAGTATCTCGTCTCTCTCCAGTGGGCCTGTGATGATCTGCAAAACTCCTTATTTCACCAAGAAATCTGAACGAGCTATTTTAAACAATTTTTCCTCCTGTTTTGTAGGTGTTTTTTACTGCAAAAGTAAATCACAATATAGGCCAGACTACCTTTCCCCAGCAAGACACACAAAGTTCTCAGGTGATACTACATTATGTGAGCTAAAAGCACAATTGTAGTTGTTGTGATTTTAGAAAACAACTCATTGTGAAGGCAAAGTAATGGAAGATTAAGTTAGTACTATGAAAACCAGTCCACTATAACTTCAATTCTTTAACGAATGGTTTGAAATTTAAGTTCAACACAGAACAGCCCTTATTTGGATGAAGCTACCTGGTTTATGTACGTAAATACTCACATTTCAAAAGATTTGATAGATCCACAGTTCTAAGGAAACCAACTGGCACAGTAAGTCCACTTTATAAACACAAAACAAACCCAAAAGTCAGTGTTTTTTATAGCTACTATCTGTCTTCCACTATAAATCTGTACAGAAAATTTTCTCATCTAACATTACAGGTTTATGCCTTAAGTATTCAGTACTGCCAACAGCACAACTTATGATTCTGCTTAAAAGAATTTTCCTAAATGTACACCTTTAAATGGGAATGTAAATGTGCCATGGGAAAAGAGAGTAAGTAATTCTTATGGGTTTAGTTTTGACATCTGAACATAGTCAAACTCCACAATCCCCCACAGACCCACAGAAGCAGAAAGCCTTACTTGGCCATTTTGACTAAAGCAGAGCCACTGCTCATTATCCATCAGAAGAAAACATCTTGTTTCAGAATCATTTCCATTCACCATTCTGCTAACTTCCCTGGAAAATAACAAAGATAATATTCTGCTCTACAGAAGTCAGATATTCAAAAGCATATGGTCATGTAGCAACCCAAATGTCACACTGTAACATTACAAAAGGAAATGTTTGGAAGTCTACTTTCTCTTGATTTTTCTTCAGCATGAAGTGCCAGTGTAATGGGAGATCTGGGATGAATGCTACTATATTCCAGTACTATGAACAAGAATAATAATTCTCCCAGTAATTTACATAGTGAGTGCAACTCAACATATCAGGTACTGGCAGTAAGTCATTAAATAATAAAAATACTTGCAGTGTGCATTTAAAAAGGCACAAGAATGAGGTTGATCTGGCTGAGAATGTGGTGCAGTTGTGGATTCTTCTGATCTTGAAGATTTTTGGAGGGAAATGTAATGGAAGGCTGAGTCCTCTTCTCATTGTAATGACACCAACAATCAAAAATCTGAGAGCACTGGAAGACACTTCACTAAGTGCCACCAGTCACATTTCTTCCGTGAGCCAAACCGAGCTATTTACATGAGTCAATGTTTGGCAGTCAAAGAAAAATCTGAAAGGTGCAGAGCAAAGAGAGAACACAAATACAGAGGAAGTGGCATTTTCATTTTGAGAAAGTCTCAAAAAACTGCCTTCTCAACTTTTTTTTTTTTTAAAGATCTATCTGTGCAACATTTAGAGAAAAAATTATTGTTCATAAAGCAACATTGAATTCAGACACCTCATCAAGATAATATTTAAGAGCAACCACAGTTTCTCACAGCCAGTGAAACAGCTCATTTTAAAAAATGAGTACAGAGCATAATGATCTAATTAGGGGAATTTTTCCCCACAGAGAGGCTGCTCTAGTGTAAGTTGGTGGGAAAGCCCAGCTGGCTTGACTGCTGTAAGATCAAGACCTGAAAGCTTATGCAAGTGTGTGGTTAAAGAAAAAAAGAGTTGAAAGCAGAGAACTGAAGTTTCTGTGCTTCTGACAACTGAACAACCAGAATACTGCACCAACCTCAGCTTCTTGGTTCAAAACCTTTCCAGGATTACTCACACTTGGTAACTACAAAACAGATTCAGAACCGCCAACACCGTTCTGTAGAACTTCAGTTACTGAAAGTATTCCACTTATTTCATCTGTTACAGAAGAAAATAATTCAGATGCATCACATATCAGCTCATGTATCAGCTTTTGTACTATCAAAAGCCAAAGCAAGATATCAAATGCTTTAATCACAAAGATTTTAGATAAGCTCCAGAGTAGCTGATCTCAATTACTCATTTTTTCAAAGGCACCAACACAACGCAATCTACAGTCCAGCACTTTTACCCATCACTTTTCAGGGCATCAATTAACTGCACATATGCCCTCCAATAAATGGGATATGTTAAGTTTGCTCCCTAAAGAAAAGCATTCCAATAAACATATTCAGGTGGAAGCACATTTGAAGCTGCAACTGACACTAGAATATTGTTTCTGTCTTAACCCTTTTGAGTTTTAAATAAAATGTAAGGACTCATTAAGAAAACCTACAAAAAGTTATTAAATTCTAAGTTTAGCAATTACATGAGCACTTTGGCTTGTCCTTTTGTGCTGCCCCTCAGAGAACTCTGTACAGACTCTCCCAGGGAAATAATCCACCCCATACACTTTATTACCATAAACATAACACAGTAAAACTTCAGATAATTAAGTTTAATGTGCTGTTCAACACAACATGGAATTTCACACAACTTACAGTACTTCTTTACAGTTCGCAATAACCTCATAGTAAAATCAAAATGGAGTAAAAACTGCCCCTGTATTGTTATGCAAGAGCTTGATTTTCTTCTTGCTGCTCACCTGAAAAGCAACAGAATAATAACAGTTACAATATGACATTCAAATATCTAAACATGAAATAAGTTTGTATTGTTTCACTATGTCTAGGGAAGTGCATTCCCTTAATCCAATCTTGTAACTGGGAAATAAGAGGAAATATCACAATAAGTACATTTGTGCTTTTCTATGTGCAATACACATGAAGAGACCAACATGTTATGTTTTATGATATATAAACAGAGGTTTCACTATAGTGAAATACAGACCAACAATCAGCATTACAATAAATTATTTGTCTGAAACTAACCACTCAATTGTCTTTAAGGAAAAGCTGTGTTACAGTCCCTTTGAAGTCACATTAGTGAAACAACCACAGGCTGTGGTTTGTCAGGGGTGGGGAGTGGTTGTTTCTAGGGTTTTTTTTCTTTAATTAAAAACAAACTATGAACACCAAAGATGAAAAACAGTACATATAGAATCTTTTAGGCCAATTAAAATTGCAACTAGTCCAAACAAGGCACTGAAAATTGATTTGTTTGGACAGCACAGGAAGCTGTCCTACCAAGCAGGTTATATTTAACAGGCTTTTTTTTTTTCTTTTTTTCTTTAAATTGAACTTTCACTTTCCTGCTTGCTAAGAAACTCCTCAGCTGTTCACCTTTGTCATGGTAAGTCTTCAGCATTAACAGCTTGCTGGACCTTCTCTTGAGATAGTTTATTTGCTTTCCAAGGGCACTGCACTCTGCAACTGCCTTGTCTGGAAAGTAATCGCGTGGCTTTTCAGAGAACACATTACTCAGGATGAAGAGAAGTTCTGCAATACAGTCTTGCAAATTCCCACAGCTATGAGGAAAGCTATGTAGCAAAAATCATTACAAAAGGTGCTGCCAGTGCCATTTTAGGAGAGACAGGGACAGGCTGCAGCCTTCCACAAAGCTGGGACTTCCCAACTCAACATTTGTTACTGACTGACACCAACTCATCCTACTGCACGCTTCATCTTCCTCACTGTACTGCTGTGACACTTCTGAGTATCTGTTTTGTATTTGTATTATTTCATTTTTACTGAATTAAAAAAAAAAAGATACAGTCCATAATCAAATCCCAAGAAAGTCAGTTCATAGAATCACAGAATGGTTTGGGCTGGAAGGGACCTTAAAAGATAATCTTGTTCCAAGCCCCTGGAACAGCTCTATCATGAGAATCTGTCTTCTTAACAGGTAAAGGAATTTTTGAATTCCTATCATTCAACTACTACAATCGTGAAAGAATCTCAAATTCCCCAAAGCTTCCTCAAAAAACCCCCTTCAACTACTTTGACTCATCACTTCTCAATGTTAGAGCAAATAACATGTATTTTAAAAATGATTGTTTATTATCTGCTTTGACAGCTTCGTAATTGTTACATGTAAACCAGAAAAATAATTTTAAATTAATTTGGTTATATTCTGAATGTTAAAGCTAGATGCTAATAACTGCAGCAGCATTAGAGAAGGACTGATTGTCTTCAGAAACCTTACTGGATGTGGGCTCGTAACCCTTCCATTTGGCCTTGCCCTGCTAATGCCCCTTGAAATCAGAATTTCTGAACATTCTTTCCTTCCTGTTATATCAACCTGCCAACTCCTCACAATAGCCACAACTCAAAAAGCCATTCCATTTCACCTGGCAAGAACCTCAAAGTCACTTGACTCCCTCACTGTTTTTCCATCTACTTAATTCTCTACAACTGCTGAAAGCCAATGTCATCAGGCTCCAAAATCAAGCTAGAAACAACGCACTAAGCCACCAATGAAGCTGAATTCAAGTGCTCTTCCTCCACTGTCTTCGATGTCTGCAGTTCCTTAATAACTAGAGATTGGCCAACTCAAAACTAGATTCAAGAGTAAAAAGCCTAGAACACAACAGCTGGTTTATGATTATTAATTCTGAATGTGCTAATAAAACACTTACAATAAGACCTTGTTGTTTTCCTGACCCTTACAAGCACAGAATGAAAAGACATACTTGGTAAAGCCCAAAACAACAGGAAAACATAACAGCCAAGTGCCTGCAAAGCAGGAAATACCCGCCTGCATCACCTCCCTTCAATAGGAAGTGCAGTAACACACCTTTCAAAACAAGAAAGAAATATACATTAACATAAGCACTGCTCCTTTCTAAAGAAAACTCACTATTTTGTATTTGCTCAGATTTCTAAAACCACTGAGTTAGCAACTGAGTTTGATCTTACTTTTAAGATGCAACCAACAGGACTTTGGGCAACTGACCTGACCCCTGTATGGACATCCCACAGTCAGTAAGAACCTCAGTGACTTCAGCACTCTACTCACTGCTGTCCTGTGAACAAAAGACAAACCCACTGATGAGGTGTTCAGACACTGAATCACAAACCATTTTCCTCATAGTGAAGTTACACAACTACTCCTGGTAGGTAAATATTCTCTGGAATAACATAGCATGCCCTAGGACACCTGTCTCAATAAACTCTTATTTTTGACTCCCCTTATCCTCAGCCAGCTGTTGCTCCTTAGCCTTGTACAATTCCCACTGTGTACATGCCTGATCATCTGTTCAGCATTTGATGTACTTGGTGGGATTTAGAAGTGTCACACTGATATCGTGAGACTGTTCCAAAGCCTCACTGCCTTACCTTTTAGGGCAACAAAGTAGTTTTCATACCAAGCAATTTTTCACAGTATTTCTTGCATCTCAGAAGGCTGAAGTAAGCAATCAGTTAAACATAAACCCTCTGTCTCACCTGTATCAAATCAGTCCCAGGAATTCAGTTACTGCTGCACTCCAAAATGAAATTATAGTGCCAGAGAAAAATGCTATTTTGAAGAATGTACTTGAGCTTTCCAGCTTCATCAGCACTGGTATTTATTTGCTCCTGACCTAGCTTCCAAGGATTCTTCTCTGCCATAGAATTGCTTTCCGAACCCCAACTTGTTCACCTACTAAAATCAAAAGTAAGAACAATTAGGAAGGTCACAAGGAAAATCACAGTGGATGACAAGAATCAGACAAACGTGGTACTTGACACACTTCACCATAATGGTGAGGGGTTTGGACACATCATGCAATGCCAGAGCAATGTCCTATGGTCTCTGTGTCTCCCTGTACACATTAAAAGATACAGTTTTTTAAAGGTCAGAAAACCAAGACATGGATGAATTATTCAGTAAGACTCCTGTGGGTAATCAAAACCTAAAGAAATGGACAAGCATACCTATTGGAGGCTCCTCTGATCTGAACTGGGAATGCCCCAGTTACTCAAGACACTGCATTATCAGACACTAGTAGTTGATGGTGGGGTGGCCTCACTGAGCACAGAGCTATTTTTAGATAGTTTAACACATCACTTGGTGTGCAACATCATTAGGTCAACAATGAAACATCTTTCTTTTGAGAAAGATTAAAGCACGTGCAGGTGCAGTTGCACTTGCCTGGACACTGCAGTACTGTAAAAGCCTGACTGCTGAAGGGGACACACGTATAGCACTGGCTATTTCCCTGTTCACTCATGAGTCCTGCACACAACCAAGGAAAGCTACCCACTGACTACTGGTTTGCTGCTTGTGCTCTCAGGTATTTTACAAATTTTCCAATAGCTCTTTCAGATTCTTCCCTCAGAAGGACTGGACCATCAATTATGTACCAAGATGCTTTTAGATAATGAAGCAGAGCATGAAAGAGTTTCTAATACACAAAATTCATGTGAAAATAAAATCAATTCAAAATACTTTCAGATGAGAAACATGCAAAAAGCCACAGTATCACTACCATGTCATCTGTCCTTGTCAATGTGCAGTCCCCCAGCACCTCTTGCTCCTCTTCCAGTTACAATTCTCACGTCTCTGAATCCAGAACAAGAGATTCTTCAGGCAGCTGGTCATCACTGTCACACCTGCAAATACAACCCAAGCTGTTAACTAAAACACTTCTTCTGCAAAAAAGTTCATCTGCAGTAGTGTCATGTGCTCAGCCATATAAACAAGAAAACAGAGACAGAAAGTCTTCTATGAAAGGTTTCAAATCTTCAATTTAACTAAAATTGGCTGTATAATTTCTTTTTTATATGTAACTTTTATATCATTATTTTTAAACACCAGCTACAGTCTTTCAAGCGGTATCAAGAGAAATATTTTATCCACCCTTCCCAAGTAAGAACAGAACAGCACTAACATTCCATCTGCTGCCATTAAAGGAGTGCTGGCTGACAATGCTCCTTCCTCCTTCCCAGGGATCCTTCTCACACCCTCAGAGAGGGGACAGAGTGGAGCTTTTGACAACAGGTCATAGCTGTCATACCTAGAAAGAAAAGACACAATTGGTATCAACACTCAGAATTATTTACTTGGTATTAGCAAACTGAGTATCATGACAATCTACTCACATGTAAAATAAAAACCCTGCAACTCCTGTGTCATTTCTCAAATCCAACTTCTCCTTAAGTGTCAGCCACCAGTCAATTTGGTTTCCCACATAAATCCTTGTTTTCCCCCTTCTTCTATCAAGACTTTATCTTTTTCTTTTCCAGAAAAGAAAACACTGGGGCCTTCCACACCTCTTTGCTGGCAGGGACATGGTGAGCCTGGAATTAAAGGAGAGGCTTTATTGAGAGGCAGCTCGGAACAGGCGGTACCTCAGCGCCCTGAGCCAGCACAGCGAGAACTGATGGCCGAACACCTTTGGCTCCTCGGCTGCAGCCCCGCACCGACGGCTCTCGTCCCGCACCCACCGCTCGGGTCTTCCCCGCTCGGCGTCTCTCCACGGCAGCAGCGGCTGAGAACGGGGCCGCTTCCAGTCGGAACACGGTGGAGGGCGGCGGGACAGCGCTCCTGAGGGGAGGGGACATGGTCACCTCACAGCGCTCCTGAGGGGAGGGGACATGGCCACCTCACACAGCACCTGAGGGGAGGGGACATTCCCGCCTCACAGCGCTCCCGAGGGGAGGGGACATTCCCGCTTCACACCGCTCCCGAGGGGAGGGGACATGGCAGCCTCACACCGCTCCCGAGGGGAGGGGACATGGCAGCCTCACACCGCTCCTGAGGGGAGGGGACATGGCAGCCTCACAGCGCTCCTAAGAGGAGGGGACATGGCCACCTCACACAGCACCTGAGGGGAGGGGACATGGCCACCTCACACCGCTCCTATTCCCGCCTCACGCTGCGCCTGAGGGGAGGGGACATGGCCACTTCACAAAGCACCTGAGGGGAGGGGACATTCCCGCCTCACAGCGCTCCTGAGGGGAGGGGACACGGCCGACTCACACAGCACCTGAGGGGAGGGAACATTCCCGCCTCACACCGCTCCTATTCCCGCCCCACGCTGCGCCTGAGGGGAAGGGAAGGGAAAGGACATTCCCACGCCACAGCGCTCCTGAGGGGAGAGGACATGCCCGCCTCAGGGAAAGGAGGGGCCATTCCCGCCCCATACCGCACCTGAGAGGAAAGGAGGGGCCATTCCCGCCTCACATCGCTCCTGAAGGGAGGGGAGAGGACATGCCCGCCTCACGCCGCTCCAGGGACACACACACACATTCCCGCCTCATGCCACTCCTGAGGGGACACCAGCCCCTCTCGCCGCTTCTGAGGCGGTGCCATTCCCATCTCATGCCGCTCCTGAAGGGAGGGGAGAGGCCATTCCCACCTCACACCGCAGCTGGGACAGACACACACAGAGACACAGGCGCGCACATTCCCACCTCATGCCACTCCTGAGGGGACACCAGCCCCTCGCGCCGCTCCTGAGGGAGGACAGGCGCCCCTCACACCGCCCTGCGGGGTACGCCCTTTTCCCCCCCGCCGATGTCCCGCTGCCCCCGGCGGGCTCGGTCTGTCTGGCGGGCGGGGTCAGTCCGCGGCGCCGCCGCCACCGGAGCGGCCCCAGGTAAACAAGGGACACGTGACCGGCGGCGCGCGCTGATGGCGCGCGGATCACGTGAGGGCGGGGCGGGGCTCGGTTTTAAGGAAAAAGGCAAAAAAATGGGTTTTAAGGAAAAAAGGCTAAAAAATGGGGTTTAAGTGTTAAACCGGGGCAATGACCCCAAATCTGTCCTGAGAGAGCAGCCAGTGGTGCTCAGGTAAGAACTGTTCTTAGCTCTTCACTGAAGCCCAGAGGAAGAAGAAACCCAGCATGTTTTGTTTTTCTAAAAGTATTTGATTAATAACCAACTTCGGTTTCGTGTGTCATGCACAATAAAAAAATCTACTGTTTTCCCAAGCAGCAGTTCCTAGGAAGAATATCCAGAAGAATATCCAAAATACTGTGTGGTTATCTTATCTTCTGAAAGGCCAGATTCAGAGACAAAACAAGAATTTTGCTCTGAAGAGCAAAAAATGTTTGAAGTGCGACCTACCTGTTAAAATGCTAAACCAGTGATAGCAGGAGAAAGAAAATGCAGTGAGAATTTGCAATCCCTGTTGTCACAGTGTGTTGTTATAAGTGTGACATGTAGGAAACCTGCATTCCACCAGGTCCTTGGCACCTCCACACACTCCTGCTGACACAGCCTGTGTTTTAAAATAAAGAACTAAAAACTCAGACCAAGTTAGCCAGCAAAATTTGGATAATTTTATCTAAACAAGAGAGGGACAATCATACCTGCCAATTTTTTTTTTTTTTTATCATTTCTACTGTCAGCTTTGGTAGAGTCACTGTAACAACTCAAGTTGGCTCAAGAACTAGTAGGTGACTGAAGGCTTATAAAAATATTTATTTGCATTTTCTGAATCAGCTGGATAGCCAAAACAATTTTTTTTTGTTGTTGTCTAATGTTTACATAACTTGAAAATAAAGAACTGGAGAAAAGAGCCATCACTTCCTGAAATCTATCTTTGTCTTTTATCATTTACATCTTCAGCCTGTGAGCAGATTTCCATAGTATATTTTACTGAGTTAGCAGAGAAGTAAAATTTAAAATAATTATTGTAGCTTAATTATAGTTTTGCTCAAAGTAGCCCAAATTCTCAGTGATACATGTATATAAAGATAATCCCTTGAACTTTACCCATAATTTAGATATAATTTCTCATAATTCACCATTATTTCTGTAAAATACCTTCTTGGTGATACTGTTTCCAAGTAAATAGGACTGTTTTAGAGGCTTTTCGTATTTAATTCTTCTGATGGCCTTCACAAATATAGTTATTGTTTGTATAACTAGATCCACATTCCAAAGAACAGAACTGTGTTAACACCAAAACCTGTTGTGTGCTTAAGGGTCCTGTTTATTTTGAAATCAAAAAGCTGCTGGGAGAAGCAGGAGGGTAATTTAGTTCTACCAAGTAATTTCCAAGTAATTTGGAAACAAAAGCAGTTATGCAGCAACTCACCTTGTATGCCTACTAAGTTAAGCAAGCTACTGCTGTTATGCATTCTAATAAAGTTAAAAATAGCATGTAAAAACAGAGGACTGTGTCAGTGTCCTCATAAATTAATTATTACCTAAGAAAAAATTTCACAGCCCTTAAGTTAATGTATATTTGCCATTTTTGTGAGAGTTTTTTTTTTTTTGTCTTTTCATCTCTTTAGGATCTGCCAGCCAGTGTTTATTTCAGCTGCTTGAGCTGATCCTGCCAGGAATGCTTTCAATGCCACCAATATTTGTATTAATGTTGGTTTTACCACCTGGACACCCCTGTCAGCAAGGTGAGTAATTTGCCCCTGAGTGGTTTCACACAGGTCCTGAAATGAGCAGCATTCCTGGTCCATGGAATGGTGTCTGAAATGTCATGGAATGGTCCATGGAACTGTGTGTGACAAAGCAGCTGCTACTCAGGAATGAAATTCCAAAGCCAATTCCCCAGGCCCCAAAGGTTAGGGTTTGTTCTTCACAGCAATGCACAGGGGAACTGAGAGCACCAGGTGCACAAGCTGCTTCCTCCCAACCCCAAACCACAGCCATGCAGGAAGGAATTTGAGGTATATATACATACATATATATATATATATATATATATATATATGTATTTATAGAGGTTTGTATGGCAGTCTCACAGCTACTTCAACTCACTCTCTCCCCTTCCATCAGCTGAAAATCCTGGCTGTACTATCACCTTTCTGCTGATGAATATTTCACTGTGCTCAGTAGTTTCCTGAGCAAATATCTTGTTTAGCTCCCAGCTGTAAGCATGGCAATAATGCACCTTACAAACCCCAGAAGCCTTCTGCCTCCTGAAGTGTAATTTTCATTTCAAAATGCTCTGTGTTGCTACAAGAGCCATCAGTTAACCCAGGAACATGTCAAAGTACCCCACTGATCTTATGTTTTATGAGTATTTGTGAGATGGGATTGAGAAACTGCTCCTTGGAAATGCCAACACAAACTTCTTCATACAATAATTAATGTATCTATAATGGGATAAAACCCTCCCAGAGACCAAGCTGATCTAGCCAAGTATCCTGTTTCTAGAATGCGTGGCAAGCTCAGCCCTTTCACTGGATTTTCTCCCAGATTCTAATTATCCATAACTTAGGACTTGGAAGATGGGGGTGACTCCAAACTGTTTCATTAAGCAGGTGTGGGGAGACCTACACCTCAGGAACAGAATCCCTTTTACACCCCTCTTAATATTTTTGCCTTCATAATGTCCTACTTTAGGGAATCTTTGCTTTTCTTTTTGCAATTGTAATATAATTGTTATTTCTAGATAGAAGGCGAGATATGACACTGGCACAAAGCCATTTATTTCCATGTTCCAGTGCAATACTGACACCTCATTAAAGGACACAGCACAGCAGTAACATAAATCAGTCCCCCAAAGACCATCTCTCATCCTGTAACCAGGCTGTTTCTAACCCAAAATAGAATCAAAGCAACTATTTAATAAATAGAAATAAGAAAAAAGCTGAAAACTGAAAACCAGAGGGTTTATCACTACACAATTCATTCCATCAGGAGACTTTGCTTGTCCTTAGTGCTTTCAGAGCACCTCAAATGGTTAAGAACAGAATATAAAAAATATTGGCATTCAGTTAAAGGGGAGCACACTCATTTACAAACTGAGCTCCTGGTCATGATACAACACAGGGTCTACTTTATTCTAAGAGATTTTAAGGAAAGTGAAGTTAAGACCTGCAGTCTGACTGCACCTTGAGCAGTGTAATCCAAGTAAAAATCAAAGTAAAACCCAAACTAGAATTCCTCACATTTATTGTTCACTGCTGAGGCTGGATGATTCATCACATTTAAATTCTTTCACATGAGCCTCCTAACTTCTTTCTTTTATCTGTTATCATCATATGTGGAAAGAATTAATAATCTTTTATCTGGGAAAGAAACTGAATTATGTTGTATGGTACCTAACATGCAATAAAACATGCAGAAAACATGAAGTACAAAAAAAAAGGAACAGTCAATCAAACTGAGAAGCTGAGGCATTTTTACTACAGAAAAATGGCATCTCTAACAATATATTTGTTTCATGTTTCCTATTTTTACTTTCTCCCCCTCACCATCTGCCTCTGTTCTGCTTTTCTCTTTCAAAAAGCATCCACCTGATTTAGCTTCACTCACCTCATCACAGGATTCAGGCTGAATTAAAACAAAATCCCCAGTGCCAAGCCAAAAAAGCACTATATCTTTATAAAAGACCTTCCAAAAATAACTCTCCTTTTCCTTACAGTAGCTGTAGATCTTTAAGACAAGCAGTCCATCTTGATTCAGTGCTTTGCTACACACTCTCTAGGCAAAGGAACTGGAGCTTTTTGGCCCCTGGTAACTCTGGGTTGTACCTGTGCCTTCGGTGTTGCTCTTTTTGCCAGATTTTGCCCTGTTCTTTTGGTAGCCAGCACTGAATCCCACCAGAGTGAGATCCTTTAGTGTGGAGAAAGAAGGTGAATTACAGAACATGCAGTTCTTGAGCAAGAACTACTCCTTCCATCATGGAAAGAGCAATGCCCAGAGGGATTTGCTGTTCTATGGGGCCAGAGTGCCACTGCTTTGCTTGAGGGACCCTGCATGAAAATAAAACCATTTTGGGGAGACCATCCTCAGAAGGAAATAGTGAGAAATAGAGAATGCCCATCTTTGACATGTGCCATGCAGTGGTCAGGAGAGCTGGCAGTGCCAGAACCTGCACAGTGCTGTGTGCAGAGGAGGCAAAGGACAATGAGGAGAAGATGAAATACAAAAAGGCACTGACCTGTGGCAGCACCATAATCTGAGGCTGGAGGCAAGTCCCTGCAGGGCCAGAAAGGTCGGGGCAAATGCTCTCATTTGTGAATCAATTCTCTGCAGCACACATAATGAATTTGTTACTGCAGTCAGTGCATGGACTAATGAAACCTTCTGGGCCAGGGTACAGCCCTGAGCCTCTGGATCTCTTGGGCAGAAATGTTCTGTGCAGTGCAGGGAGGAGCTGAGCCGGGTCAGACACCCTCCCGGGGCACTGGCACCTCAGTGCCCATCCTCGTGCCTTCAGGGCCAGCGGGGCCTTGGAGCCAGGAGAGGAGTAAGGGACCCGCTGTTACCCTGCCTGTGTCTCTGGGGGTCCTGGGAGCTGGTGCCGTGCCACAGGGGGCTGACAGAATCACAGAACAGTTACACTGGAAAACCTCTGAGATCACCACGTCCAACCTGGGACCAAACACCACCTTGTCAGCCGGACCATGGCACTGACTGCAACGTCCAGCTGTTTCTTCAACACCTCCAGGGATGGTGGCTCCACCCTGGGCAGCCCATTGTGGTGTTTAATCACCCTTTTCGTGAAGAAAACCTTCCTGATGTGCAACCTCCGCCTCCCCCGGTGCCGCACCAGGCTGCCTCCTCTATTCCTGTCACAACCCTGATCCTCACCTGTCAG
>JAOTQP010000792.1:3119364-3167175 GCA_026413545.1 Cichladusa arquata
GCCCTCATTATACCAGGGGTGACCTCATTGTGGCCTTCTGGTGCCCAGAGGGGTTCCTGGAGAGCTGGACAGGGACTTTGGGCAAGGGACTGCAGTGACAGGACAAGGGGGAATGGCTTCACTCTGCCGGAGGGAGGATTAGATGGGATATTGGGAACAAATTCTTCCCTGTGAGGGTTGGGAGGCCCTGGCACAGGGTGCCCAGAGAAACTCGGTCCATGCTCCATCACTGGCAAAATTCCAGACCAGGTTGGACCGGGCTTGGAGCAAGCTGGGCTAGTGGGAGGTGTCCCTGCTCATGGCATGGGGCTGGATGGGCTTTAAGGTCCCTTCCAACTCAGACCATTCTGTGAAGACAACGAATATCGCAAAAACTCGGAACAAACACGAATATTTAGGTCGTGTTAAATTCTCATCGGTCATCCCAGGTACAAGGGCAGAGCAGGCAGCGAGTTCCCAGCGGGGTTTGTTTGCTGTGCATTAATTGTGGGGGCTGGCGGAGGGCACAGGCACCGCCCGGTTCTATGGTGTAATGGTCAGCACTCTGGACTTTGAATCCAGCGATCCGAGTTCAAATCTCGGTAGAACCTGTCCTAGGTGTTGCTTTTGTGCCTCGGAGCGCGGCACGGACAGAGCGGGCCGAGCCAAAGTTCCAGCTCAGCACCACAGGGTGTCCTGGACCCCAGCTGTGCCACGCTCCTCCCAGTTTTCTTCAATACAGTGAATTCGACAAAACTCTTTATATAATTCTTACTACTTTTAAATTCGGTGTTTCGTTGTATTTTACTGCTTTACATTAAGTACTTTTGGGCAGAGGGGAAAAAAAAAGACATTTACACTGTGGAAAATTTAATCAGACAGATGTACAGAATTTGGACTTTTTTTTTCAGATGCACCCAACTACTCACTTGGAAAATAAGGGCAGAAACACAGTGTTTTTTGGATAAACTCTGCACAATTTAAATGGATATTCTCTCTGCTTTGCTGACACAAACCCTCAGTAGTTATTTTTCATTTCCAGAGCAGCTAAGGACATCTTACCACCTTGGCTCCCCTCCTCCAAACCTGTCCTACGAGTCACTTATTTACAACAACAGGAACAAGCCTGCTCTGTTCAGCAGCTCCTCCTCCTCCTCTGGCCAGGTAACCCTGCCTTGCTGGCCCTTGGAAAAAACCACAGAACACCTTCAGATCGATTTATTATTTAGTAGAAATCCAGGTCCCAACTGCTCAAGAGAACATATGGAAATGCTTGCTCAATTAATTAAATTTTCACACAACCTACTGATGAGAAAAATCCCTTATCTATATTAGGGCTGCTTTTCATCCTTTCCTCAACTGTTGGATCAGGTCACCCACAAAAAGATCTTTTCCTGTGCACCAATGTTTTAGGTTACTCTATCCACTCTCACAGGCTGGCTTCAGGCACCAGCATCATTCTCCCCAGCACAAGAGCTTTTAAAGCCACAGGGCCTTGTCTGCCTTACAAGGAATCAGTATTTTAATTGACAATTCTAGACAGCAAATCACCATTTCCTCCAGCAATCTGGGAACTTCCTCCTTCCCTTTAGCAGAGTTTGAGGTGCAGAGCTGTAAGCCAGAAGTCCCATAAAGTGCTGATGCAGTATTGGTGCCACAGATGTGCCTCAGACAAACCCCCTGGGTGAAACCAGGTGTACTTAAAGAGTTAATTTTACATGGAACGAGACAGAATCAGCACAGAATTGAGTACTGAGATTTATTCACAATTCATGGTCATGCTGCAATTGAAAACAAAGCACCAAAATTTGGGTAACCGAACATCATCCAGGTGTAATCCAGCTGGGAGTGCTGCATTTGGATATCTGCATTACTCTGGGGACAGCACAGCCCAGGGCTGCCAGGTCCTTGGCCCCAGGGGACACACACAGCTGCTGTGGCTGAGGGCAACCTCCTGCACCAGGCAAAGGGACTTCACAACATGTGGAGCAGTCTCAGAGCAAAGTACCATAACCCCAAGAATCCAGCACCTGACACGCTCAAGTAAAGAACATCCCAAGACAATTTTATTAATTCATTTACTATGTCCAATTCCTTTCCCACAATCCCTCCAGTTTGTAATTTTTTATAATTTTTTCTAAAAATCCCCTTGTCTCAGCACAACATTCAGGGGAGAGGTAAAGCACTATGGCTGTGGCCACATCAGGAGCTTTTCCTGTTGCTGAAAAGGCAGTAGCAATAAAAATTATTAGGGAATCAGGGAATCCAATCAAGTAATTAAATAGTGCTGTAATTTTAGAAGGGTGGCTACAAACATGTATTGTCAACATTAATGGGCTTTCCAACTGCATATTTAAAAGCCAGAATCAAACCTTAGGCAAGTATTTCACTATAGATGAAGCTGCAACAAGGTTTTCTGATCTATGTTAAAATTTCAATGAAAGCAGATGAAGGGGGAAAGATTTACAGGATAGGACTTTTCTTTCCTTTTAAACTGGCACTTTAAAGAAAAGGCCTTTAAAAAACTAAAATATTTTACTCCAAAAAGTCTTATAAAACAAAAGCTGGCCAAAAAAAAAAAGACAAGCTTCAGTTACTTAGGTCTCTAATGATAATACATTCTGTGTAGCCACTACAGGCTCAGTTAGATGCCTTGTCTTCAAAAAAATTCTGCAGCAGACAAATCATCAACAGCTCTACACTGTGACTACCTCAGCAGGTTAAAACCCTTGAGCAGATGGAAGAAATGGTGGATCCAGCTGAAACAGGTTATTTTAGACACTGAGCCACAGATTGGTTTCCCCCACTGCCCAGCCCATTCCTGGGCTCCCCCAGCAGCACAGGGAGTGAGGCCCCTCAGTGCAGCAGGCAAGCACTGGGGAGGATCCAGCACGTTGTACAAACTGTTCAGGGCTCTGCTTTCAGAACAGCAAGGCAGCTCTTGTGTAGTTTACTGAAGATTTCCTCAGAAAAGCAAACTGGTTTTGTACCATTTCACCCAGTATACATACATAAAAAAATAAGCACACTGTACAAAGAGCAGCAGTGATATAATTTAAACATGCATCCAGCTACAAACCATATATACAGAGAAACAGGCCTATACAAACAGAACAGGAGCACTTTATTACATCAGAATTCTGGTGGAGTTTTTGGAAATTATGGCAGATGATGAGACCGAAGGAGGTGTATGCTGCTTCTGAAAGTAATCTGTTCTGAAATGTCACACAACACCCCCACCTTTCTCTAGCAGACATCTATTACAGCTCCAGCTACACACAGCTCTTCCCATGACTCCTGGACTCCCTTCCTGTACAGAGGTAGATTTCTGTCGATGTTCTGATATTGCACCATGTTAAGTATTGTTCTTATCACAAGGAACAATCTGCAAAGGCTAATTTATGTAATTCATGGGCATAATCTCATTGTGGGCATTCAGACAGTGCAGTACATCAAATTCATTTGCACTTCAAAGAAAACCTCCCTCCAAGTGCAATGGTTTGTTATTTAGGTGGAGGTCCAATGGAAAGCTGCAGTTTTTAACAGCTTCACATTAACAGAGCTATTTCTTGTCAGCAGGGTGACACTTCACTGTCTCTCTCCTTTCAGCCTCTCTCTTCTAGCCCATGCCAGGTCTTGCCCTGCCTTCCCTGATGCTTCATCCCATTCCACTGTGTCCAGGTTAAACGTACATTTTAAACACTCACAGGTTTTGGCAGGATTTCTTACACAAGCAGTTGTAATATTGAAGAAATTTGCAAGAAGATTCATTCAAACTGCATGAAATGGTTAAAAAAGCCTATCCACACTTTCAGGCTGCATAAGGAAAGTTAGAACTTTGCTAGCTTCAAAGAGCCATTAATCTTGAACAGAGCTGATGCTACCATGAGAATCTGAAGAAATCTGGCAGGAGTCTTAATTTCTTTTGACAATCACATTCTTGAATAACTCTGACAACTGGGAAGTTGCAGACAAGCTGCATGGCAGTACCACTTCACAATGTCTGTTAAATGAACCTCTAGACCATATTTATAAAAATAAGTGCATCAAAACTCACAATGCCAATGTATCCTAACTCTGATGAGCTCACAAGCATTGCTCAGTATTTTTCCTCAGAGGCACCCCAGGAAGTTATTTCTTGCAGAAGTCTTTCAACATGGAGACAAATAAAAGAACAATCTGGGCATGTTCCATTCTCAGAGAGAAGCCAAAGCAAGCAGCCCCACTCCTCCTGGCTGCAAGCTTGGCAGAAAACTTCCATGGAAAGAAAGTTCTCTTTTTGAAACTATTTTAAATGAACCATATAGCATTGGCTTCCCAGATTCATTCTGTGAAACATTCTGTGACACTACATCAGTAAGAAATGATGGCTAATTTGGAACTGAGTATTTTTTTCTGAATAATGGATACAAGGATTATAGAAATTCATTACATCTCTCCATATACTCACTTGTCCTTTACAAGGGCCTTTTCCTTAACAAGGTAAGTAAATCCCAAGTTACTTCACACCAACTGCATCAATTCTGAAATTCCTGTTGTTTTCCTGTGATGATAGGGACTGCAGACTTAGAAGTAAGCTCATCTCACCCTCTTGGAGGAGCCCATTTCGTGCAGTGAACCCTTCACTCCAAGGAGTAACTGGATCAGGAATTACACTCCCTGTCCCTGGCACAAAGGGCTTATGTACCTTGCAAGAGCAGGCTTTAGAATGAAGAAATCCATTGTAGGCAGGAAATGACAAATAGTAAAAGTTAAATAACAGTGGCAGGAACCAGGGCTTTTGGAGACTTCTCCGGTTTTGCAAAGCAGAAGTTCTTCCCAAGAACAATCCCGAGCTGGGCAGAGCCTCACTCACAGCCTTGTGCTGCAGGGAGGGCTGCACAGGAGCTGCAGTGCTGCCCTGCAGCCTCAGCACAGCTCTGCTCCTGCAGCTGTTACCACTTGATATCCAAACTGCTCGTGCTCTGATTGACTGCACTGTACGTGGTGTGCAAAGTGTCCTGGACCTTCTTGGAGTCCATGCCCTCCAGCCAGTCCTGGTACATCCTCTGCACCTGCAGGTTGGTTTCTGGCAGCCTGACAGGAATTGCAGTGTACACCTCTTCCATCTGGGCAAGCAGGGCTCTGTCTGGTTTGCCATCCTCAGTCTGGGCCTGGCCCTTTCCATTGAGGCACCCTTAAGGAAAAATAAATTTAAAAGATGGAAGGTGATGGAGATCTGATATGAAAATAAAGTCTCTGTTAACTCAGAATTCATTTTTCACACTTCTCTAAAGGAAGGTTTTTTTAAACTTCCTCCCACGCTGTTACAATTTTTATTTACCTAAAGTGACTCCAATATCAACTTCATCTTAATGGAAATGAGGTTTCCATATCACAAATCTTTCTCTGCATTCTCCATGGTTTTATGATCCTAATTATGTTCCCAGTCTTTTCCTGCCCTTGACAACCACCATTTCAGAGTATCCTCTGAGGTTTGATAGTGCAGTGCTGGCACTTATTTATAGGTCAGAAGAGAACAAATAACATCATGACTAATTTCAGAAAACTCAATCATTTTTTGAGCCAACACTGCACCTGTAACTGGTGTTTTGGACCTTCCAATAAATAGTGAGATTTTAGATTATTAAGGAGAGAATTAAGAGGGAATGAAATGAATTGCCTGCCTGAAAGGCAGTTTTCCTCTGACATTCAAGATATATGTGCAGAACAACTGCAGATCCACATTTATTCTTACCTCCTGGGCAGGCAAGGACTTCTACAAAATGGTATAGAAATTTTCCTTTTTTCAACTTCAGGACCATGTTTTGGATATTTCTAAAGCCATAAGCTGCTGCAAAACGCAGCACTGTCTCCCCATCCTTTTCAAGGGTAACTTCTTGAAAGTCCTTGTTCCTGTCAAGACACAGAGAGAACATTTTAACCCCCTGCATTCCCAGAGGAACAATCCAATGTGCCAGTTTGTATTCAGATGCTCCAAAAGGAACAGAACAAATATAACAGTGAGACCAAGGTGAAGTCTTCCACTTTCTAAACTGAGTTAAGGACAAGTTGGGGTGGAATCTTCATAATAGAATTCTACTTAATTTTTAAATGCAGGTAAAGTTTTAATAAAATGAGTACCAGCAGGAGCTGCTTTACACTGAGAGACCTGCAAGCTTAGAGCAGGTTTATAGCCAGTAACTGCTTTCACTGCAGCACCAACCAAAGCAGGGGAAGTTCCTGGGCTTCAGGAGCCAGTTCCTTGCAAGAGGGTGGCCAAACCCCAGCACAGGCCTCCCAGGGAGGTGGCCAGTGCCCCTCAGTGTCTCAGGGACATTTGGACAAAGCCCTCAATAACATGCTTTAACTTCTGGCCAGCCCAAACTGAAACCTTCCAACTGAAAATACTTTTTTCTGTTCCAGCTCAGCCATTCTACATAACAAGGATACAAAACTCTAACTTACTTCAGTGCTTTGTAGGTTATCTCCTTGACATCCACGCCAAAAAGTTCCTTTGCAGCATGTTTAAAAATGTGCTCCAGGTAACCATCAGATCTCTTCCCATCATGCCTTACCACATCTCCCTCCTTTAGGTCATCAAACCTTAGGAATCAACAAAATGGAAGATCAACTCCAGAAATGTCATTCTTTCACTTCAATAAAATAGTGTGTTTCTCCCTTCTCTCTCTCCCCCACCAAAAAGTATTTTGTAGCACTGAGAACACATTACATTCTTTATTACAGCTTTAAAAATGTAAATTATTCAGAACAACAGTGAGATGATGAAAAAAATTAATAAAAAAGATGCAGGGCTTTTCATGTTGAGAAATATCAAGCAACAGTAATTTATAAGAATGCATCTTCATCACAACCTGAAGATTTTAACAGCCATTTACTGCTCAAGAGCCATTTTAGGTAAAAATAAATAAATGATCATTTTTTGCCTGTGAGAATACAAAACTACTTCAGAAGTTGCAAGTCTTTGCTGACAATTCTCCTGCTTTAGGAACTGTTTGTCACAGTCTGTAACACTGTGCCAATAAAACCACACCAAATCAGTACAGCTGCAACCAGGTTAGAATGGTGTACACTGAAAATAAGTGCTACACTGTGGTTCAAGAGAGAAGAGGGGAGATGATATCCCAAGGGCATCTCCTGGAATTTCACCTCTCCCCCAATTAAAAGCAGCTCTGAAGAGCCCACATTCATACAACTGTTTTAATACCCAGCACTTTATCACAAATTGCTGCTGTGCTGGGACTTGTTTTAAGAGGATGACTTCAAGTTGTTTAAATTTCTCTGCAAAATCTATATTTAAGACCCCCAGAAGAGCAGAAATTCATGTCATTAGGTCTCACAGTTAAACCAGTATTATCAGATTAGTACTTTTAAAAATTAACATTATTTTCCAGCATAAATTGAGGGCACTTGGCTTGTTCAGCCTGAAGGAGACAGAGGTCAGACATCACCAGGATCTGCAGCTCCTCCTGAGGGACAGCTCTGATCTGCTCTGTGACAGTGACAGAACCCATGGGATGGCTGGAGCTGTGCCAGGGGAGGTTTGGATTATCAGGAAAGGCTCTTCCTCAGAGGAGCTGGCACTGCCCAGGCTCCCCAGGGCTCCAGGAGAGCTTGGACAGCACTGCCAGGGATGGACAGGGTGGGGCTGGTGGGGGGTCTGATCAGGGACAGGGGCTGCACTGGGTGATCCTTGTGGGTCCCTTCCAGCTCAGGGTGTTGTGTGATTCTATAAACTGAGCTAATGAACCAGGCACATTCTGAGTACCAGCTTGTCCTTTCATTGGACAGGCTGATACAGAATTAAAAGCCTGTCTCTATGTGATTCTGATACAGAATTACATGACTGGCTCTGTGATTATTCCTGCTAGGACTTTATTCATTCCCATTCTGTGTGACAATCCCAGGTAGAAGCAATCACAGAAGCTGCACTACAAACACAGCTCTGAACAGTTCCCACAGACCCACTCAAATTTCTCCCCTCTAGGTCCAAGCAGGATACTAGCTGGAACTGAAAAGGATTTTTCAAAACTTCCAGAGCTTTCTGTTTTGTGCAAGACAGCACATTTATTGCTCCACCAGCAGCCCTTTGGAAGGATACCAAGGAACATCTGTCACAGCTGAACAAAGATCAGGGAGAGCAGCCTCTGTAACTAAGTCTGAGAATTAAACACCACACACACTGCTCCCTGAGCCAAGCATAAGGGATGGAAACAAAACCTTGCCAATGCTTTGTGTGCTTCTCATCTAAAGCACAGTTCAGTTTGATCTAATCTTGAAAAACTGACTGCTGTCCTCAGGATAAAAACCAATTAATTACCATTTCCTGAAAGGGTGCTGCTTCTAGCAATCTACATGAACAGATTGGGGAAGTGGAAATTTACTGCCAGGATGCTGCTGTGAAAGAGAGGGGAGCCCAGAGCAGATGGTGAGCCCCAGGACTGTGTCCCTGCAGCTTTGTGGGAGGCAGATCAGATGCTGGGCTCTACACAAGGAGCACAGGAGCTCTGAACAGGGTCAGCACACCCAGCCAGCCACACTTACTAGCAAGGCTTGAACTTCATACAGTCAAATCTATTATTACTGCATTAAAACACAAATCAGGAGCTACACAAATCTTCAAGACAAATTTTAAAAGAGTTACTGTATAAGAGTCATTACCTCCAATTATCTGCTTTGTATTTAGACAGTACATGCAGGTTCATATTATCTGTTTCATATTACTTTTATATATAGCAATGAACATCTAAGAGAATATTTTCCAATATATAAAGGGTGAAGCTGAATGCTTTAATACTCAGGCTTTGATGCACATTATTTCTCTAAAAAGAAAAAGACATTCTTCTAAGCAGTTTTACATTTATTTATGCATTTTACATTTATTTGTCATCAAAGTAAGGAAGCAATCCACAACAAAACTACTTACAAACTATCTACAGCTACTTCAGTCACATCTTTCATAGACACATTTTTCTGTTCCATTATTTGGACAATTTCACCTGTGGGAAAACACATTACATTTTACTTTCAACACAAAACACAACACACACTGTGCCTCTGTTTCAGAGATCAACATCTCAACACTTCCATGTGCTTTATGTCACATTCTCCAGCTCTTCCTACAGTTACTTCCCTCCACTAACTGAGAAGCCTGACACTTCCAGCCCCAAAGAAAAGGGACCTTCAGCTTGTCCAAACTCTGTTTAAATCCTCAGCCCTTCTGTTAGGCCAAGTCTGGAAATATCCAAACTACACTGCAGGATGTCTGGACACTAAGGCTAAAGACAATATCCTCCCCAAAAGGCAACTGATCCCATAATAATTCCTAATAAAATAATGACCATAGACAAGCCAGACAATCCTTTTAAATACAGGTTTGCTTAACTTTACCTTCTTTAACAGGCTGATAAAATATCTGAGTTTTTACATGAATAGCAACTTAGAACTGTCACTCTGCCTTCCCTGTGCAGTACCTGTACTACCAGGAGCACAAAAATATGTACTAATCTTTAAAGCAGAAAAAAGCCAACGTTATGACCAAAGCAGACTTGAAAAAAACAAACTCTGGCATAAGGGCTATTCTAAAAATGGTGATTCACTTATATGTTTATAGATGATAAGTTTAAAAAAGTTAACCTGATGTCAGGACACAATCAACTTCTGGTGAATTATACAAGGCAGTGTAGAAATCTTCCCTCAAGGCTTCCAGCTTTTTGTCATAACAAGGTGCCACGACTACATGGAAAATTTTATCAGGAGACAAATTCTGTTGAACACAGAAGAGAGCACATGTGAACTTCGGTGAAGAGCAAAAGACAGCTTGAAGGATGACAGGGACAAAAGCAGTGACATAAACCTCATGCAGGCAGTATCAGGAACAAGTCCCTACCCATTACCTTTAAAGAATGTTGCACACAAAAAATGATTTGCCAGAAGTCACAAAGCATCAGAACAAACTTCCAAAGTCTCCTGGCTCGACATATTCCCTCAGACCACATTTTCTGCAGCTTTTTGATTGTCTTAGAAGGTGAATAAAAGTCAGGAATTCAGAGTTCTGGTTTCTGGCTGTCACTCACTCACTTTCACCCACAGGAAGCCCTTCAGAATTTGTCTATCCATGTGCACTCAGCAGCCTTTGCCTACACAATGTGCCTGTAGTTCCACTTAGGTATGATATATAAAGAACAGCAATTTTTTCAACATACAAAATTAAGGAGATAAAAAGGTTACTTCCTAGGATACAATGCTTTTATTGATCTCAGATAACAGGGCAATTTCCACATTATTCTCCTCCACTCCTGTTTTGGCTGTGCTGTAGAACTACACAGGCAGCATTTCACAAAAAAACCCTTTAACTGCTATGGATTTAACTTTACCCATAAATACCTAAATCCATGTTGCACTGGGGGTGCAAGGATTGCTGCCAGCTCACACTGCACTGTATGAAATGAGGTTCTTTGTACATTCTTCTCATCATGGGCACTTGTACAGCAGCAGAACACCATTTCTTCTTCAAGTGAAAGACAAATATAATACACTAAGATCTCTATCTCAGTATTAAAGCCCATCTTCTCTATTTTGAAGAATATAATGGTAAAAATAAATCAGAATACTTACCTGCTGCCTGGCAAAGTAGCCCTTCACTAGGGAGCCCATGATCTGCTGTGGAGACTTTGCAGTGCAAATGTGAGAGGTCACCAGGTTGGTGAGCACTCTTTCAGCATATCGGATCCAGCCTGGAACCACAGAAATATTACAGGTACAGGTGGCCCATAAGCACAGCAAGTGGCAGCAGTCACACAACAGATCCTGAGAATGATGACACCTTCACAACAGGGAGGACAATTCTGTGTTGCCTGGAAGCCCCACCTTGGGAACCACAGGAAACCTCAAGGCTCTGTTAATAATGCTTTAATCAATAATTCACTGTGTCACTAATTCTAGACCAAGGTCCACTCTGAACTTCATGACCTGTTACTCCCTTCCTCATGCACAGATTTAACAAAGCAGAAAGATCAAGACCCCAGCTAACAGAATTTGACCTTCTAGACCTCAACCCTTGGATCACCACATACTATAACAAATGCAGTTTGGCTGCTTAACTGTAAACTGGTGTTTCCTGAGATTTAACATCCCTGCACCCAGCCTGCCTCCCCTAGAACAGAAGGGTCACATGAAAGCATTATTAGAGGGTGCACATGGATTAAGCCTAGGAAAAAATGGCTTCTTTTACTATTGTTAGAGTAGCCACACTTTCAGAAACACCCCCACACTCAGCCACACCCACAGGAACCACCTGAAATCTCTCCCTATGCAACACTGCCCTTAGTTTCTTAGGAATCCCCCTCTTTGACCAGATCCCTTCAGCATTCCAGCTGGGGCAAGCTGTGGATACCCACAGCACCCCAACATCCAGAGCTGTTGTATTATTCCCCAAGTAAATTAACAAATCAAGGTATTTAAGGTGTGCAATTCTTTCTTGGGCTCTGTAGTTCTTACTGCAAAGCCCAAAATCTTTCACAGCAAGGGTTTGGAGCTTTTTTCATCTACATGACACCTACACTGTGCAGGAGAGTTAGGCCCAGCCTTTGAGGCAGGTGTGTTGCTTTTGGTGCTAAGAAATGGTGAAGAAAAAGTCACACTTTGTCTTCAAGCACATTAGTGACTACATAAAAGAGAGAAACTGCTGTGCAGTACGTGCTGCCCACGAAGGGGAAAACCTGGAGGTTAATTTTTAAGCTTGAAATTATGTAAAAACACCTGGTACTGCTTAAGTCAGAACAATACCACAAATGCCAACAGCAGCACAAAACTGGGATGCAAAGCAGTGTTCAGATGATGTCTCTGTAGCAGAGAAATAGTTTTCCCAGTGTAATAAAATTTTGCTGATGAAAATAAGAAGGTGCTAAGTATTAGGAAAACCCCAGGAACCTCCAGTGGTTTAAATATTCACAATTCTTGTTAATGTACAGACTTCAAGCTGGTTTCCATAAAAAACCTTGAAGGCACACATCATTTTCAACAAGCATTCATTTCTGCTGTAGGAAAATCTGAGGACCATGGATTTACCCATCAGGACTTTACAGAATTTTGAGACTCTGAATTGGAAATTAACCTAATGTCCACCTTCAACTGGGACTTTAAGTCCAAGACATTACCTACAACAAAGCACTGAACTTATTGGTGCTGGTAAAAAGCTGTATTAGCATATTCTGCATGATAGGTACATCCTACTGCTTAAATGGCTTTAGTCTCAAGTGCTGTCCAAATAGAACAAAAATCACTTCAAACAAAACAAGGACAGTTTTTAGAACACTTGTAGTCACCATTAATCACCCCAGCACTCCTGCTATGAGGCTGGTTCTTATAATTGGAATGTTTTTGATATTGTAGTCATGACCTACAAGGAAATTTCACTAAATCCCAAGAGTTTTCTGAGAGGTATTATCTGAAGCAATTCCTTACATTGCTTCTGTCCTTGTAGTGGATGGAACAAGTGTCTCATAGCAGCAGCTCCCAAAGATCATTAGTCTCATTAGTCACTGGCTAATTGTACAGGCAGCCTGGATGAGTGAGCTTTTATCTGCACTCCACACACACACTGCAGCTCCTTCCCACTCATCACAGGGCTGAACTGCAGAGCCACACTTTGGGAAAACCTCAGATACCCCATTCTTATATCAGGGTACACCTGCACTCATCCAGACCTACACCCTTCATAATTTCATTTGGATTCTTGGCCATTTGCTGGCTTGTGCTGGCATCAAAGAGAAGAAGACACTACAAATCACCATATAAATTCTTGCAGATATAGCTCAGAATGTTAGTTTTGGTTGGTTTATTGTGAGATCATGAAGACAGAAGTATGTATCTGCAGGAAGTGCCAAAAAAAAATAAGCAAACTTTTGCTACTGTAAAACCCCATTCCTGGAAAAGGAAATTCATTGACTGGGACAAAAGCATTAGAATCCTCAATCCTTATGATCTCCCTACTGCTGCTGCAAGTCTGCCCCACTGGCTTTTCTGGGAGGACACAGAGGTTGGCAGTGCCTTAAAAACACTGGATTTTCCACAGCAAGTGCTTCATGTTGCTCACCAGCTTGCTACATTAAGGAAGGGAACTGATTCTTTTGAGATACTACATATACTGTCAGTAGTAACACTACTGTTCTTTCAACAGGAAACACACCAAAAATGAGCTCACTTTCTCCCCAGACAGTAGCAGGAGGTCAACAATTAAGACAGAGACAAGAGAACAGCTTTTCTCAGGTTCTGGACTGTCCAGGCTCTGCTCTTTGCTCATGGTAGATGTTACACCCCAGAGTGCTGCAGAGGGTGAGAGGTCTGTGCAGTCACACACCAAGATAAAAAAAGAGTAAAGAATTTATACTTGAGTTCACACTGACCTTGCATCTACAGAGCTATATAAAAACCATTTTGTGCTAAATACACCCAGTAAACAACATCTCTGGGACAAATTTATGTAATCTGGGGGTAGAAAAAGGAAGGAGAAAAAGGAACAGAAAATGCACTCAGACAAATAAGGTCAGGAAACAGTGAACAACCTCACTTTTAAGATGACTAATCAGGATTTTTGCTTTCTCTAATTGCTGACAAAGAAACATACCATGTTTTCAAATGGACAGTAATATTCTGGGTTAGTTTCCCAGAAATGGAAAGACCCATGCTTCTGTTATCACCTCTCCCACAATAGAGAGCTGACACCAAAACCAGCACTGACATCAGAATCTATCTTGTGCAGACCACACAAAGACAAGAAAATTGCTCCAGTAACTATTTTAAAGTATTTCCACAGAGAGCAGCAGATAATCTCAGCTCTGTTTCCAGATGAATAAAATTAAAATTATCTCAGAAATTCTAAAAGAAATCCTCAGGTTTTGAATTTTACCTAAAGCACATACAAGACAGCAAAACTAAGTAACAGGAGTGTTTCAACTGCACAGGTTTTACATGAAAAAAGAGCAATATATAATATGTCTGCTCCTGAAGATAAGAGGTTACACTAAGATAACAGTAACAGAAAAAAACAGGCATGTTTTTAATACATACATGTAGTACTTAAAGCATAACCCAGATACTTCCACTACAAAATACACAGAACAAACAAAAATACAAGTATAATTCAAACAGCAGTATTTAAACTTCAAATCAATGACAACAGCAGATTCTGGGGAATCACCAACTGCAACTCTAATGTTTCTTTAATAAATGCAATCCACTTGAGTTATTTCAAAGCTAGCAAGAAGTATTTTGGTATTTTTATCAGTCTTTTGAAAAGCAACACTATGAACTTTAAGGTGGAGTTGAAGAGGGTGTTAGGCAAAGGAGTTACTTTTACCTCCTTTTTGATACTTCTGTTTTAGGAATGTGACTTTTTACTTGAATTGAAATGGTGCTGTGCTAACAATGGAAAAAGTAAGCAGTGACTGCATGTGCTGCATCTTTTCAGCTGTTACAATACAGGGTCTGCTCAGAACAGACCACGTTCTCAGGTGCAAGGTTCTCAGAAGTGAGACATTAGCGAGTCAAGTCTGACATTTCACCTGAGAATTACTTTCCAAGTGTCAGAAGTACCCATCTCACAGTCATCACAAGGAAGGGCACTTACTACTTTCCCCTAGGCTTAAGTGGCAAGTTCTGAACTTTGCTTAAAGTAATGGAGGTCGTTTAATTATACCAAAGTTCCTTTAAGATTCTTTTCAGTGAGGAAATGCCCTGTTACACTTTGTGATCTGAACACACAAGCAGCACCCACTAAACTCCTCCATTCCAGCTCTGATTTTCAATTCCAAGCACTGAAATGCACTCAGGATGACCAGTGATACTGGGAACAAATACTGTGTGCTTGGTGTCCCTCAAAAGCAAATCAAAAATGCTCTAAGTTATGTAAAGCTCCCAAAGGAAGCCACCCTTTCCTCAGCTCCTTGGTAGTTCCAGTGAGACCAGTTTGGAGGGCAGGAAGGATGGATAAATCAGTTCTCACCAGGGCAGGCAGAGGCAAACATTGGTAAGGCATGTTCCTCCTGGTTCCTCCGTTGGTAGCGCTGCACAAATTCCCTCTGGCTCTCCAGGATACTGAAATCTGCAGCTATAGTGGTGTCAAATACATAATGCACCCCTAGGGAAGCAAGCAGAAAGGAACAGGCAATCACTAGAATGTCTTCCACCTCACAAACCCCTTTCAAAGTTCCAGGCCTATGAAAAATCTTGAAGGATCAACGGGTATATTCCTTCCACTCTGCAGATTTTCACAAACAGCAGAGTCATAAATAAAAGCCATGCACTGGAAAAACATATTCTACATCCTGAGTTTTAAAGGACCACCAAGTGGCTAATGCTGCAAGCAGCACTGGCAACATTCTCTGCTCCCTTCCGAGCACTTTGCATTTATCACTTTTAGTTCAATTGAAGAGGATGTCACAACTCTCGGGTGATATGCAGTGACTCTTGCAAAGCAATGCTCTTTTAAACACATGCTGAGGGCACAAAAAATGATATCCAGCTAAGAGGCATATCTGCCATTGCTCAGGTTGTGTGCAGAGGTAGAGGAGCATATCACCATCACAGCAGAGAGCTTCTGGCTGCTCATTTAGCAACACACTCCCTATAAGCCTACGTAACACTGAGCACATCCCCACAGAAGTGAGTGCAGATAATGAATGCATTCTAGGAAAACTGGGGCCCACCAGAACTTAGGAATGCTTTGAGATGAAGAATATACACTGGTTACAGAGATGCATCAGAAAAATACATGAAAAATTAATATGTAGATAGAGATGGGAGGAAACAGTTTATAGGTTCATTAGTGTCCTTTTTATTCCTTCAACTAAATAAAAAATATCCCAAACTTACAAGGAAAGTGGCTTTTGCTTTTTGTTTAAAACTTTGTATATAATGAGCAAAGGAAATACAGCTTTAACATAAAACAGGCAGATACAACAGTTCTTGTAATTTCAAATTACAGGAAAAAAGCAGAACTGAGAATCTTTTAGAGATATAATGTGTCAAAAAGACTGAAAGGAACTTAGAATAAGAATTACCTTCTCCCTCAAGTTATAAAATAATGGAAAGCTTGTGACTAAGCCCTCTCTGATTTCTTGGTAGCAAAGATTTTGGAGCCAGCTCTACAATGTCCTTCTGTTCTGTGACCTTTACTGTGAGCAGGCAATGTCTCCAGTCCATTTCTCACACTGGTGTGTGTGGCACTGGTGCCTGGCTGTAACTTCACAGAGCGTGCAGTTCAAACTCTGAACAAGTTTGTGCAACAGCACCTTCAGACTGCATAACACAGTATCATGGGATGGAATCCCACCATTGCTTTTGCTTGGGAGGAGCCTTAAAGCTCATCCAGTTCCACCCCCTGCCATGGGCAGGACACCTTCCACTATCCCAGGGTGCTCCAAGCCCTGTCCAACCTGGCCTTGGACACTGCCAGGGATGGGGCAGCCACAGCTGCTCTGGGAACCTGTGCCAGGGCCTCACCAGCCTCATTTCTTCCTATTATCTAATCCAACCCTGCCCTGTTTCACTGCCCTTGTCAAAAGCCATCTCCAGCTCTTGCAGCCCCTTCAGGTACTGGAAGGCTGCTGAGAAAGCAAAACCAACCAAAACAATCCCTCCTTTTCTGCTTCACCACCGTAACAAATACAAACTTACCAAGACTTTTGAGGAAACCACAGAGTCTCTTGGCTGCTTCATTCACAGAGAGGTTGAATTTAGCAGCAAAATAAGGCAATGACTGAGGGCATAGAGACACTGCCAACACTTTGTGTTTTGAGGTATCACATTTCTGGTAAATGAAACAAGAAAAAAAAGAAAAAGGTATGTCATTACAACAGGGTAAGGCTCCTTGCTTTCCCTTCCTTTGCCATTCCTGGAGTTATTCCTTAGAGTCCTCTGCTTCAGTGAGCCATATTGTTAAAAACCCCATGAAACAACCCTCAAGTTGCAGCAGGACAGGATGTTCCTCTGATCCTGACAGTGTTCATCTCTAGTCATCTGTAGATCTCTCTTTTATATAACTCAAGGGAAATCCATCCCTTCCAGGACAATTCTGTGGCTGGTTTCCATGTGGCATAAGGAAAGTTAAGGGACACTCGCACCTCTGATGTTCTAGTAGGATGAAATATTCTAGCAAATAGGAAAAGAGCTGTATGTTTAAACTTTAAGAAATAATATTTACAGTAGCAGGGGCCTTTGAAGCTATAAATACAATGCAGAATATTACACATCTGATTTTTTGTTAAGGCTCATGTGTCTTTATCATTGCAGTTGTTGAGGGAAAGTGGCAAGATGGGACTCTCAACAAATCAGCATTTGTAGGCTCTGAGGAATCCTATGAAAATAGCCAGTGTATGGTGTGGAACTGTGCAGCTCTGATGACTGTGGCATTACCTGAAGATTAATCTTGTGTTTTAGCTGGGACATTTTCCACACCAGTGGAACCCTTGGAAGACAAAGCAAGGCTGTGCTACAGACAAGTGTCACCCTGCAAAGGTCAGAGCCCACAGTCTGTCCTGATCCACATGCTGGGCAATGGCCCTTCAAGGAGAGCTCCTGACTCAGAGTTCCTCACTGCCCTTTGCTCAATGTCTGCATTTGGAGCCCTGGAGTTGTGATGAAGGTACCTGACTGCCTTGCTCTTGTAGGATTCAGGCCCTCTTAACAGGACCCATGTGACCCAAAAGATTATTTCCCCCCTTCTCTTCTAACTTTCTTATATGTGACAACATCATTCCGTATGGAGAATTAAATTCCTTCTAAGAAAATGTAAGTAGTATGCAATTAATCCATATTTATGACACACATGTACAGATCAAGAAGTTTCCAGTAGCTTTTGCACAGAAGTCTGGGGTAGAGCTAAAATAATTTAATATCAGGTTCTAAAGATCTGAGCACTACACATAGCAACTAACTTCCAGAAAAAACGGAACTCAGCAGAAAATAAGACAGCAATAGAACACTTACAAAGTTTGCTAAGAGTATGAACAAAATATAGTCAGGTTGAATATATATTAAAAAGAATTCTAATTTCTTCATAGGTTTATATAATATAGGTACATTAGCACCAAAAACCACCCAGAACAGTCCTTGCAATGAAGGTATGAATATCTATAAACACTGGACTACAGAATAATTTGTCAGTGCAGTAATGAAATCATCACATTGCCAATAAATTTTCCTTCTGCAGGTGCAGTAACTTTCCTCTGGTGTTTACGTCAAGTGTTGTGACCTTGCTACTCCAGTACAAAATTATTTTAAGTACTTTAACGTTTGCGTTGCCTGAAGTTTTCACTTCCTCTTTGGAAAAAGCATATCCTGACAAATCTTCACATTATCTGCCTTGGGAAACCAAGCTGCTTAGTCATTCAGTAACTGCCTCCTCCTCACAGAAAACAGTGGGTCATTGTTTGGGTCACTTTACCTTATTAAGGTTGAGAACACGAAAGAACTCCTTCTGGTTCTGTTGGAAAACTCTGGCTCCTTCTTCCAATGTCATGCAACTGTCACAAGCTAGGCAGTCGCTAAGGAGTATTTTAGCATTAGCCAATGTATCAAACTCATTTTTCTGGTGGCAAAGAAACAAGTAAACAAGTACTTAATAATGATCAAGATCTCTGCAATGAGCCAGATGAAAAGCAAACACAGTATCATTATTTGGTTTAAAGCAGGACAATCCATGGCACTTGCATATCCAAGATTATTTACAGGTAAACACAATAATATGTTCCATCTCAATTATAGCTGTGCTCCTCCTATTACTGTGAAACTACAAAATGTTTAAGTGTAAACAAAGATCTAAATTTAGCCCTTAGTCCATATGCTAGTAACTTAATTTGCACCGTGCTTCAGAGCTGACAGTCCCTATCATCTCAGCAAACAACTGAGAAAACTTTCCCTTGAACTATTAAAGCTCTTCAACCAGATGTCCCTCTGACAGCAAGGTGGCTTAGGCTTGGTACCACAAAGTAAAACAAACAGAACACAGTCCTACCACTGCACTGAACATCCTCTGTGAGATCAAGCGTTTCACACTCCTGGCTATGACACTATCTGCAGCTCACTGAGAAGAAGGAATACTTGGATATAAAGAATAAGTAGATATTTTGTCCACTTGTACTATCAAAACTCCGTAAGTTCTGTCTCTGTTCTGAAGACCTGATATAAGAGTTTTGGCTGTCCAAATTTTTAGAACCTAGAATTTCTGTTTTGTGTTTGCATAATAAGGGCTTTTATTTCACCTTTTTACAAGAATTTTGATTCACATATTAAGCAATGTCTACAAGAGCTCATTGTTATTTTCAACTGCTTGTTGTTTGTTTAGTAGTTGAAAGTTGTTTCCTTATAACCTCCACTGGGGTGCACAAAACAAAAGAATATAGAGTCTAACACAGGTTTTAGAAGGAACATTACCTCTTCAGAGCCATCATTTGAACTCAGTGCATCAGCAGATGTACTTTGTGTATCATCATTTTTCTGTTTTTTACTGCATTCCTGAAACAAAACATAACATGCGTGGATTATGCAAAGCCTGTTCACCATTCTGTAAGAACACTTTTACAGAAATGCTCACGTCATTAACCACTGATAGAGATATTTACAGTGTTTTGGAACACATGCAAGACTCTCTGTTCAAAGTGCAATTGCTGCGATGGAAATAATTTCCCAGGCGTTCCCCTGCTTCATGGGTTTGCGAATTCGGGGCGGTTTAACGCGAGGGGCTGCCCCGCGCAGGCACGGCAGGACCGAGGGCGCTCCGCTCCGCGCTGCCCGGACACAGGCACAGGCACAGCACGGCCGCATCCCGGCGATACCGGGCTCGGGGCTCCCCCGGGAGCTGGCATGGCCGGGCCGGCTGAGGACGCGGAGCTCGGTGACCTTGGGGCCGGCGGCCAGCGCCGCTCCCCCTGCCGCGGCTCCCGGGCGGCCGGACGAAGCCGTCCCCGGCGGCTGCATCCCCCCATCCCCGGGAGCGTGTGCCCCGCAAGCCCAGGGGCGGGCAGGACCCGGCCGCCGCACTCACCTTTTTGGTGCAGTTCTCGCACTTCATTTGCGGCGCGGTGCTGGCCGCCGGGGCTGCGGGACAGGAGAGAGCGGGGCGGGAGGTGAGACCCGCAGGAGCAGCGCCCGCTGCCCTCCCTGCCGTGCGCCCGTCCCCGCCGCCCTTTGTTGCCGCGCCCGCCCCGCCGGGCGGTCCCGGGGCGGGGGCGGCCCCGCCGCGCTCACGTGTCGCGCAATTCCCTCGGCCGGAATGACCCCGCAAACGCCGCCGGGCCCCGGCGCCGCGGGCAGCACCGAGCGGCCTCGGAGGAGACACGAGCGGACAGCGCTGGCCGGGCCCCGCGGGCAAGCTGCGCCCGCAGCACGGCCCTGGCCCTGGCCCCGCACGGGGAGCGGAGCCCCCGCCGCAGCCCCGGCTCCTCAGAGCCCCCCGCACCGAGGTGACGGGAGAGCGGGCGGGCGCGAGCCGCGGCTCATCGGCTCCAGAGGGAAAAAACCAACGCCCACGGCAGTGTCCCGACAGCCCCAAGGCAGCCTGTCCGGGGCAGCGGGGCGCAGGCCGGTCCCGTAGCTGCCGCCGGGGCTGTGCTGTGGCCGCAGAGCGGGCGGGGCGGCCCCGCCTCCTCCGCCGCCTCCCCGGCCGCGCCCGCCGGGCTCATTGCGGACCTGCGCCGCCGCACGTACGCGGAGGGGTCCCCGGTGCCCGTTCCCATTCCCGTTCCCGGCCCGATGGGAGCCCCGGGCCGCAGCGATCCCCAGGCAGCTGTCCCTGCCCCGGCTCTGCGGCGGGGCTCTGCCCGAGCCTTCGCTGCTTCTCTTGAGCGTCCCTGCGTATTTTTTACAACGCGCTCCTCTTTTATATCGTACAAAGGGCTTTTCCCCCCCGATTTTTGTTTTTTCCCGATGGCTTTAAAGTGAAATGATACTCTGCGAGTTACAAAATATAGCAAAATCACCATTTTATTTAACCAGTATGCTGCGATTCCCCATTTCTGTAACAAAACACAAGTACCAGCGATGCTGTTCCCAGGCAGAAATCACAAATCCTCATGAACAGGATTATTAAAGAGACATCAGCCTTCCACAGTCTCAAAGGCCTTGGAGTATCAAGATGCTTATGATTTCTTAATCTTTCTGAACCTCAGGTTGTAAGATTTAGATAGAAAGGCTCAATCAACATTTTGCTCCTTTTTTAAACTCCCGGCCACATGAACACACACCTACAAGCAAACTCCTACTGCTACACAGGGAAGTTTTTCAAGTGTAAAATGACATTTTATAAATTAAACCACAGAACTTCCAAAAAACATGCAATTTCCTGCCTAAACCGCAACTTCTGTATAACACTGGGTAAATCCCCTCCTGTTACAGTAACCTCTAATGCTTTAAGCCACAGATGTTTTTTGAGCACAAGGGCTGGAGACAGGCACGGCCAGAGAGGTTTGTTATACAAGGACACAACTTTAAACATTTGTTCAATTTTAAGGATACTGAAGATAATCCCAGAGAAGAATGCAGTGTTGTTTGTTTTTTTTTTTTTTTTTTTAACTTGCAGACTGTAGGTGAGTTATCATTGAGGTCAGAGAAATCAAGAATTCCTTAGCTTAACCATGATGAAAGCAAACAGAAACGTTTTCATACTGACTACTTAAAGAAAAGTAAGCTGATGGCTCTTTACATATGCCCTGGAAAAATATCACTAATATTGGCTTGAGGTACAAATTGTAGTCGCTTTGGTAATAATTTTCTGTGCCTCTGTTCTCTTCATTCAAAATACTCTCACATTTCATATTAGCATATTAGCCCAAGCTATTAAAAAGCACCACAACCACTCCTGAGCAATTCCTATGTGACCCAAGAAATTGCATTTCCTACAGACTTGCTGGAATGCAGCATTATCTGCCATCTTTCTTGTTCCTGTGGATGAGTGTTTTCATACAAGGAAAGCTGTGCCAACCTCTCACCTTATTCCATCAGGATACAACAGCTATAGTTGCATTGACCCATAAGGTGATAGGATGGATGAAAAGTTCTAAATTAGAAATGTGTTGAGATTTGCACTTAAAGGCACAGCTAAAATCTTCTTGTTTCACACTCTGATTATACTTACATTTATTATCCAAAACTGATACAGTGATTCTTCAAAAGACATCAGTTTTGGATATTTCTGTAACTGTACAGACCATATTTAATATATTTTTTATTTCACAGAATCAGAGTAGCTTGGGTTGGAATGGACCTTGGAAGGTCATCTAGTCCAAACCCCCTTTCCACTAGACCAGGTTGCTGCAAGCTCCATCCAGCCTGGCCCTCAATGTTTCCAGGGATGGGAATCTCTGGTCAACTAAGTTAGTGATCTGTTACAGGATTGGATTAAACACATTCTTCTGCACATCATCAAAGGGCAGAAGACTAAATGTCCCCCCATATTTCTTATATTTACAATGAAAACACCAGAGAACTGCATAGAAATGGAAGCATTCTGTAGAAATATTGAGGACATCTTAGGTACATACATTAAGTATCTCACTTTCATCCTTCATATTAAGAATATTTGGACTGAATTAATTTCAATTTAAAAATTCAAAAAACTAAAAAAGAGCAAAAAAAGAGCTAAAACTTATACAAACTGAAGAGTGTGTAAGGAATCTCTGTTTCAGTGCACAGTATAAGAATATATTTGTGAAATCATTAGATAATTAGATGTCTCATTTATTTTATTGCCAAGAGCACTCTCTGCTTTCCATTAACTACGGATGCCATTTTCCCACAGAACAGTGGATCTCTGATCAAGCATCACACCAGGCCTGACAACCTGAGACAAGAAAGCACCATCCTGCTTTAATCTGCCTGGGGGAGGTAACAGTTACCACCTCTGCAGGGCTGCTTCCCAAAAACCTCACTCTCTAAAAGCTTTGCTTTTATGGTCACTGTTGATGTATTTGGCCTCCTTGGCTCCATGTAACATTTATCCCTGCACCTGAAGCATTTACACCCTGAATGAAATGGAGAAATAAGAATTTCCCTGTGAAAACAGTGTGCTGCAAACAACTGCAAAATGTTACAGGCTTTGCATCAGTCCTGCAGGGCAGTGCCAGCTGTAAATGCCTCCTTGCCATAGTGACAGCACATGCCAGTCCACAGCTGTCAGAACTGGGCAATAAATCTTGCCTACAGCTGGTAAACATGTATTCCATGAAATCTGTGCTCTGCAGGCTGCACACACACTGTTCTCATCGAGGCCAGGGGTTCTGTGGGATGAGCTCATTTCTAACAGGACTCGCAGCCAATTCTGTCCAGCCAAAGCATTTGGGGGCTGCTTCCAACCAAGCACTCTGGGAATTTATCCTGGCATGTTAGTAAGATCACATGCTTATTGCATAGCTAAATTCCTAAGTTTAAGACCTTAGGGCAGGGAAAAAAAAAAGTATAAGGAGTTAGAAAAGAATATTTAGGAAAATGGTCTGAAATAGAAAAAAAAGCACCAGAATTACAGACATGTCAAACTAATTCAAAATAAAGGCCAGTTCTATTCTTTCTATATGTTCTTGGGTTTAGATCAATGACTTAAAAGTTACAAGTGTGTTTACTACACAAATAGAACATAAACACTTCCACAGAATCTATTTTTACATTGTTGAGGAGAAATCTACAAATAGTCAATCACATATTCCTGAATTGTTTACTTTGGGAAATAGTTTTTGTTTCTGTAGCAACATGGCTTGGAATTCATGTTGTTCTTTAAGTCCAGGATCAGGCTTTCAAAATGTTCCTTCTTCCTTTTTCTATTGGTAGGCATAACAGCACTCACCTACTCAAAGGAGCTGGTGCAAGATCCCCAGATTTTAAAAAAATGCTGTAAGAATCATTAATGGATAGCAGAAGCTTACGAAGATCCTTGCCATATTTGTTTTGATTGTGTATGTGTCTGATATTTCCCATGGTTGAAAAAATGTCTCTGTAACTTCATAATTAAATTAAGTCATAGCAGGTTATCCTAGTGTGACCTTTGAAGAACTGGAGAAGCAGAGTTGCTGACATTTTTGCAATTAGTAACACAAAAATAAAACATATGCTGTGTGGTTTATGCTGAGTGGAGGGGACAGATGAATTTCTTGCTTATTTCACTCTGCTCTAGACACAAGAAATCTTTTGTCTTATGTAACAATCAAAACCGCTTAACATTTGGTTTCCAGAGAAACCAGTTGCTCATAAAAACTGATTGACAGCTAATTAGACATAAATTTCTTCCCAGAAGACTCAGTCAGCTGCTTGGTTGGGTTGAGCACACGTGATCCTTATTACTTCCTATTTTTCATCCAAATCCAGCAGCTGGTACCTTGTGACTCACAAGCAGGCCAATTCATGCTTGCAGCTCCTCACTGCCTTTTCCCATTAACACACATAGAAACTGCAACTAAAGTTGGTATTTTCCACTACTTACACTTAAATGTCTGTACCATGGACTTTGGGGATTTTTTCTCCTCTATCTTCACTCTGAACTGTTATGAAAAACACCAACCAAAATCTCAGTTCACCAGAATAGTGCTGAGAACAGCTAAACAAACTTCCATCATGTCACGGCCCTGAGCAAACAAACAATCTAGAATATATTCATGCTCAGAAAAAATAGCCAAAAATTGAGGATTTCATTCAGGAAGGACATTCCTTTGTAACTGAGAGAGGACCAAATATCATTTTTAGATGAAGTTACACACTGACTTACATAAAGGGAATTTAAGCTAAACTACAGATGTCTGCACTTCACCCATCCTGCCTGACATAAGCAATTGCTCTAATGGATTGAACAGAACAGCTTTCCCACAGCTTTGTGAATGATGTTTGACTGAAACATGAAAGATTTTCCAAATGCAGCCTATTTGTCCACAACAGGAAAATTACTCTGTATTTCAAGTGAATTAGAAACTTTCCTCCCCAAATAACAGATTTTCAAACCCAAGCCATCAGCTAACATACAATTCACAAAACTTATGACATCAATGTTGGACCTGTAAGACTATCACTGATATTTCTGCTTTTCAAATATAAGTGATGTCCAAGTGTTAGAAAAAACAAGTTATTTGTTGATGGAATTGCCTTGTTAAAGTCTAGGGCTTGACATGCTTTAATAATCTCAGACCTGGCAGAGGTTAACAAAGTCTGAGAAAAAAGAATGCCCACTGGCAGTGGACACAAAGAATGAAGAATTTAGGGGCTGTCTGGCAAGAACTCCCAAGACAAGGAGGAAAATAAAACCAACTCAGCAACTGTGCCGAAATCAGCTCCAACCGGGTAAAAGGTAATTCTGGCTGGGGGAATCTGCAACCACTGACACAAGAAACCCACCTGCAAGAAGGAAAGACAGCATGCAGATCTATTAGCATGAGAAGTCAATCATTAACCACTAGAAGATAGAATTCGAGTTAATAAGAGAACTGTGTAACTTGTAGCCAGTGAACACTAATGTCTTTGCTTACTAACACGTGTAAGTAGTTAAAAGCTTTGGTGTGTTTGATCTGTGGAAACCTCCGCCTTGCTCCCCGTTCAGAATAAACATCTCCTTCCTAAATTCGACTCTGTGTCTGTGTTTAGGGAGCTCCTAAAACCGGCAGCAGTTCTCTGCAGACACTGCAAACCCCCCTGGCCGCGGCTGTGTGCCAGCTGCTCCAGGTGTGTCAGCGGGGGCTGCACCGAGCGATCCGCACAGGCCCTTCCAACCCGACCGCTCTGTGATTCTGCCACAGCCGAGGCACAGCCCCAGCAATTTGTGACAGTGGTGCCCCAGGTGCTGCCATGGAGAACCCAGAGGTTTTGCTGGCCTCCACAGGGGCTGCCCGAGCCTGGGGACAGATCCCAGCGGAGCCGTGTCCCAGCGAGGGGCTCCCCTGCCCTCCCCGACCGCCTCATGCACGGGGCCATGTCCACCTCACCCATCGCGGGTCGGTCCACTAAGGCTCTCGCACACAGCCTGCCTCAGCCTACAGCAGTTCACTCCTCTCACCACGCGAGGTTTCTGCTCTTTCAGAGCACCGCTATAGTAAAACAACCAAGGAAACATCGACACTCTTACTTCAGCAGCATCCGCGGGCTCAGGCGCCATGCTGGGTACTGGCAGCGCGCCGCCATCTTGGCGCGGCGCCGCCCTCACGGGAGGGGAAGGGAGGCTCGTGTCCCATCCTCTGCCCTCACCCAAAATGGCCGCGGGCGCGTCCGTCCGGCCCTGAGGCGGGACCAGCGCGGAGGGCGCGCAGGCGGCCGCGGATCCCTTTAGAAGGCGGCTGGAGCCGGGCAGGTACCGCGGGCACGGCGCTGGGGGCGCGGGGAGCGGGGCTCGAGGTCCGCACACGCGGCGGAACAGAACGCGCGGCTCGGCTCGGGGGGTTTGGCAGGGCCGGACCCTGCCTGCGGAGGGTCTTCCCCTCCCTGAGGGGACACCGGGCTGGGGGGAGCAGGTGCAGGGTTGGGAGGTAGAGAAAAATGAACTCTGTAGAGAATATTCGCCTGCTGTGTGGTCCTGACTTGATGGCTGCTGGTGGTGAGGATTTCAAGGTGTGTTTTCCAGTGGCTTTTGCTGGCTCGCTTCAACCGAGAGCGTGGAGGAAGCATGAGAATGTTAATTTGATGCTGGAGACCAGTTCAGTGTCAAACCAGACAAATTCAAGCAAAGTTGAGATTTGGAATTTGAAATGAAAGAGCAGCTCAAAAATACCTCTTTCTTTGTAATCATAACATTGTAGTAAAACTTTTGTATTTGCTTTAGGGCACCTTTATGATTTATTTATTAAATGTAATTTTAGAAGCTTCTTTGGTGCTTTTTATTCCAAGGTCCATCTTTTGCAAGCAGCTGCCTGTGAGAGACAATGCACTGATGTTGAGTGTCCAGCATTAATCCAAAACTGGCATTTGCCTGCTTGAACTTCACTAAATTATTAATGGGGGGAGATATCAAAGTTTGCATTAGTGGACTTGACTGATATGTGTGAGAATTATATTCTAAGTAGGGTGTGATATTTGTTAAATACAGCGAGATTTCTGCAGTGGTCTCGTATTTTTTAACTTGTATTTGATAACAGGCAGGAGGAGGCATTGTACATGCAGAAGTATTTTCCGGTATATTTGAGAGCAACTCACGGGAGTCATTTGAAAATTAAAATTTGATGCTTGACATCCGGAGGAGATGGAGCGTGTCTTATGCATAAGTGCTTTTGGCTCTTTCGGTTTCAGATGCTCTCAGATGTGTTGCTAAGAGATTAAAATCAAAGTCGTGGGTGCTTTTTGTTTAACTGAAAAGACCTGGCTAAATCTGCTCCCCTGGAGCTTTGTATGCAAACTGCCAGAATTACAGGAGCATCTTCTTGTATGCAAGAACAGCCAGATAACTAAAGGACTGAAAATCACATATTTGTCTTTTGTAAGAACTTGGATGTGCTCAGACTTGCTCTCTCCGTGTTTTCATGGTTATTCAAAACCTGATGAATGTTGGCATTTTCTGGAAACATGGGCAGCTTAATTCCAGCCTCCTTGAACTGGTTCTGTGGGACAGGCTGCCCAGGGAAGTGGTGGAGTCACCATCCCTGGAAGTGTTCAAAAAACCATGTAGGTGCTTAAGGACGTGGTTTAGTGGTGAACTGGGCAGTGCTGGGTTAGTGGTTGGGCTTCATGATCTTAAAGGTCTTTCTCACCCTAAATGACTCTGATTCTATTCTGTAAAACAGTAAAAATGTCATGAAAATGCTACATGGGATTACCCTGCTCTTACAGTTTTAATTAGTAGCTGTGTTTTTAGTCTCTACTGCCTAGGCCAAAGGCATGGTCTGGCTGAGGACAGACAAACACACTTGTTGTGAGCTCCTGGTTGTATTCTTGGGGCTTGGAAGATGGGAATGACATCTGTGGCATTATGGGATGCTGGCAGTGCTTGCTGTAGCCCTTCCTGCTGTGTCAGCAGGGATGAGACCCCATGTCAGAGGTGCACAAGGCTGAGCTGTCCTGCCCCAGCTCCCAGACCAGCCCTTCACACAACCCTTTGGGCTCACAGGAAAAATGCTCAAAGAGATTTCCATTCCCCTTGCTATTTTATCTGTTTGAAGGGCTGCATGAATTAGCAACAACGTAGTTCCAGGTTCTTGTTTTTCACATTTTTCTTCTGGAATCTGATTATAATAGAAACTTTTGCCCCTAAAATGAGGACTTTCTTCCAAGAGTTCAGATTCCTGTTGTTGTTATGCAACTTTCCACATGACAGTTTTACTTTGTGGTTGTTTTCAGTGTACATATTGCTCTTCCTGTCCAAAAATACTCTGTTCTTACCCTGGAGTGTCTTTTATAGTCTAGACTAAGACTGGGTAAGTCCTGAAAAATGCTAGGAAGGAGAACTGGTGGAATTGTCAATTATTAATTTTTTTTTTGTTTTAACTTTTTTTTTTTTTTTTCTTTTTGTCCAGTGAGGTTTAATGAGTCAAACTGGGCTGTTGAGAGTTTCTTTTGAAGATGTACATGTTGGTTGAAAAACGCACAAATTCCCATCTTCATCTGAAGAGGTCACCTGGCATCCGATCCTGGTCTCTCTGTGTTGGTAAGACCACAGCATTCCTCAGCTTATTTCAGAGCTTGCTTTAAGGGAAGAGAGTCACTGAATAAACTCCTGAAGGAGCCCCTAGTGAAATGCCTACCTTCCAGGTGTTTTCCTTTCCAGAAAGGAATGATTGTACTTTGAACTCTTCCTTTCTCATAGGCACTAAATGAGTCTGAAGCCTCAGCGTGGCAGTTTCACTGTGAGACTTTCAGTCTCATCTGAAGAACCTCAGAAGCTCATGGATAGGAAGCTCATTTTAAGGGAGTCCTGAAAGATTAAGAGCAGAAAGTTTGTTATGTGCCATGCAGCAATAGAAATGTGAAGCTTTTGAAGGGGCTGTATAGTTAGGTTGAAAAACATCTCGATTTTAAGGAGTGGAAAACTTCAGTGTGGCCATGCTGAGCCTGGATTGTTCATGTGCTTGGTGGTGAGCTCCTAAGGACACTGTATGTAATGGGAAGTCATACAGGATGTTCTGAAGGCATCCTTATAACCACTACTGAATATGCAGGAAGAATAAACGTGTTAGGATTGTACTGAGAGAGCTGCTGGGGAAAATCTGGCATTCCTGCTTTCCAGCTGAGCAGATGCCACTGCAGTAACACCACGTTGTCATTGCTTTCAGGGATGTTGTTGAGGAGATCTTTGCAGTCTTCAGCTGCTTCCTCCTCCCTGAGAGAAAGAAGAGAGCTGACAATTTCTGACACAACTTTACTGCAAAGTCTTTCTTTTGGCTCCACAGAGCCCTTAAAGGGGAAAATAACCATTGCAAGGTTTGTGTGAGCACTCCAAGTTGTACTGTGCTGAGAGAAAGTGTGGTGTCATGGTTAGATTGGGTCCCTCTGGGGTTCTGTTCCCAGTTGTGTCATAAAATTTTTATTCCTGACCCCTGCCCCTGTGCTTTTAATGTCTTTGCAAAATGGAAGTTTTTTTTTTTAATACTGAGAGAAAAAAATAATTTGACTCTCATATAGTAACCTATGTTGCAATCATGTATTTTTTTTTTGGAAAGTGGTGTTTTTCATCAGGGAATTTTAGATGTTATATGAGCTGCTTATTTGTCCTAATTCTCTCCTCTTTCCTCCTAGGAATAGCCTCCATAGGTTTGGCTGCTGCTTATTATAGTGCAGGTAATGGCTTATCACTTTTTTGGGAGGGTTGTTTCTTTCCTGTTGCTCTATTTTTTCATGCTCATGACTCATCTGCAGCTTCTGTCTGGCCCTTCAAAGGCACTGGTGGTTCCTCTCCCACTTGGTGGTATGAATATTAAAACCAGTAATAACTGTTGCCTCTATGGCTTACTGTGCTTTAATGCTCTATTTCTTACTCAACTTCCTTTTCCGTTTGAAGGTATTTTTAATAATGATATTGGTGCTCTGTGGCATTTTGTACTTTCAGTGTTTTATAAATGTGATTAGCTGGTCCTCACAGCTCTCCTGGGAAGACGTGTAATGATTATTTGACATCATAATGAAATGATTACTTTGCCTTTGACGGAAATTCTCTGTTTCTCTGGAAACTGTCAAATCATCACTAGCAGAGATTACTCATCCAAGCACCTTTAGAGATCAGACAGCTACTGCTGCTTCCTCCCCTGCAGTACAGCACACTGCACCAAATGCCAGCTGTCTTTCCATCCATGGGATTTATCCTGGAAGCTGCCCTGAGATTCTTGTGCTGCATCCTGTTACCATCAAATGTTAAAACTTAATAGTTTGTAGGAATGTGCTACCAATATAACCCACATATTTTTATTTAAAGAGCAAAATGCAGTGAAAGCTGCTTGAGCCACCAGCTAAATCAGCCTTGTTTTGCTAAAGACGTTGCAACAAAATTTTCTGAAACCTCAGCACAGTTCTACTGTTCACTTAAAGCCTGAGTGAGCAAATTGTTCAGGCTGTGACATGTAAACATTTCCAGAACATGAAATGCAAATGTTTGTTTGTCAAGAGGACCAACTGCTTCCTTTAATGCAGAAACATGTTTGCTTTATTGAAGTTTCATTGTCCTTATCCTTGTCCTCTGTAGCAAAAATATTTGGTGTTTGACAGCAGGTTGGCAGTCTTGTGGATGCCTTTTAAGATGCCTTTGCTTGTAGAGAAGAGAAAGATGTGATGTTATAACCTTGCCAATAATACATATGCTTATAATTCTGCATGGTTTGAAACCCAGCATGAAAGAAGTCTCTGAAAAGTGTGAAAACTATATTTTCATCCTGGGAAAGAGCTGTAAAATAGCTTGTAGTGCAACTAGAGGCAAAAATGTTCCATCAGAGAAACCTTTTCTTCTTTTGTTGCTTTTAAAGAGAGCATGTTGCTTTCAGGATTGTCTGAATACCAAAGAAGGGGGGAAAAAAAGCTGAATTTGTGCATTTTTTGCATTCTTCAGACAGCTTGGCATGGAAGCTCTTCTACATGGCTGGGTGTTTCTTTGTGGCAGCCCAGAATCTGGAGCAGTGGGAGGTAAGATGCTGAACTCAGGAAATGAGGGTCTGTGAGTAGGAAGCAGTTGGCAGATGCTGATTCCAGCAGCCCCACACACTTGCTCAGTCCAAACAGACAAATTATGCTTTTGGTTTTGAGGAAACCCTCTGGGCTGCTGTACGGGGACTGGAATTAGGATAATAATTCTTTGACTACACAAGCATGAAAATGTGAAGCTAAATATGTGGGTATTTTTAAAGGGACACTTGGCCCAAAATGTTCTCTCTTACATAAAAGAGGGAGGATGGCCAGGACATCTAACTGCACATGGTTTTGAACTTAGCCTTCAAGCTAATGACAGCAACGACTAAATAAGGGAGCTCTAATCTTCCAGGCTGCTCAGCCTTTTTCCTCTGGGACAAGCTGGTTTGCCACCTTGCCACCCTGCTGATCTGAGTTGTGTTAGAATAAGCAACTCACCTAAGGAGAATGAGATCCTCTTTTTTCGTTGACTGTCAGGGATATTTGAGGTCTCTGTAATGCTGGCCCATAGAGCACAGCACTGCCATGTCAAATTCACCAGAAGTGAGAATTTTAGGAATTACAAGTTAGTGTTCAAATTGGATTCCAGGCAAAGTTTTTATTATGTGAGGAATGTGGCAAGAGGAACAATGAACCCACTTTTAACTCCCTTCTAGAAGTCACACAAGAGATGTGGTAAAGTTTCTGTTAAAACCAAGAGCAAGATTGTGATTTTCATCGTCTAGTAATAGAGGAATGTCTCTACCAGCTGTGTATTTTTCTGTTACCAAAATTATTTTCCCCTAGAACTATTTTTATTTCACTTTGAAGCATAGCTAGTGATGGTGTTTTCAAGAAAATCTTAATTTTTATCTTTCAATTTTACAGGAAGCTGTATTTGATAAGAACAAGGGAACAGTCTGCCTAAAAACATTCAATCTGTACAAAAAAATACTGACCTTGTCAAAAGGAGGGAATGAACAAGGTGAGAAAACAGGATCTATGGTAGAAAATGTGGTGAGCAGCAGAAGAGATGGATATGTGCCCATGTAATAGCTTCTCTGGAGTTCTGTACTGAAATTAAGTCACATCTCCTTTGTTCCCAAGCAGCAGATGTAGCAATCTGCCTCTCTGGGCCCAAATGCTTTTTCTCAGTGTGCTGAATGCATCTTGTTAATTATTTTAATCCAAGGTAAATAGGCCTACACATTGCTTTCCATAATAATCTTAGCCATTCCTTTGGGATGTTAATGTGTTTACCTTGCTCTTGGCTAGCCTGCTTGGCAGCTGGGACGGGTGGAAAAACTTCAATTTTGGATCCAGAAGTTGAGATTCCTGTAATCTCACCTGCTTTGGGGACCAGGCAAAGGTTTAGATACCATATACAAGCAGACATGTTACATCCTGCAGATACAGAATATGCATTTAAAGCAGCCTGTTCAGGAGGCTCAGTTTAATGCAGGATCTGATGTCCTTTGGTTTTGTTGGATTAGCAGAAGTTGCAATATAGTCTGTGAGTTGGTTGAGTCATGGTGAGTTAGTAGCTCTATTGCAAACTAGGATATTTTATTCTGTTGCAAAATTAGGATATTCTTCCATGTCAGAGTTTTTGTTTTACTTCCTGATGTAAATAGAACTAGCTCTCAATAAGCTCAGAAGAGTGGCCAAATTTGGAATGACCTTAAACTGAATTGGTTTTTAAGGAGTTCATTTTCGAGATGGAAGATAAAAGATGTGAAGGATGTTTAATGTTTCTGAACTTTCCTTCAGCATACATGTTTACAATGGAGAGCTGAGGATATCTCTTCCTCTTTGATAATGTCTGGTTTAGGTACCATTCATTTGACGATGCAGAGATCAGCTGATGCTCTGAGCAGTTAAATATTTCAGTATTTGTTTAATCTCAGTAAAGTGAACATCTGTTTGCCTACTCCATACAGAAAAATAGTTAAAACTGCCATTAAAGCAAGTGGGAAACATAAATAATAATGGGCTATTATGGCTGGCTGTATCTTTTTTCCTGGGGCCTGTCCCAGCTACAGTGTGCTGCAGCCACACCCTGTACATGTTTCTTTTGCCTGAGCAGCTCATGCAGGACTGCCCTGGTTGTGCAGGATCACAGCAGTGGTGGCCAAGACCAGGGTCCCTGTCACCTGTCAGCAGTGGCAGTGCTGAGGCTGTGCAGTTGTAATGGTTTTGAAAGCAAAACCAGTGAGAGCCTCCAAGTCAGAAATACAATTTAGTAGGAAAAAAGAGAAAAATAAAATACATGCAATAGTACAAAAGAAAAAGAAAACACTGACAGAGTCAGAATACAACCTGACACCACACTAGTTAGTGTGGTGGTAGCAGTCCAGTTAAATGGTGGCTGCAGTGCCCCTGGAGAGACAGATGTGGTTCAGCTGAAGCAATGCTCCTGTAGAAGGGTGCAGTTTTCCTCCAAAGGTCCAGTGATGATGTAGAAAGGTCCAGTTTTACTTTGGAATCCAGTGGAAAAAGCTGCTTTGGTGTTCCAAATCTGTTTTTATCTAGGTAGGAAATGGCTTCTCCCCCTGGCTGGAGCATCTCCCAGTGGGATGATTTAATCTTATCAGTCATGCAGTGGGACTCAATGGCCCATTAACAGAAGATGGAGGAAGGGTGGGTTGTGGGAAAGATAAAGAACATTGCCCCATCTGGTTTAACAGATGGCCCATTAGCAGAGGATATCTCCCACAGAGATAAGAATCACTGCCCCACCTGGTTTCAGCAGCTGGTGATAGAATACATCCCTTTGGGCACATCTTTACATTGTAACTAGGACATAGTCATGCTGACAGCTGCCTTGTCTCACCCCTGTCTGCAGTGGTGGCCGTGCTGAACGAGATCCGCGATGTGAACGTGGAGGAGGAGCCCGTGCGCTATTTCGGGAAGGGTTACCTGGTCGTGCTGCGCTTCGTCACTGGCTTCTCACACCCGCTCACCCAGAGCGCAGTGCTGGGCTGCAGAAGGTGCAGTGTGCACTTGGGAAAATTACAGTGTGTAAGGGCAGAAATGCCAGTCATGGGGGTCAGTAATTGCCAACTCTTACAACCAAGCTTGGTTTTCAGACTTGCTGGTATGAGCTTGTTTTCATTTACAGACCTTTGGGTAGCACCGTCCATCAGGATCATGTTTAGGTGTCTAGGATCCCTTTAGTGCTGCATGTCTGCTGGAGCTGCCTTCCTGAGCTATACAATGGCAGAAGGGATAAAATCTAACTTTGCAAACATTTGGTGTATTAGTTAACAGAAAATTTATCTTAAGCGTTGATAATAAGGAACCTTGCAGCAGGGCCTGGGGAGAGGACTGACGTGGAGGGACTGGCTTGGTGTGGCATGCTGTCAGCCATACCCTCAATGCCCATATGACTTTCCCTCTAGGCAGTTATTCTCAGGAATTAGCATGCCTGCTCTTGTCAGCACCACAGTTCCACTAACTCTGCCCTTGTTTCTTCTTTTCCACAGTGATGTGGAAGCTGTTGCCAAACTCATTACGAGTTTTTTGGAACTGGACAGAGTAGAGACCCCACAAGATTTCTCTCAGAGCAGCGAAACAGAGGCAAGTGATGCAGATGAACCACAGGTTAAATACTGATAGTCACTGTGAACTGAAGCAAGCAGAGGTTTTCACACATCTGGAAAATATTCTGATTGTTCTTCAGAAAAAGAAATCCCTCACAGCCTTGATGTGGGCATTTTTCAACGTGTGCATTTACAATGGGTGAAATCTGTCTTAGGGCACATTGTTTAGTGCTAAACTGCTTCAAGACCCTGCATGTGGACACTGCTGGCTTTTGAACTTCGTCAGCTCATCAAACTTGTCTAGGAATAGTTATTTATTAATTAATTGGTTTGAAATAGTTGCTTTTCATTAATGAAGTGAAGATACAGATGTGAACTTCTGCTTACTGCAAACATTTGCTGCAGGTACAGTATATGCAATGTAGAAGAGCTGAATTTGTAACTCAAAACACAATACTTTGAGGTTTCCCTTTTAATATATGCAATTAGGAGATGCAGAGTAGTGGCACTTTTATGTTCTCTACTACTGACTTGCCATTGGATATCTGTGGAAATTAAAGTCTGAGTGCCTCTCTTGGAATTCTAAACATCAGGTTCATCAACCTGTAACGGTGTCTTAACTTATCTCAGGCTCACCAGGGAGCCATAAATAGCAAAGGAAAAATGATCATGATGAAATATCTTTGGGATGTTCTACCTTAATCCTGTTCTGCTTAACTTCTGGGCAGGACAGAACAATTTTTTCTAGACCTCAGTGTTTACTATTTAAACTGTGTATTTAGAAAGGAAGCAGGGACATGTGTAACTTTAGGTAGGGAAAAGACTGATGTCAAACAAGGTGGTAGCCTAGAGTTGTTGAGTATTTCCTCACTTGAAATGATACCGAAGTGCTAAATAATAACTTTTTTAAGGTAGCTGCCATAGATGAAGTGTTTGACTTGTATCTGTGTTTTACTCCAGGTGTGTGGTGTCCTCTGTTCTGACCAATGGTTTCACAAATAGTTAAAATACAAAATTTTTCAAGGTATTTCTGAAGTAAAAGCTACCTCTGTTAGTCAACATATTCTGTCTAGAACTAGAACTCCATCATGCTTACATTATCATGTCAGTACAAGAAAAAATTGTAAAAAGCTGCAAGTTTTTTCAGCATGCTACAGCTGCTTGTACTGAAGTTCAGTAGGTTTTATTTAGGAATTTTATGGTCTTTAGACCTGATTTAGACAATAGTTCCACAGTTACATCCAGGAGATCTGAAGAGGGTACGAGGTAACTGTGTTGTCTGTTTTCATGGTTGGCCAGCAGCAAATGTCTCCTGGCAGCAGTTTCTTCAGGATTTAAAAGAGCCTGTGTTCTTGTTTTCAATCACTCTACCTCTACAGAGAGAAGGCTCTGAAAAGTTTTTGGTAGAAGCCCCATCCTGTTTGTCTTCCACTTTGGTCTGAAGCTGAACACCTGCTCATCAAAGAACAATTTCCCTTCTAGCATTCAGAGCTAGATGTGAGCTGAGAGGCAGAGGCTGCTGCTGTCAGTGGAAGGTACTCACACTGCAGCAGGGACATGGCTGTTGATGTAGCTTGCCTGCAGCACAGAGCTAGGTCTGTTTTCTTTAAATAAGATAAAAAACTTGTAATCACATCAGGTATCAGTACAGACTTCTGCCAATACATGTTCCTGAAAGTCCTCTGAGTTGTTGGGGTAATCCTGGTGCTTTCAGTGCCTACCCCACACCACTGGAACTGGGAAGCTGCTGTGTATGAATGTGGGAAAATTAGGTTGCAGGCAATTAGCTAAATTTGCCTTTATTCTGAAGCACAGCTGTAAGCAAAGCATAATCATCAAACCTGTTTAAAAATATTGCAGGGTGTAACACTTTGTAGAGTTCCTCATTTAAATCCATTGTAATGTATCCCCCAGGTGATGCTCATTTTAGAGAGAGGAGAATGATATTGGGGATTGGGAGAACTCTTCTCTTCCCCACAGTGTAAAATGAGAATGGTGAGTGTTCTAAGGACTTCCAGTAGGAAGTGGTGTCCTAGAGTATGTAATGGTACAGTGTAAGCACAAGGGCTCAGCCCTTGTGGTAGCTGCTGCTTTAAATCAAGGCTATTCAGAGGGCATTCATTCACGGTGTGCACTGCACTTACTCTGAGCCTGTGGAGTGTACCACGGATAAAACAGACAAATTACCTGCCTTCAGTCTTAGCTCTACTGGCTTTCATTTGTACTCCCATCAGAGCTGACATTCTGTAAACCATGCTGTAGTTCTCCAGTTAAAAATCAGCTTTTGAGAGGTACATCTGTTGGTCTGACCCTGCACTGCATCCCATGTCCTGCTTCTGCTGAGCTGCACTGCATGCAGCTTGCTGTGCCTTCATGGTGTTAGTCATGTCTATACTTAGACTATGCAGTATCTTCTACAAAAGCTAAAACAATGTAAGGGAAATTCAGACTCTCTAGAGGGGGGAATGACCTATAGAAGACAATGTAACTTGAAATGCTGCCCGTGGAGTAAGTTGCATGTTGGGTTGATGTCAGTGATCACCTCTTTAGAGGTGTTTTCCAGTATCCTCCTCATTCCTTATCCTGCTGTGTTAGGTAGGAGAGGGATGGCTGCTGCCATACTCCGTGTCTAGGAGGAATATTGTGACTCCTCAGCCTTTTCCTTGGAGCAGCTGGTGCCATCCTCTCGTGCCATTTCCATTTTGCATTTGGCAGCTGTCACTGTACCAACAAGGACAGTTCCAGTGGGAACCTGTGTTCTGTCCTGAGCTAACAGGATGAGGCCCTGAGGACATTCTTCCAGGCTGTGGGTGCTGCCTGTGGGTCAGGCATTGCTGGCTGATCCACCCAGGAGCTTCCTGTGGCACTGATCTATCTGAGCCTCTGAGCTTGGCAATGGGACACTGCACCCATGTCAGCACAGGCTGGTGGGGTTTTCTCTTGTGTTTCTCTTGATCCACATGTGCAGCTTCTTGCCCTCAACTGCAAGCCTTGGCCAGATGCAATGCAGCAACTGTGTGCATGTACAACTAACTTGCAATTGCTGTTCACGTAGATTTGGTAATGGCAGTGTCTGCACTCCTCAGCAATGGGATCAGCTGAAGAACTGTGCAAAGCAGGTCCAGCTCAGGACAGGGTCCACTCTTCCCTCTTTGGACGAGTCTTCTCTCATCCTCTCTTCTGCCACTTCTCACCATTCTGTTGAAGGCTTTCCTGGATGGTTTTCCTCACTTCTCTTGGGCCCAGCAAAGTCAAAGGCCCAGTAAACAGAGCCTTACATGTGCCTAGTGTAAGTGACTTGGACTCAAAGGAATGATGTGAAAGACTAATTTTGCTTAGGAAATTAGGTACTCTTAGAAGACTATTACAGATGTAGTCATTAACTTTTGCATCTCAGGCCAGCTAGAGACTTGTGCCTGGACAGCTGTAGTTTGCATGACTTATAAATGATTTTAAAACCTGCACAGCAGACCTTAGGTTAGATCTAGCACTCTAACCCCTAAAACCAAGCCCTTCTGTCATGTCCTTTACTATAAGTGTATGGTACCACTTAGCAGATGCTTCAGCTCATGCTTGGGCAGCACAGTGCAGTTCCTTGTATGGCTGTGGTGGGATGGGACTGGGGCTGTGGCTGCTGCAGTGAGCAAAAGCCAGAGTGCATCTGTGCAGAGGGAGAGCACTGCTTTGTGTAGGGTAGAACCTCATATTCCAGTACTTCACAATGAAACATTCCATACCTGGCACCCATTGTGCAAGTCTCAAAGAAAATCCAAATATTTATAGTTGAGATCTGATGCTCGGGCTGTATTTATGAAGTTACACAGATACCAAAACCTCAGCTGGCTCACATAATAAATAGAGTGCTAGTTCTGACAGTGTCATAGATGGCTGGGAGGCAAAAATACTGCTGGAAAATGTTTAGAAATTGCCTTTTTTTTTTACTTTAAAATTGCAAGTAGAATTTCAGCAAGGCCTTGTTGTATTGTCTTTTTTTTAAACGTTCATTGACAAAATCAACTTTGATAACTTGTTTTGCATTGCTGTAGTATTTTGTATTGTTTTTAATTAAAATTATTAAAATATTAATGGCTGTCTAAATTATTACTGGGAACAGATCTACTGAAGGAGTTAATGAAGGGGAGGACAGACTAGAAGAAGCCCAAATACCTCTGAGAAGTATTGCAGCACTCTTGCAGCAGTCAGCAGTCCAGCTTTTAGTTCCATATAAGCTGATAGATCCAACTCTCTAATGGTGAATATTTCCATTTTCCCTCCTTTAAACCAAACAAACATGCTACACACACAAAAAAGCAGCACCCTTCTATAAACACTTTGAGTATCAAAGGCTTTATTCAAGTAAAATAAATTAAGATCTTGTTTAGTTCAAGCTATGTGACAGGTATACACAGCAACTGGTTCTTTTTAGATAAAGATTTGCATGTGGACCTAGTTACTCAGGCTCTCATTGAGTCAGCTGCAGCTTGTCTTATGCTTAAGTTTTACTTCCTGTATGTCAAGATTTATTCCACGAAAATTTCAATACCCGTGCTTCCAAAAAATTTAAAGAAAGGAATAAATGAAGCACAGAAATATTCAAATATTCATTGTGGAGTAACATACTTAACTACCATACTTCTGAATTATTTCCATTTTGATGATTATCTCAATTCTCCACTAAAGTCCCCAAAATATATTTCTGTGTATTATGACAAGTTTGACATTAAAGCAGAATAAACCAGCATGTTTCCCTCCAAGCCCAGGTGTCACTGCCTCAGGAGCTCCCTCTTGCCTGTGATGGAATTGGAAGACACAACTCAGAGCACAGCTGACAGGGCAAGGAGTTATGGTACAGAACACAATGACCCAAACATTTTAAGAGTATCCTAAATATTAGGGTAGAACTTTCCCAGGTTATTGTTACATAAGAGTCTGTTGCTACAAATTCTGAATTTGGAAGAAACTGGGTTTTTTTCCTGCCTTGGAGGAGAGTGAGCTGTGACTCACTCCTGCATTCTCTTATGCAAGGGGAGCAAACCTGACTTACAGGCAGGTGAATTAAGGCTCAGCATGTGTTAAGACAGGAAAATTGACTTAAAGTGTTTTATGCTAATAAATTCCTTCACGCCTTCAGGTCATTTTTGTTTAATCACAGTTCATGCTTCAATTCTCAAGATGACAAACTCCAGCTCAAGGACTAGTTGCTGATTTTCACTAGCCATGTTTAACCAGGGAATGAGTCAGACTAATTGAAATGCCCCTAATTTTGTGCTTTTATTGCTTCATCTAAATCATCCACCACTTGCTGCAGCTTCTGTAGGCTGGGGTGGACATTCTCCTCCATCCATTCCTCTATAGCACACCTGTGGAAAACTTGCTCCATGGCTGCTTGGAGGTCGTGCAGCACAGCATTCCACTTGGAGAGGAGACTGAGCAGAAATGAGAAGAAACAATGACATTTGCAGGTGAGCTCTGCCTCAGGGGAGGGTTGGCTTACTGGCCTCTGGAAGGGAGTACTGTCTTTAAAACCACTTTACAGGAAAAGAAGCATCTATTACAAGAGCCCAAAGGAGTTGATTTTGTTCAGAGGGCAAAAGCTTGATGCTGTTTCTGTTTAAGTTCCATTGATCTTGGCACTTTCCTCATGCAAAGACTTTTAAAGTACCAAAATGTGAGCTCAAAAAAACTACACATTTTAAGTGTAACTGAAACCTGCTGTGAGACTTGTTGGGAATTTAATTCTGGGTTTTATCAGAAAGAGTAGATGAGGTTGGATATTCACCTTACCACAGAAAAAAAAAAAAAAAGTATAAATGAACCTTTTAGCATGAATTAGCAAAATGTCTAGGACAAGTTCTGAAAAGCCCAAGGTGCAAAGAGAAGGGGAAGGGCCTGGCTTTATTCCAAGCCCTGCCTAGAATGTGGCCCAGGGTGAGCTCCTAACCCAGGGCCAACCACTGCTTAAGGGCTGTACAGGAGTAACAAGGGAGAGGCTTTTGGAGACCAATTCTGTACTTGTTCTCAAAGAATTCATTCAACAGAAGGCAAAGATAAAATTAGAATCATAGAATGGTTTGGGTTGGAAGGGAACTTTGAAGATCATCCAGTTCCAACCCAAACATGTTGTATAAAAACATATTATGGATACTTTGTCTGATTGCCACTGATGATTCTGAGATAAGTATAGAAAGAGGTAAGGGCTCACAAGCCTCTGTACCTGAGTGCCCAAAATCTATCAGACTTTATTTCCCCTGTAATGCAAAACAAGTGGTGTTACCTGACTGCATCTGGCTGGAAGTGGTGGATTATGATAGGATGAATAATCTTCCTTTTCCTGTGGTAGGGGCTGAACCAGCCTGTGACATACCTGAAAATGGATGTTGGTGGGAGCAGTGATGGAACAGCAGCACCATCTGTTTGTCACTGCCAGGGAGGTGGGGAAGGCTTTAGCTGAACTCCTGCATAGAGATGATGCTTAAGGAGTAACTTTATTTCAGTCTATAGATCTTTGGAATTAGCTTGGGAAAGTTCCTGGCAGGTCATCACCTGATCATCTGCTGCAGTATAAGTTTCATTTCAAGCTCCTTTCTTCTGTAATTGCAACATTCAAAATTTTCATTTTAAATAGCAGTAAAATGTAATTAAGGAAAGAACTGGGTGCTTCAAATAAGGCAGCATAAGTATTTAGGAACTCTGCTAAAATATTTTAAATTTTGATCTAAATATTATATTCTGCTGAGGTGTCAGTGACACCTGAAATGCAGAGCCTGATATTTAAATCACTTTTCCTGGAGTTGTGCCCCACTTTGAGATGATACAACTCCAACACTCCTGCAGCCAGGCAGAGAATCAACAGAAACCTCATTACCTGTTCCTTTCAAGAAGTTCATCCACTGATGACTTGAGGTAGAAACTAACTTCTGTCACAAGTGTGAGGATATTGCTCCCAGGAAAGGTCCCCAGATTTGTGCTGTCCAAAGAGGTCTGTTAGTTTCTGAACTTACCACACAAGGAGAAGCACCTGAATTCTGCAGCTGGAATTTTACCTCATGAAAGTATCAACTTCCAGGTTAGACATTCCCAGGAGATTTTCCACATTTTCTTTAACTTTTTCAGAATAGCCACCTGGCAGAAGACAGTGGAAATGAGTGAAGGAGCCTAAGGAACCAAAATGTTCAAACAAGAGGGGTTTTCTGGATTATTCTGCCTTGGCTTAGTGGTTCCCCTTTGGTGAAGAGTTTTTTAAAAGGTAAAAGGGAAATAAAAGAAGGAAAAAACCCTTGTGGGTGGGAGGAGTAGCTCATTGTCTTTCACAGAGTTGTCTTGTGCAAAGTGAGCACTTCCTAGCTCTGAGCTTTCTGTTCAGGGTGCTGAATATTTCTAGTGCCTTAATTAAAAATCAGTGGCTTGTGGGGGTTTATTTTGAAAATAAGAAAATAATAAAAATTCTGTTGACAACTGCATGTAAAGAAGACAGAAAGTACAGGTGGTATTTTACCAGACAGTGTCCTCCCTAGATCCATTTTAAGAAAAACAGTTAGTTAAAACAGGTTTTACACATGAGCATGTTCTAAATCTAAATTAGTCTCATTTATTGAGACTAATTTGTTTCAAATCAGTTTGAAAAGCAATTCTGCATCCTAAATTTATTTTTAATAGAAGCATGAAGTTTTTTACTATTTGTGTGTTAGATCACAATAAATGAAGAGGATACAATGACTATTTTTAAACACTTAGGCCAAGAGGCTTCTGTGCTCCCATACTGCAACTTGTAATTTATTGTTCATAAGTCAGCCATGATCAATTCAGCAAACCACCTCAAAATTAACAAGCCTGTGCCAATCCTAGGGGAAGGTCACTTTACTCCTGTGCTAGGCATTATCTGAGAGAGAATAAAGTTGTCATTGTACCATTCTTTAGTGTCTGCAGACACACGGCCAGTGATGGAATTGCCACAGGGAGAAGCTCACACAAAACAGAGAAATGATCATACCTACATAAGAAAACGTCAATTAATTACACATTTTACTGTTAGAGCATACTAAATAAGGGAAAAGTTTTAATATTTCAATCACTGAAATTTGAAGAGCTTTAGAAACATCAGTTTCTGTCTCAGAGAAGAGATCACTTATCTCTGAAACATGAAGTACTCCTGTTTTACTTGTAAGAACAGATAAAAGCCAAATTTTCTTCTCAAGGCAAATTAGGAACAGAAATTGCACATCAGCTCTCTGGTATTCCCTAAGACCTCCTGACTGCATAAAAATGTTTTCCTCCTTCATTACACTAACAAATTCTCATCTCTTATGTGATTTCATTGTTTTTGAATTCCCATCAGACACACTATGCATGAACTACAGTGTCTACGAGCAGTTCAAGGTGGCACAAAATCCATTCAAGCCTTCCAACCCAATCTGCTGCTTGTGGTGTCCCCAGATTCATTGTTCCTGCTGGTTAGTGCTGCACAGCTAACTGCAGCTCTGAAATCCACCCTTCATAGTCTGGGGGTGAGGCCCAGCAGTGACAGGGAGAATTGCAGGGTTGCAAAGCTGCCTCCTAAACCCCCAGCTTCCCTGTAGCTCTCAGAGGTTTTGGGGGGTTTTTGTGTCTGTGCCCCCTGGAAGCACACAGAAGGCTGTTCTCACCTCTGCCAGCCGGTCAGAGCAATGCCTTCCAGGGCATCCCCAGGGCTCCTGCTGGCCACCTGCAGCCACTCCAGCTGGTTCCTGAGGTGGTGCCCAATCAGTGGCAGAGACTGGTTCACTCCCGTGGCTCCCTTGAAGGCACTCGCAAACCACACCTTGGAGAAGCCACACCTGCGGTACTTCTCTAGGAGCTGCACTGCAGTGACACACAAAGGGACACACAAAGGGACACACAGGGTCACCTTCCTCCAGTTTCAGCCCCAACTGCAATGCTGCAGTGAAGGGGAACACAGCTCCAGATCCAACAGGCTGCTGAGCCTTCTCCTGTCAGGCTTGGAGCATCAGCAAGGATGGGGGATTTGACACCCTCTCTGAGGAACCTTTTGAGTGGCTGTGCTCCTATTTCCATGTGCCAGTTACTGTATTCCACTCCCTTGTATTACTACCACACTAAGATCTGTGAGATTGAAACAAGCATGCACAACATCTGACACCTGATTGTTCCTGCAACAAAGAAATATTAGCATGAATGTCAGATGCCTGACTGGAGCCCTTAGGAGCTTCCCTCAGAATTCTATAGATGTATGAAGCCCTGAAGCTTCTTTTGCAGAGCTGTTCAATAGAGTTATGTGCTCCTACTGGTGTTAATGCAAGGAGAATTAATGTAACAGCTCTTGTGGAAAACCTCTGAACTCCTATCAATGGTTCTACAGCTCTGCTGAAAAGAATTAAGCAGCCTACAATGCAAGTCATTCATAGGGGAAACATAAATAGAAGAAAATAAGTAATAGCAACCATGATGTGAAATCAAACAAGGGCTGTCTTTATGCTATTAAATCAATAAAAAACAATTCAACAAAACCAGAATGTTTTGTTGTCCAGCTAAGGTAGGTTTTAATGATAGAATTTTGCTTTGGCTATTTTGCTTCTACAGAGCTCAGCAGAGAAATACAAACCTTTGCCCTCGACGTCGATGTCTGCTGCATAGTCCCAGATCATTAGCTGCACCAGCTGTGGGACCCCGGACTCTGAAAGGAACAGAGCTCTTCTAAACCATGGAAAACAGCTGGAGAAATGAGAACTCATACAGGTTACTGGGGCAGCAGCATGTGACTACAACTATGGCTTGTCACTTACAGCTGAAGTGCCCCTTGTGACATCAAGCTCTTGGAGCTACCCCACAATTCAGTACCAAAGTCCTCCCAATGTGCACCGTGATCACAAAGATGCTCACAGCGCTGCAGCTCCTCTGTGTGGGTTTGCACACTTGGGATCAGGTGCTGCAAAGGGCAGCAACAAACATTACAAGGTGGTGAGAGGCACAGAGATTTAGACTTAGAGGTTGTTGTTTTCATGTATAGGAAGGTAGAACTGATGGCAGCCACTGTAGGGTGAAGTTTTGTGATGGAAAACTACAGCGTTCAGACTGGCCCACACTCACACAGGGACTCTGTGACAGCCAATAGAGTGCCTCTATTCTCTAGCCAAACAAACCACACCTCAACTCTTGCCAGATTTGTTGTTTTCCTTACATTCAGCTGCCAACCAATCTGTTTTATGTGCCTGTGTAAACCTGCCTCACCCCATGGCTGGTCACACACCTGCCAGTGTTTCTTCACTCATGCCCCTGAGCATGTCATCCCACACAATGGGTGTCACCATGGGGTAGGATGAGGCCAAACAAGTGGCAACTGCTTTTATGTGGGATAAGCACAGCTTCTCTGGAGTGTTGTCTTGCTGCTGCAGCCACTGCTTTGACTCCTCTCCTTCACCAAGGTAGTAGACCTGAAAAAGCAAGCAAACCATCCTGACTTCTTGTAAAGAAATAGAGGAAGTGAGGTAGACAATATTCAAAACCTTTGTCCAGATGATGTCCAGATTTGTCCAGATGTCCACTCAGTGGACACATTGAAAAGCACCTCTCATTGCTGAAGACCCTGCAAGCATTTCTATCAGTCTGCAGGAGACTGTGGCCATGACTGCATGCATCACTTGAGGGAATTTTCCTATCTATATCCTTATAGATATATTTCCTAAAATATCTATATGCCATATTTGCCTTTGAAATATTTGTCCTTGGAAGTAGCTCTCACCATTTATTCACTTAAAATCCAGCAATCCATCAGGACCTGAGGTAGATAAAATGAGGTTCCTGTCTTGGGGAAGATCATCCAAATGTCAGTCTAGAAGCAACCTGGGGCCATGTTCAAGGGTGGTCCAGCAGACAGTGAATTAAAATTTGCTGTTTAGAGCAGGTTTTATTTATGCTACATGAACAGTATGTTGCTTTATAAAAGCCTACAGCTCCCTGTCTAACCTTCCCACCAGTTTCAACACAACAGGATACAAAATGCTAAACTAGTATCAGTACAGTTAAGTGGTCATAATGAATGCCAGGGATCTGTGTGCCATCAGGATGGTTTTAAGAAACTATGAGAAAGAGAAGCTTGAGTTTCTCCTTCTCAAGGAGACAAACTGCCAAGGTAAGAAACCCAACACTTCCAGCTACAGAAGGGTTTGCTTTGAGTAACTTGACCAGAACAATGAGCCAACATCTTACACCAAACTTACAGGATTCCTAATGAACAGCTCTAATTGATATCTCACTTCAAATACTTGCTTGACCTAAACCCAAATACTGTTAGCTTTAAGAAGCTGCTTTCAATACTTTGATATTACACTTGTATCTATGGAATGACAGCCTTTGCTACTGGAATCATTTATTGTCAAAAAGATTTTTCTACACTGGCTCAAGTGGTGTTTTCTGCCCCCAAAATCCCACCCAAACATGGCCTGGGCACCACTGACATGCAGAAGCATCAGCCCTTGCTATCATTCCTTAAAAGAAGGAAAGAAAAAAAAAAACATTCCCAGCTCAAAAGAAGACCCACCTCATCACATCCAATGTGAAACCACTGTAAGTCCTCGTGCAGGGCCATGACCTGGTCAATCATGGCTTTGACCAGTGCCAGTGACTCCTCCTTGTGCGGGTTCAGGGCGTTGGGCAGCTCCTTCACCTCCCGCAGGTGGGCAAACTCCCTGTGCTTCAGCACAAACTGCAAGGGAAAGGGGAGCTTGGGGGCAGCCACCACACCGGGGGACAGCAGTGTCCTCCTGTCCCCAAGGCTCCTGTCCTGCTAAACCTGGGTTTGGCTTGACTGAGCCCAGGGACAGGCTGGGGACACAGCTGCTGCTCCACACTGCTAGGGGGTCTCTGACCACGAAGCACCTCACAGGGTGGGTGAAGGAAACAGAGAGGTCACTGCAATGTGACCCTGATGTCAAATCCTGCAGCTGGGAGAGCTGCATAACCAGAGCACGGGATTGGAAATTTCCCAGCAGAGAATCCAGAATGGATCAGGCTGGAAGGGAGCACGTGGCTCATCTGGTCCCACCCACGGCTGCAGCAGCGCTGTCCTAGAGGGCTCTGGAATATCCCCAGCAGGGAGACTCCACACCCTCTCTGGACAACCTGTTCAGGGCTTGGTCACTGCACAGGAAACAAGTTCTTCCTTATGTTCAGGTGGAACTTCCCGGCCATAAGTTTGTGCCCAGAATGGACACAGTGCTCCAGATGTCCCCGGGGCTGAGCAGCGGGGCAGGATCACTCTCTGCCCTGCTAGCAATGCTCTTCCTGCTGCCCCCCGAGATCCCCGCGGGCACTGCTGGCTCAGCACACCGCTCTGGCCCAGCCCAGCTCACCTCCATGTGCCCGAAGCTCTGCACCAGCGGCACCACGTCCAGCCCGTGTGCCCGCGCCCGGCTCAGCAGCGCCCGGAGCTCTGCGGGGCTGCGGGACAGCCACAGTCAGTGCCCGCCGGCCACGGGGCACTGCAGCCACCCAGGGCTACCTGCGGGGCTCACGGCGCTACCTGTAGGCGTGGGGGGCCTGCAGCAGCTCCAGCGGCCCCGTGTACGGGAAGGTGTCCTCATATTCCAGCAGCAGCCCGGTGGCACCCAGGGCGCGGAGCAGCGGCAGCACCTGCAGGAGGGACGGAGGGGACACTGGGGACACAGCTGGGCTGTGACCAGTGCCACCACCCTGTGCTCCTGTCACCTGCACCAGGTACACCCCTCACCTGAGCCAAATACATCCCTTACTTGTGCCAGATAAATCCCTCACCCACACCAGGTGCAACCTTCACCAGCTCCAGGTTCACCCCTCACCTGCCCCAGCCTCAGCTCACCCCTCACCTGCTCCAGGTACTGCGCGCGCGGCGCGGCGCCCTTCAGGTCCAGGTGCACCAGGCGCCGCCGCATGCTCTGGCCTCGATTGCTTTGGTCTGCTCCCGCGGCGTCCCAGCACACCCCGCCGGCCGCGGCCCGCTGTCCCTGCCGCGCTGTCCCGGCACTGCCCGGCCGCGCCCCGCTGTCCCGCTGTCCCGCTGTCCCGGTGCCGTCCCTCCGCCGCTCCCGGCTCTGCGCTGGATCCTCCCACTCTCGCAGCCCAGCGCGTTCCCCAAGCAGGCAGCCCGGCAGGCCAGGGCGAGGCGCGCCGAGCGCGTCGCTCGAGGAGGAGGAGGCGCGATGGCTCCGCAGCGGCGGGCGCTGCCCCGCGGCCCCGACAGCGCCGGGCCGGGCCCGGGCCGCGGGGGCCGCCTGCACAG
>JAOTQP010000792.1:3168563-3204393 GCA_026413545.1 Cichladusa arquata
AGGGACCCGCGTGTGTTTGTACCGCGTGTGTTGTGCTTGTCCAAACCAGGGTCCGGGAGGGACCCGCGTGTGTTTGTACCGCGTGTGTTGTGCTTGTCCAAACCAGGGTCCGGGAGGGACCCGCGTGTGTTTGTACCGCGTGTGTTGTGCTTGTCCAAACCAGGGTCCGGGAGGGACCCGCGTGTGTTTGTACCGCGTGTGTTGTGCTTGTCCAAACCAGGGTCCGGGAGGGACCCGCGTGTGTTTGTGTTGTGCTCCACACCAGGGGCCCGCGGTCCCTCCCCGGTCTCGCCGTCCCTCGCTCACGGGGCCCGTTCTGTGCTCCCTCCGCAGCGCCAGGAAGGGCAGAGTCCAGCAGGATCCCCGGGGAAGGTGGCTGAAGGCAGCGATCCTCCTCCTCCTCTCCGCCGCGGCCGGCGGCGGCCTCGTGCTCTGGAGCCGCCTCCGCACCCAGGACGGGATCCCCGAGGGTGCAGTCCCTGAAAACGGGGTCCCCGAGGGTAGAATCGCTGCCGATGGGGTCCCCGAGGGTGCAGTCCCTGAAGAGGGGGTCACCGAGGTGCTGGCACATCGCAATGACAACCTGCAGGACAAGTTCATGGAGATTCCCTGCTCGGAGGACTACGATAGCCACAAGCGGTTTGCAGGTGACTGGACAGGGCTGTCCGGGTGCCCGGCAGCGCTCAGAGGGCAGGGCCAGCCTGGGTCTGCCGGGGCACCAAACTGGGCTGCAGAACTCTTGTGTTTCCAGCAAACTCCTGGTCACTGTCTTGCCTAAAGCCCCAACCGTTCATGCCCAGCCCAGAACTTCATTCTGAGAAGTTTTTCCCTTCTGCTTTGTAAGGGTTATATGAAATAAACCTTTTGTTAGTTTCTTTTCTTACTGTTGTTTCCTGTAGTGGGTTTGTGAGTGAGTGTGGTCAGTACCTTACAGGGCATGGAGTGGAACTGATTCAGGACATTGTCTGTGCCACCAGCGTGTGGTGACTGCACAAGTGCCAGCTTTTGATGCTCTTGTTCTGAGATGTGTCTGCCAGGCACCAGGGGGGTGCCTGCAAAGCACTTTTCTGTCTTTGTGTCTTTCAGCTGAATTCTGTCAAATTGGTATCTGTTCCCTCTGTCGCTTATTTCTTCAAAGTGTTGAGGTTGGTTCTTCAAGAGACATGGAATATTTAATTTTCTCTAACAAAGTGCAGTGAGAGTCTGACTTGCAGCTTCCATGGATGAGCGGTGCTGATGTGCTCTTTCAGATTTGCAGAGTGTGTTGTGATGAACATTTTTAGTTGATATAGCTGCAAAAGAGCAGCTCTGCTCTTGGCTTTTGTCAGTATCTCTGGCTGTGTGTTGACTGATAAGCTGTTGAATCTAAAAAAGAAAAAAGTATTTCTGAGTTAGTTTTTAGTCAAATTGGTGCTTCATGACGTGGCTGAGAAAACACTGACACAAAGCTGGAGGAGACTGCTTAGGAAGAGCAAAGGTGATCAAAGGGCTGGAGAACCTGTCCTATAAGGAAAACCTCAGGGAGCTGGGTCTCCTTTCCCTGGAGAAGGCTCAGGGAGATCACATCCCAGTATTCCAGTGCTTAAAGGGCAGCTAGAGAGGACAGAATCTCTGTCTTTGCAAGCTGCTTCACAGAGAAGACAAGGCACAGTGGGTACAGGTTGCATTGGGCAAGGTTTCTTCTTGATATAAAAAAAACTTGTACAGAGAGAACACCCAGGAGAGCATCCTCCCCAGGGATGCTGTGCAGACCCTGTGACTGGGCACTGTGCTAGATAATCCTATGGATTAAGATTAATTGTGGAGAGATTGTGGTCTCTGGACCACAAAATGCTGAACCAGATGATCTTTGGAAGTCTTTTCCCACCGGGGCTCTTTTGTGAATCTGCAAATTTTAACTTTCTCCCGTGCCAGTTCTGGTAGAGAATGTTTGACAAATTGCAGCCCCCTGTGTTCTTCAGGTGGCTGGTCCTGGTGTTGGTCAAAAATACTTGTAACATAAAAGAGAAGTTTATGTTGAGTCTGAGGTCACATAGTTTTTCCTCAGTGCTGCTGCTGCAGCATCTTTGTTTTAAGGATTTTCCCCAAAAGTTATTTAGGCTAAGAAAACTAATGTCAGGAAGCTACCAACAAAAAAACTGTCTTGGTAAGGTTTTGTTTTTTTGTTTTTTTTTTTGACAGAACACATGAGAACACACGTTCTGTGTTAACTTTTCGTAGTTACTATAAGGGGAAACTGCTGCTGGCTGTATTTGCATAGTGCAAGGCCAGAGAAAACTGCAGCTGGTGATTTGGTTATGATGAACTGGGGCTAAAAGTCTCTGGATTCTGCTACTGCAGTGTTTTCTTACCAAAAGAAACGCCCCAAACCAACAAAACCTTACTTTTCCCTTTCCCTGGTTTTCAAAAGCAATTTTTTCAGCTGTGGCCCTGTGGTCTGGGCCATCCCACCAGCTATCCTTTTTCATTGTTTTCTTTCTATTCCTTCTTTTTCATTCTGTTCTTTTCACTGTGAGGAAGGTTGGAACCCCAAGGAAGGCAGCAGCTTGAAGCACATTCTGCAGGAACAGGAATGAAAGTGTTGTTTATTTTTGGGGGTGTCATGGGGAGCAGCAGCAAGTGCTGACTGCAGGGTGAGATCTCACCTCTTGGTTTTATATGGGGATGGTTGATTCACCTTTCTAATTAGGTGTTCTCTTGGTGCTGCTGCTTAAGTTCTGTGATAGATTTGGGATTTCAGCAGATGTTGTGACTGTGCTTTCCAAGGATGGAGTGTGTGAACAGCTGTTAATTGGTTAATTAAAGCCGAGCTTAATTAACTGATAAGAGCTCTGTCTGGGCTTTTCCCCACGTGAGGGTGGTGCTGAGCTGCAGAGGAGTTTTGTGTGTGTCCCATTCCCCACAGCCCAGCGAGGCAGAAAATGTGGATTATGGATCAGCTTTAGGCACTTGGGAAATAGGTTTGTGTCACTCAATAGCTCTTCATTCTCAGTCTTTAGCCTGGTTTGGCACCCACAGCTGCAGACTCTGTGTCAGGAGGAGGCACATTCCTGTCACCACTCAGTGTCTGATGCTCAGCTGTGAAGTTTCCACAGCTAAAATGAGCTTTTTATTTATGCACCTGTCCCTGCTTCCAGCTGAACTTGGTGCAACTGAGCTTCCAGTTTGCTTCAAGTGATTTGGTAGCTGGTGTCAGAGCAGGATTTATTTCCATAGCACTGCCTGCCTGTAAACATGCTTCATACCAGATAAAATTTGCTATTTTTCAGAGGCCAAGCACTTAACTTACTGTATTTACAGAAAGTAGGGTGTTATGTGAGCACAGTCTCACCTGCATTCTAAACTCTGTGGGCAGATCTTGGCCATTTCTGCTCTCCTGAGACACTGTTAACTACTTAAACCTACTGTGGCTAGTGTGTGTGGTGAAATCTTATTTCTGCTGGGTGTTGACATTTTGTGTCAGTGCACAAAGCATCCATGGTCAGTGCCCAGGAGACAGAGTTGAGGTGCTTTTCCAGAGACAAGGCCAGGGGATGTGGGAAGCAGAGGTGCCTGGAAAGGTCTGACTCAGGCTGGTCTGGGGATGGCAGCTGTAAATCTTTGCTCTTGTCTGGTTTGGAGAGGGATTGTTCCCTGCCCAGGGCAGGGGGTGGAATGAGATGATCTCCAGAGTCTCTTCCAACCTAACTGTTCTATCATCCTGTGCCTCAGAGGAAAATCTTAACAGAGCTTTTTTCTCCTGTGAATTCTTTCTATCTCAGCAGTGAGTGGTTCTTGGCTGAATACCACTAAGTAGGAGATACAGCTGCAATTTAGGCTTTTGATCCTTTGTGTTACATTCTGGTTTTTATGCTGAATGGAGCAGGGGCCACTTGCAGTACTTGTGTTTGACATGTTCCTCCTTTACCTTGATTTACCTGATAGCCAAAGCTGATGGTACCTTATCAGATAAAGGGATGGTTTTGTGTCTACTGGGTACAAATTTGTGGAAGCTACCAGGTACTTATAGTAGTAATCTGAATTTCTCCTGAGATTCTCCAGGTATGCCTTTGACACTTCCTTTCTCACATGTGCCATGGTCTGAGACAGAGAGGACACTTTTCTTAGTGCTGAAATAATTTTAAAACAGACTGTTCTGATTTTTCCTTAGCATTCACTCAGTGTTTGTGCTGTACTGTTGGTACTTCAGTGACTTGATGCTGGACTATGTTTTTCTGTTAAGTGGAGTTTTTTCTCCATTTGGGAAAGCTTATGCTGCTGCTTTCAGAACACTTTCTGCTTCCAGTGTTCTTTGCCAGTTCTCTGTCAGAGACCCCAGACATGTAACAATAGTCTGAGGTAACCCTGTAGTTCTGCCAAGCTTGGACTCTCCAGCACTGGCCTTTCCAAAAGGGTAAGAGCTGTGCTGATATTTGCAGCTGGAAAAAGAACAAATCTCATCTGAAATCAGAAATCTTTGCAGAGTGTTGTGGAAAGGAAGCTCTCAATAGCCAGGTTTGTCCTGGAGTATTAAATTTCTCCTTTGAGTTTACTCCTCCTTAGCTCTTCTCTACTTGAACACCAGCCTTCCCTTGCAGCCCACCTGAGACATAGCTGGGGTATGTGCAGTAATAGGAAATGGGAATTCCTACAAAATTCCTGGCAAAACTTCTCCTGTCAGCCTGGTCATTGTTATGAGTTGGTTTTGACCAGAGCAGAGTGATGCTTTTGTCCTCCATGGGTGAATTGATTGATTTCTTTCCAGGAATTTTGTGTTCTGATGAATACATAGTTCCTGAAGTGTCAGAAAATACACTCAGCCCATCTCTCCTGGGGCTTTACATCTGTAAATGGATCTTGCTCAGAAAAGTGCCATATGTAACATCCCAAGGCCTCTGGTGGCTCAGAACTGATTTTGTTTCTTCTTCTTGCCTGAAGATTGTTGTCAGCAGACTTCTAAGAGCTTTCATATATTCTTCACCTGGAACTCTTGCTGCTGACTTGTTATTCCCAGGAGCTTTTAAAATTTAATGTTAGATCTCTTAGCAATGAATTTTAGGAGACTTTTTAAAATCTCGTATATCCAAGCTGTGTGCTTCAAGAGTGACTTCAAGAGAGACTTTTTGCTAAGTCTCCTTTGAAACCTGCCCTTCAGGTGGTTGAAGTGGTTTCAATGGGTTATTTTCCTCCTCTTTGTGTTGCAGGTTGCACTCCTAGGAAGTGTGGAAGAGGTGTGACAGATGCTGTAATCACAAGGGAAGAAGCTGAAAGAATTCGCAGGTAATTTTTCTTTTAGCTCTGACTTTTAAAAGCATTGACTTTAATGACATTGTGCCAATCTGAGGTGTAGGATGGGTGAGCAGGATGGGTTAGGCTGATTAAAACATGAAATTTTTGTCTTAAAGCCATTTTTCATTTTTACTGTAGTGAGGGCATTTCTTTCACACAGAGTCTGCCTGGCTTTGAGGGGCATGAGCACTTCACAGAAAGGAAGGAGAATGAATTAAATTAAGTTTTAATGGATTTTCACTTGGCCTCCATTTGGCCTTTAAAAGCAGAACAAAACAATGTAAGCCTTATTGCAGCTGTGTCTGTCTGGTAGTCACCAGCTGCTGCTGACCCTGTAGTCCTCTACAGGGGCTGTTTTTAGGATATTTTTGGGATTTGTGGATGGGAGCTGCAAGCTCAGAAATGTTCTGCAACACAAATACTTTATTTTCATGACAGGCTGGAAGGTTCAGCTTCAAATAAATGGGAGCTGCTGTTAAATCAATTGGGTTATACCTGATTCATCAAATACCACTCTGAGGAGTTTCATGTTGTAAATAAGGATATTAAAGGACAAAGTAATCAGACTTCAGTTCTCATCTGAGATTATTGTTTTGCCTGCAGAATAGCAGAGAGGGGACTGTCCTTGGGAGGATCTGATGGAGGGGTGAGCAGTGTCCTGTTATTTTCTACATTCTTTTACTGCCAAGGCAAGATTATAAATGCATTTTTTGGGGCTGAGGTGAAGAGATGGAAGTTTTTTTCCTTCCGTTCAGACTTGGAAAAAAACTGATTTGGAAAGGTCTTTCACGTTAATACTTCTGCTAGCAGTGTAACTCCTGACTTCTGCAAAAGTTGCCATTTCCTTGTGTTTAATTATTTCTAGCACCTTTCTTGAACTGATTTTGTCTTCATCTGGAAACAGTTGCTATAGCAGAACTGCAAAAGTTTGTCTTCTGGAATTAAATTGCCGTGTTTCACAGTATCATGTAAAGATTGGTTTTGTGTAGTGACAAAAAAGCCATATGATGTCTTAGGTAGCCCTTGGAATAATATTCGTTAAATTGAAAGAATCCCACTTCTTTCACTCATTTATTTTAATTTCTTGCCTTCATCTTTGTTCTCAGAATGTTTTTGTGTGTGAACAGGAACTGTTTCTTAAGTATTTGTAAGCACAACCACTTCTTTAGGCCTCTGCTGAATTAGGGCATATATTAGCAAAAAAAAAAATTATTTCAGTGGAAAAAAAAAAAAATTTATTGTCCTTGTGATTGCTGAGAAAGATCTGCAAAAAATATAAACTGAGGAATGTAAGCAGGACTGCCTATTTCAAACAATGTGTTTAAAAGATTTAACATTCTCTGTTCAGTTCTTTTGGGATCCCCCAGATTTTTTTTTCAGTTCTGTGGTTGCATAATTTGGCACTTTCCCTGGATTTCTCTGCCTGTTGGGACTCCCAGTGTGGCTCCTGGGGCTGTCTATGGTTGCCTAGGTTTGCTCTCCTCTGTTTTTGGGACCTCTGTGGGATTTTTCATTACACTCCTGCAGAAGGGGATTGGAATGGCAAGGAGGAACACACAGAGCTTGGATCTGGAGATCCACAGAAAGTTATTATCCAGCTGGGAGTCAGGAACTGGGGAAACTGAGGCAGAGAAAGCTGAGAAGAGATGAGAGGGGGAGGTGAACTTGCTGCCTAAAGCCCAGAGCTGGGCAGGGGTGCTGAGCTGGCTTAGTTGGACAGCAAGCCAGACTGGCAGACAAATACAAATCCATAATCTCTGATATTTTGGAAGTTTCTTTTTTTTTTTTTTTTTTATGAAGGGCAAGTAAATAGGAGGGAGGGGAAGATGATACTCTCTCAGTGCAATACAATAAATCTATTAAAAAACTGATGTCCACGGAGAGGTCCGGGCTCTCAGCCAAGCCTTCTCACATCTCATCATCTGTACATGTGAGGAAGTTCTTGTGTGCTCTTAATTCTTGGGGAAAGGTCCAAGAAGAAGGTGTAATGTTGTATTGAGCACTTAACCAAAATAATGGATAAAAACTGAAAGATGTTAGAAACAAGAGCTGAGCAGTGTTTCTGGGAAACACTGTAAGAGTCACAGAATGGTTTGGGTTCCAGCCCCTGCCATGGGCAGGGACACCTCCCACTGTCCCAGGCTGCTCCAGCCTGGCCTTGGGCACTGCCAGGGGTCCAGGGGCAGCCACAGGGCCTCACTGCTCTCCCAGGGCAGAATCATATTCAGGAGGAGCCTTTAAATACACTCTCCTTACCCAGTTTATTTTATACCTCCTTCTCCTGTCCTGCCTTTTTCCTCTTCCTTTGCCCATGTGCCAGCCTGTATTCCTGGTGGCATGGTGCAGATCTTTTCCTGGCTCTCTCAGATACCATTGGATCCTGCTGGATGTGTGCTGATGGGCTTTAGATGAAACTGTGTGTCTTCCTTTGAGCCTTTCATCTTTTCCAGTCTCTTACCCACAGAGCATAAAGAATATTTCAAGCCTTACTCCATCCAGCTATGTCTTGTGTGCTCCCAAGCTTCCAGCACTGGGAGTAGGTCTGGCTTGTTGTTTTAAATTTCTTTGGCTTTAGAGTGTTTGGATAATTCTGTTCAATTATGTCTGCTGTAAGACTAATTTTTCCTTTAAAATACTTCAAAATTACGCTGTTTAATTATTTTTAATTCTTACTTTAGCCACTTTGTTCTCTTTGCTCTTCGAAATAAAACTTCTACAGGTTTCTATTGGGATTCAGACTGCATTTTCATTGCCTGAGGTTTCCTCTTAACCCCTTTGTAAGCAACATGTCTGGGTTTTTTTGCCTGTCACATTGTTCCATCTTGAATTCTCAGAAGAGGATTTGTGTCTGTGTGTCTAGATACAATTTATTAATATAAAGGGCTAAACTTGGAGTTTGTGACTCTGTCAATTCTTTCCTCTTAGCTTGCTCCCCTACCCTGGAGTCCTGGAGCATAGCACCAAAACTTGTTTCGCATTTCATCTTTTTATGTTGAGAAAGTCTTGACAAACATCTGAATTATTGAAGCCTCCCAGGGGTCATGCCCCAGTTGTCATGCTGAGCTTTCTTATCTTCCTTTGTAACTTTTCCTTGGTTTATATTTATTTATGCAGACACACACAGAGTGAAGCTACAGGGGCCATGATAATGCTGGTCTAACTTCCAGCAGAATCCAACCAGGAGTATTTTCCCCACCATCAAGCTGCTTTCCCTTGTACATCTGTCTCTGTAAAGTCATTTTATACTCTGTTCCTTATTCACAGAATGGGAATTGCATTAGTTGCCTTGATTTTTGCCTCATCTTTTTTCTTCTTCGTAGAGATAGTGACATTTACCTTTTCAACCTTCTTTTATTTTGTAATTCTTGTCTCCTTGATATTTTTCTGCATATCACCCCTGCTTGTGTGAACACTTCAGTCCTGACTCATTCACTCAGGTGTTGTAGGTGCTGCCATCATAGCAACCCTCTGGTGTAAATGAGACAGCTCATTCACTATCACACCTATCTGTATTTATTTCAAAGCCCCAGGAAAGAAATGCCTTGGTGAGCCAGTCTGCTGCAGTCTGTGTCCTGCCTTCCAGCAGAATGGCAAGAGCAGGCACCCAGACCTCCCTTTGCAGGAGAAAATTAAATTGTTTAGTCCCTGGGAGAAGCAAACAAACTGAGTGATGCAAAACAAGGGGTTCTGCTGTGGGCCCTCCAGCCCAGTGGTTCTGCAGACTTATCCTTTGTTCTGCTTTCAGCCCTCCCAGCCAAAATCTGAAGTCCTCAAAATGCTGCCAGCTCTGCCTTTGCCTGCACAGGATCCTTGTCCTATCTCAGACCTGCACAGGATCCTTGTCCTATCTCAGACCTCTGCTGCAGGGTTCTCTTCCTTCCTGATGAGCCTCCTGGTAGTGCATAGGAAACACTTACTCAGGGGTGAAAGATGCACTTGGCAGCTGTAATGGTTTTGAAATCAAAACCAGTGAGAGACTCCAAGTCAGAAGTACAATTTAATAGGGAAAAAAAAAATACATGCAATAGTACAAAGGAAAAACCACTGACAGAGTCAGAATACAACCTGACACCCCATAGTTGGGGTGGTGCTAGCAGTCTGGATGAAGTGGTCTTGTTGAAGCAGTGATCCTGTAGAAATGCTGGCAGTGATCCTGGTAGCTTTGTCCTCTGGAAACCAGTGAGTAAAGGCTGCTTTGGTGTTCCAAATCTCAGTTTTTATCTAGGTGGGGAATGTTTGGCTCCTCCCCCTGGCTGGAGCATCTCCCATTGGGATGATGTAATTTTATCAGTCATGCACTGGGACTCAATGGCCCATTAACAGGAGATATCTCCTGGAGGAAGGGTGGGTTGTGGAAAAGATAAAGAACACTGCCCCAGCTGGTTTTAACAGATGGCCCATTAGCAGAGGATATGTCCACAGAGATAAGGGTCACTGCCCCACCTGGTTTCAGCAGATGGTGATAGAATACATCCCTTTGGGCACATCTTTACATTACAACCTAGGACAGCTGCATCTTCCACCTTCCTCCCAGCTCTGTGTTGATGTGATTGTCTTGGCTGAGCTCCAGGGAGCTGGAGAGGAGCTGGTTGAGTCCAGTCTGTGTCTGGTGTAAATTTGTGCTGGACTCTGTAGCCAAATATTGCATTTAACATCCCCAGCAGTAACCTGAAGCTCCCCCAGGCTGGCTGAGGTGTGACTCGGGCCGCTCACCCTCGTGTCTCATTGGTCAGTGTAATTGGAAAAGGCATTTCTCTGGGATCAGAACCCTTGTCTGTCTGCTCATGCTTTGAGGAGGGAAGGGTGTTTGAAGGTGGGATTGTTGTGATTGTGTGTGCAAGGCTGTCTGCAGTGTCACCACCTTTGGTAGAAGCTCAATTCTCATCCCTCTTCTCAGCTGGAGAGTGGGAGCATTCCCCCAGGAGCACTGGGGAGGAGTTGGAAGCTGCCAGCTCCTCTGCAGACAAAGTAGAATTAAGGTTTTCTCATTTTCCTCCTTTGGGTAGCATGGCTGCTCCTTGCTTTCAAAGTGTCACCTAAAACGTTTTAGAGGCTGGAGGAACTGGTGTGGATATGAGGAGATATTTAATGGTTGGCAATAAATCTCTTTTAGTGAGGGGCAAGGGCAGGGCCTGTCAGGCTTTCCAAGATGGGAATATTGATCCTTTTTGCCATAAGCTGAGATGTGCTGGGTACTTGAATAGTCTTTCAGCAGTAAGAGGGTGGAGAATATGGCACTAACAGTAGAGAAGGTCCAGAAGAACATGTTTGTACTTTTAATTCTTTAAAGGAAGTTCTATTTTACTTCTATACAGAGTTCTGTAAATCAGGATAAGGGGGTAGTTCTGTCAAACAGTCTCTCAGAAATAGGGGTGTGAGGGTGTGTTTGCCATTTTTAGACAGATTTTATTGGCCTTTCAGCCTGAGAACATTGTCCTGAACTGCAGACTGGTCCTTGATCAGAGAGCAGGACTTGAAGTAATCAAGATTTTATTCTCAGTGTCAGAAACGATGCTGAAAATGTTTCATATTCTGAAATGACAGAGGCTAAATAAATGTGTTCTTTTTTCTTTCCCAGGTAGCTATTAAGCAAAGAGCTCTGTGCTCATGTGTAAGGAAGTTCCTGTCTTGGCATTCAGTTGTTTTTCCGTCTGAAACAACCCTGAAGAATATTCTTTCTTTTTCAGGTTCCCTCCTCAGCCTTTGTCTGGCTTTTCTAAGCTTTATGTTGTAGCTATTGCCTTCTCAGCTATGAATAACTGCAGTTCTTGGGGGTGTCTTACATTAATCAGTTTTGTTATTTTGGATCTTCCTGACTGTAATCATTTGGAGCTTGGGGAGTGAGAAGAAATGTGTAAGTTTGAAAAGCATGTGGAAAGAGTTAGAAAGGCAATTTGTTTTTAAGTTAAAATAATCTTCTCAGCTGTGTTGTGCTACTTCTTACAATCTACTTTAATATGGTCACAAACATATTTTTGAAGTAACACAGGAGCAGTTAGTAACACAGGAGCAGTTTTACTTCTTTTAGCTGTGGCTTAGATTTTTGTTCTGAACCAGAAACCAATAGATGAAAATATTTTGCTTCTGAAGCTTGAGTAAAGTCTGATACAAGAGCTGCTTTTGCATGAGTGTGAGGTTACTTTTTCCTTAACAGTCCTCTGGAGCTTTTGGAGAACAGTGGGCAGGGCAGATCTGAAAAGCTCATGCTGTGTCCACTCCAGTAACTTGTTACTTCATGTATTTTTCAAGGGGTAAATAAGGTTATTTGTGTAGGTTTATTGAAAAAAAAAGTTATTATCTATTGTAATAAGAGTTGTTAGTAGGGTTCCCTGATTCAGCTCTGGAGCTCAGAGCAGTTGAGGCTGCAGGGATTTTCTAAGGGACAATGTTATCAGTGTGTTCCTCTGTCACCAGTGTTATTACTGCTGTTTGTAAGAAAAATGTGGGTGGTCTGTGGTGCATCAAAACAATGCCAAATTCCAAGATAAGTACCCAGATATTGTACATCAGAGATGTCATTACTTCAGTGCCAGACAGGTTAATTCACTGTTGCTCTTTGACATTTCCACTGTAAAAGACAAAAATATTTCTATCAGACAGTTGTATTTTTAAATACTTTTGAACTGATGCAGAACAAACTTGTATTTTGTGGACAGCAAGGGACATACAAAAATGTATCTTATTTAATTAAGAGAAACATTTTAGAATCCTGAGAGGTAGCTCTCTTCTGGAAAATATGAATACTAATCTTTGCACCTTGTTGGGAGCTCAGCAGAAGAGTTTGGCTTGAATTGGATGAAGAAACGGGTTGAATTTTCCTATGTGAAAAAAACTTTTCAGTATGTGGTTTTCTTTTATAGTAGCTTAGAAACTGAGGGAAAGAAAGTTTGGCCCTAGTAAGCCTTGGAATTCTAATTGTGCTTTTAAACAGACTTTTTAATGTCTGTATTAAATATGAGTGAGGAGATGAAGTATACAGGATCTCATGGGGAAGGAGAAATTTTAATAACAAATGCAGGGCAAGATAAATATTAGTGCTGCTACTTGAGCACTTCACAAATACTGGAAAATGACTCATCTTTGTGTGGAAGGGAAATGTCTTCAAGAAGGGATGCTGGAGCACAGTGATTTACCCCCAGCCCATGGGGGAGACTCTGGCAATTCCCTGTCAGGATTGACTCTCAGAAATAGCAGCCCTATGGATTTTTTTCATAGTACCTTAATAATCTCTGCAGGGGTCTGAGGGAGGTTTGCAGTTGTAAAATAAATCTTATATTGTGAACCTAAAGGCTGGAAACTACTTTTACTTGGGAGGCTGTGGAAAGTGAGAGGCAACTTGGGACAGTTATTAAAGGTCATAGTTAAATAATGCTAAAACCTTTTGGTGCTCATTTTTCCTTCTTTGTTTCCTTTTCCAGGCATCAATTTTGGACTTGCACTCTGGAGCTCTTTCCCTGGGGAAGCATTTTGTAAATCTGTACAGGTAAAATGGGGCTGTGGTTTCCTGGCTCCTGTCATCCCCTCCCTGCCCTCTGCCAGTGCCTTGAGCCCCCAGGGTCAGTGATGAGAAATTACAGAGGTTGCCTGGATTCACCACAGTTTCCATGTCCAGTTAAAGAGCTTTCCTGGCATGAAAATGGATCTTTTGTTGAACTGAGCACTTTGAAAGCTGCCATTATCTTGATGTTCTTGCACCAGTTAATCATAGTATTTTTTCACAGTTATAGTTTGGTTTTTAAGCAGTGGAAGAAATCAAATAGCCTGGACCCTTTAAAACATGAAGCCATGTGCTTATTTCATGATGTGGGATCTTTTTTAATGCCTGAGGAATGCCATTATCAGTTGCAGCATTTCAGTCCTTTAATCTTTCAACATTTGATCTTTTAGCATTGCTTTTGGACATCATGCTCAAAAGCATTTGTAAGATATTTTGTGTTATGTTCTCACTTTCTGATTGGGTAAAGCACAGGTAGGGGTGAGAAGGTGTCTCCTTGTTGCCCAATCTGATTCAGCAACTTCTCTTTTAGACTGTTGTTTAATTTTTCAGGTACTTTGGGGACAAAATTCATGACATCTTCACAGAAGAGGATTTTGCATTATACCGGTAAGGTTTTTCAGTAACTGCTGAATGAACCAAAACTCAGAAATTTTATGGTTTTGAGTTTTTTATAGAGTGCAGGCTGGGAGGGGATTGCCCTTTGCATTCATACATTGGATTTTGCAGCTCAAAATAGTAATATCTGAGGATTAAGATGGCTTGAGGAAGAGAAATCAAAGGACTTTTTGGTGACTGATAAACACCATTTGAGCTGCATCAGCCACATCAGGACAGTTTTATGGTGTGAATAGATTTAGGGTGATGGCAGCACCACACATTTCCCCCCTCCTAGCAGAAGAGCTGCTCCTCTGAGCTCTGTGGGGATCTGCTGGAACAGGAGAGCTGGGAAGGAAAATCCTTCCTCATGACTTCCTCTTATCCAGGAGATTGTGTGAGATGATGGACACAATCCTGAGCTATAGTTACTTCAGGAACTTGGGGTTTTTTGAGGCAGAGTGTAGCAAAACATTACAAATGGTAGAGCAGGAAGTGGAAGGACTTCAGAAGACTCATGTTGTGGCTGGAGAAGCAGCCAGAGGATGAAATAACTCTGTAATGGAGCAGCTCTGGCACTGATGCTCTCAGCTTTCCTGCAGCCCTGCTCATGCACTTAACAAACACAACAAGCCTAACGAGTTCCATGTGGCTGGGAAGGTGTGTGGCCAAAGTTTAGGAACAGGCATTCTTTGTTGACTAGACACAGTAATTCTTTTGGCTTTTCAGTTGGTTTCTCATAATTCAAAATGTCCCTGATTTCAACATTTTAACTCTTTCTTTTGGTCTTTTTTTTTCTTGCCTTTGTGAAGGAATCTGACCTCCCTCTAGTGGTGGAAAGAATGTTAAGTAGCCAGATGGGTTTATTAGTTTTATTAACATATAATTTATTAATATAATCCTAAAATATTAATCACTTTAAGCTTATTTCTATTTATCATCTGGTTTTAATTGTCATTGTCTTTATAGATTAACTTCTTTAAAATATTTTTACTTCTTATCCCAGTATTGCAAAATTAGAGGTTTCCTTGATTATTATTGAACTTTGCACAAAGAAAATGTATAATTTCCATTTCATGTGAACAGAAGCATTCAATTTTTCAATGATTTTATAACTTTATGCTGTGAGATGAGACAGCTGCTAGGGAATGTCAGTATTCCATTGGGATCTCATGCCAGTATAGGGGATGCTTCAATCTGCTGGATATGAAGCTAATACAAAATATATTATTAAATGCTTCTGTTCCTATTAATGGCTGTGCTTTAGCATGGACTGTAGTACTGTATGGCCTTAATGAATGATTTTAAGCTATTTTTTTGGAGCATCTGTCTTCATTACTGTCCCTTACCTACCAAGGTCACTTTAAAAATACACTCTTGAGAGAAATAACTGAATGTAATTCATGTCTAAGTATTACTGATTGCAACAATGACAAATCTGAGAAGGCATCCTGAGCCAGGGGGCTGATTTCTGAACTGTCTCTGTCTAAATTACATTGCTTCAGACTCAATTATGGTTTCTAGGCTGATACTTTAACCACCATCTGCCAAGCACATTACAGCAATCCCTCTTGTTCCACATAATAAATGAAATGTTTATTCAGAAGGGAGACCTTTAATCAGGATGCTTGGTGGAAGGGGTGAGTTGAGCAGAAAAGAGCATAACCAAAGATTTATTCCCAAAACCTTACAGCTGCTGAAGGCAGGGCCCTAGGAGGAGCAGAGGAGGAGCTGTGAGTTTGCTTTCTGCCTGTGTCTGTTCTGTGTGTGATTGCTGTGAAAGCTCCCTGGCTGCAGGAGGCCTTTGCTTTGTCAGCTCCCTGAGACAGTGCTGACAAGTGGGATAATCAGGGAGTTGTGTGGGATTGAGCTTTGAGTGTTCCTGTCACCGTGATTGAATCACACTTTGTAGTGGCTCCTGACTGCATTTTTTGGTGCTGGTCTGGCACAGCCTGTCTCACAGAAACTTCTCAGTGGCACTTTCAGCTCTCTGTGCTGCTGCTGCTACATTAAGCTGGCAGCTTTGCAAGCTAGTGAACTTCCTTTCTCTCAAGTTGTGTGTTACTTGGACTTCCAGCTACTTCACTGGCTTTTTAAAATTTTCTTCCTCATCACCCTAACTCCAAAACAGTAACTCTTTTTACAGGATCTGGTGGTGATATACTCCTTTCAGGGAGTTCTGGTCTGCCTTTCCCTGAGTCTGGCATGAGCACTTTGATATTTTCCAGTGACTCAGTGCAAATGGACAAGGACTGCTGCTGACAGATGTGGGGGCAGCATTAATTTGGTGCTGATGCTGTTCCTGGGCATTTATTGTCCCTGCAGAGCTCTGTTATTGCATCTGCTCAGAACCAGGGTACACCTCAGCAGACTGAATGAGACAAGAGTTGCTGTGCTTATGAAAGCAAATGCTTGTATTCTCCAGTATGAAGAAGTATTTTCTTTGTAGCCATAGTCCACCAGAACTCTCCCAACAGTTTTGAAGAGCCACTGGGCCAGGAGCAGTGAGGGAGGGGAGGCTCCTGCTGCTTCTGGGTCATACAGGCTGAGGGAACAGTGTGGCTCTCCCAGTTCTGGGCTCCTTCATTCCTTTCTTGATTGCACCTTCTGAGCTGAGATTTGGCTTCTCCTGTCACTTGCTTTACAGTGTTTTTGTCCTTAAGTATTTTGCCAATAGACTGTGTTTGGAACAGTAGAGAATGGAATGAAAAACCTGCAGTCATGATATTGATAAATGTTGAAATGGCCTGGCCAGCAGAAAACAGACTGTACAGGAGAGCTTTTCTAGGCTAAAAAGTGACCTTATTCTACTTTTCAAACCAGCTGCGTGCTGTATTTGGCATTTTGAGTGTGGCTTTGCATCCTGTTTGGTTTGTAAAACACACATTCTGCCAAAAGCACATCAGTCTCCAAGAGGAGTGAGGCTTTAACAGAGCTTTATAAACACCAGACAGCAAACCTTAATAGAAAGCTTTTAAAAGTGGGAAATGAATCAGGCTGAAAGAAGAGGGAGGACTCCTTGCAGAGCAGGACAACTGCTGGAGATTTAGTTATGTCAAGCTTGGGAGTGGATTTATGGATTTATTCCTGGCTGGTGCAGGGGCCAGGGAATCAGCTGCTCTGGGGTTTGTGGCTATGAATTCTCGAGCTGGCTTGTTCAAAGCTCTCAATTCACAACATGAGTAATTGCATTTAATGCTTTCTGGGAGCCTTTCCTTTCTTTCCCTCTCTTTTCTTTTCAAGGCAAAATAAGATAGGGGTATGTTGCCCATGGTTTCTCAGCTGAGGAAGCAGCAGTAACTGACTGAAGAACACAGAAGCAGCAGGAGAGAGATGTCACTGACTGGGCACTGTGTGTGATCTTTGCAGGGATGTGAGGCAGAGGATTCAGCAAAGGATTGCTCAGGTGTTTGGTATCAGCTCTTCTGCCATGTACCTGACCAAGCCAACATTCTTCTCCAGGATGAACAGCACAGGAGCCAAGACAACACATGATGAGTACTGGCACCCACACGTGGACAAGGTGAGGAGGAGGCTGAGATGGCATGCAAACATCTCCTGTTATTATTATTAGATCACCTTGAAATCATTTTGCATTAAACAGTCCAGCAGACAGGTTTGGAAACTGGTGCTTCAGGGGATGAACCTAATGGGAGATCAGTGAATTTTAGAAACATAGGTTGTTACATCCCATTCAATTTTATTTTCTCTAATTTAGTTTTGCTAGAATTAGTAAACTGTGAGAATGACTATTCAGGAATATCTTTTGTCAGAAACATTGATTAAAATGAATTGCTCTTTTAGCCAGATTTAGCAGGAGCTCTTTCACAGTGGTCAGTTGGGCACTGTTGTTATTGACCTGAGCCTTTTGAAAAAGGCTTAATATTTGTGTTTCAGCTATATGTGAACTGAAGCTTTTTTTTGTGTTTCAGTGGGGATGCGGTACCTGGTATCCTCTTTCAAGAACTTGGTGTTTTCATCCATTTAACTGCACAGTCTTATCTTTAGGCTTACAGCTTAATACTTGGCATTTCTCAATGGACTTAAATTATTTTGTATTGAGTTTATTTCTGAATTTCACTGAGTTCAAACATTCTGTGCAGAGCAGCAGAATACAAACAGTGGAAGAATCAAAGAAAAAAAACAAAAAAAGCCAAAAAAACCCTACATCACAATACCCATGTTTCATGCCTTCAGAACTTATGAGTCACTCTGGAGTCATGGATTACCCATGATGGAACCAAATAAAATAATCCCAGCAAAATCCAAATTATTCCTCAGGGCTCGAGTCTGTAAGTGGGCAGTGTGCCTTGAAGTCTCTGACCTTAAACATGAAAAAATCAAACAGAAATATTCCTTGCCTTAAAGTATTTCCTGGAAAAAGCCAGTCTGAGGGAAGTGTCTTCTGTTGGTCACAACATTGGTGTGAGTTCCTGTGTCCTTTTTCATGTGGGCAGAAACAGCTTAAATTTAGAAAATATGGTGGTAGTGATGACACAGCTTATGTTTGGAAGCAGAAAAGTCCTGTAGGGTGGAATCTGCCAGGTTTTGGATGTCTCTGGTTTGAAAAGCTGTGATGTAAGCAGTGAATAGGAATGAGGTAGCAGGATGGTTTTGTGGTCCAGATTGTTTTGATTTGTGTTGGTAGGAGATGGCCATAGGGAGCAAATTGTTCTGGTGGGGCTCACAGAAATTCCATCATGTTATGCTCAGTTCTAAGAGACCCTTGGGAAGAAGGAATCTGGTCATTCTGGTTGTGTGAAATACAGTGAATTCATTGGTTCTTAATAGTTTTTCCACAGTTTCAGATAATCAGATTTGACTGCCACAAGGGTGAGAAAAGCAGTATATTTCAACAGCTGATGCCTATTTTCTCCACTCTTTTATTTCAGCCCCAAAAAAGCCTATTTTAAAATTTCAGACTCTGATTTATTACTATAATGAGATTTGTGTCTGCACAAGCCCTGCTTGCCAGTACTCTCTTAATTCTTCTCTGCTTGTGTTTTGCATTGGGAAATAAATAAGGTGGCTGAATAACCTCTCAATTAAGTGTTTCCACCTAAATATCTCCTATAATGTACAAGTTACTTTGTCATTTACATGCAAATAAGTTTACATGAGGAGAATTTGTGGAAGCTGCTTTTCTGTCCTGTCATTCTGAGAATGCCTAAATGTGATGGACAGTAGGCTGAATGTTTTCCTGTTTTTATCCTTCTGTTTTGTCCATGTTTTATTTATTTTGCAGGCTGTGTGTTCAGGGAGCAGATACATCAGTTGATTTGCCTTGGCTTTTTCTAACCCATCTCCAGCTTCAAAAAAACCCAAAACAAGCAGGAAGAGTGCTCTCTGAGACTTGGAATGCATAATCTAGACCTTAGTAGTGTCTATACTGAATAACTGGGTTGTCTGATTTATGACAGTGGTTGGAGTCAGTGATCTTGGAGATCTTTCACACAATCTAAATAATTCTGAGTCTGTGAAGAGAATTATCCCAGCTGGGGCAGTTACCAAACACCTTGTTCATAATCATAAATAGTCTGAGCAGAGACTAGATAGGATGAAGGTGTGCAGCTTCCCAGGTTGCCTTCAGTGCAGTCAGCCTGGCTTATATTTCACTTCATCCAGCAAACTTTTCCAATTCCAGACTGCAGTTGAAAGCAAGGAGAAAAAACCCCATTAGTATTGATCTGAGCTAAGAAGTTGTTCCCAGAAAAGAGCAGTAGAGTTCTTATGTGGCCTCCAAGTGTGAATACTGGGAAGCTGAAGAAAGATCAATAAAACCTGCCAGTTTGTTGGATGCTTTTGTGGTGGATCATTATTTATGCTTTCCCCTTGGAACGAACAAGTCACTTTAAGTATTTCTGCATAATTTAACAGTGAAGGTTACTCCTAGAAGACATCATGATTTTTTCCTTGTCTCTTTCCAGAAAAAGGGTAAAATGAAGCATTAGCAAAAGCAGTTAACTACATTTTCTGTTTCAGAGTGATGTTGTTAAAAAGATGTGGCTTCTTGGAGCACATGAAAAACCCCTCTTGGCTTTTTCCTGATGTTGCTGAGTCTACTGCAATTATATTTCTCAATCTAAATCTCCCTGAAGACTTTTAACAGCATAATGGAGAAGTACAGATTTATTGTGTCTATCTGAGGCTTTGGTTTTTTTCCCCCTAAAGTTTATTTGGTTTGTAGTTCCATAGGAATGGAAACCCTGAAATCAGCCCAATGACTCATTTAATCTTGTTGAATTTATAAGCATTTAAATCAAATGAAGTGAGCCTTGTTTTAAGATCTGGAGTTTCATCTTGGATGGAATTTGTTTGGAACTGAGGCTTCCAAATGACAAATACCTGATTTATAATGGAGTTGCTGTTGCACAATTCACTCTGTCAGCACTGCAGTCTTACACCATTCTCTGGTAGAGGCAGTGTGGGATTTGCAGATTTGTGCAGTGCCTGGGCACAGATCTTGGCACCCTTCACAAAATTGTCAGTTCTGCCATAAGATGGTTTTGGGTTTGTTTTCCTTGAATTTCTTCTGTCAGTGCTACTCCAGCACTTCAGTGCACTTTTGCCCAAAATTGGCTGGTTTTTTTTAGCCTAAACATGTCCACCATCACTTTGTAGCTCTTCGTGTTCCTCCTCCCAGTTCTACGTCCTCCCACCCCCATGTATTCATAGGTAGGAATCATGTCCCTTTTCAGCCTTTATTTCCTTGAGCTGACCTGGAAGTCTCCTCACCTGGAATGTGTTCTCCATCTCCCCACCCCTTCCCTGTACCTGCAGCCCTCTGCCTGCTGAGCCTGTCACTGAGAGCAGCTGCTGTCTCTTCTAGCAGCCTTCACTCTTCTTTTCTTTCCCTGCATTTAATAAAACACATCAGAAGATCCCATTTCTGCCCTGGGACAGCATGATCTCTGAAAACTGAGGAGATTGATTCTCATTTCTGTTCAAAGCCATCACATCACTCACCTACAGCCCCTTGCAATTCAGAGATGTGCTCTTTGCTCTAGCATTGTCTGCTAAATAGACACTGCAATAAATAGGACACTGCAAGTAGCTATCAAGGCTATTCTGGTGCTTATCTACACAGAATTAGGTGAAGGCTTACAGGAAAAGAGAAGGTTTGTCTTTTTTCTGCATGCTAGACCAATGCTGATTGCACAGTGAATTTTCTTTTGCACAGTGGATTTTCTTCTGCACTGGAAAGCAGAGGATGCTGTCCTAAATACCCTCAGTAACTGCAGACCTCTGGCATGGTCCTACAGCTGTTTAGTTGCATAGAAATGTGTCCCTCAAAAAAACCAGCTGCAAAATGGGGCTGGCTAATTCTGGCAATTAGTTCTATTTATAATAATAGCCTTTAAAGAAGTGTCATATAAATGTCATTATGAGCATCTACCATTAAATATTGCCTGTGTTTGACTTTTTGGATAAGGAGTGTCCAAAAAGATCACACTAACCATATGTCATAGCAGGCTGAGTGGAAATATCTGCATTTTTTCTCTTGAGTTGTGTACAAGGCGCTGTAGAAATTTGATTTGCAGCTGTATGGCATTTCATGACAGCTTTTCTCAGGTAGTTTGATCTTTTGGTTCAATTATTAATCTGTCTGGTACTGGAAATCATTACCAGGGTATCAAATACATTTGATATACATGGGGGGACTTCTAACATTTTAAATAACTGAGTATAATTTCGTGCCTACTTTCCATAATATTGCATTTCTCAGGCCTGGCTGCTTCTGAGAGTGAGTAATGAATAAGGACAGGAAGAGAAAAGCCATTTTCCCTTGCACACTTCATTCCCCAAACTAGTCACCTCCAGAAATCAGGGGTGTTTGGTTAGGCTAAAATGGTTGGTAGTCAGCTCTTACAAGTTTAGAATTGGTAAAGCCACCTTGGAGAGGAGAGAGTGAACTGAGGGAGCAAAGATTGCTGCTCCACTAAACAATTCTAATGCATTAAATGTGCAAGTATGAGTTGAGTGAACTTCTCCACTGGTTGGAGACTTCTTTAGATCGACTGGAAGTTTTTATCACCGAGTCAGTGAAGTGGAAAATAGCTTGTAAAGCTGATTTGCATGAGAAGGGCTGTAGAATGGCTGGTTTGAGGTGCTGCACCACCACTTGCTCATTAATTCCCATTTATTGCCCTATATTGCTACCAGAGCTTGGGAAAATATGGGGGAGAAGGGGATCATGGTAATATTTCATTTTTTGTGATTCAAACCATGTCGGGCAGTGTATCACCAGATTTGGCTTTTTTCCTTTAAGCCCTTATGGTCAAAATAGTAACATGAGTATGAATGGAAATGTCTTCCTATTCCATCTGCTGTTATGTTCTTTCTGGTCCTGCCCTTACAGAAAAATGTGTACAACTGCTCCTGAGCCAAAATTTAACTGGCACTAATGAGTATAACTTGAAACATGAAAATATTTAGAAAACTTCTAAGTTTGGAAGTAGCACCTACCTCTAACAGTCACTAGGTCAGTCAAAACACTCTGCAAATTCTGTGTATTTATACAGTACTGCTGAGCTGCACATTTCACTGTTTGACAGTATAATGCTGAACTTTTGAGTTGTGGTACACAAAGAAATTGGAGAACACAGACATTGATTTCAAGTATTTTTTTAATTGCTAGTGACATGTAGATATGAAAGGAAGTATTTCCAAAATCAGCTAAACTCAGTGATAAATATTTAGATGGCTTCACTCTGAGCATTAGTATGTAGAATTTTTTTTCTCCAACTTCAGCGTACGTATCGACCAAAAATAATGCTTTAAATGGAAGGAAAAAATCACCTTGTTATTCTTAAAAGTGTGGTGTTTGGTCTGCAGGCTGAGAAGAAGCAGAGACTTCCAAAGTTCAGTTTGAAGGGCTTTAAACAAAACCTGTATGGAAAAGTGTAGAAGTTCTTCCAACAAATGTGTATTTACTTGGAAATTCTGATTTACTGTTATCACGAATCTCCTGTGTGGTAGCTGGTGAAAGAATAGAAGTGAGGTATCCAGAAACCTTAAACCAAGATTAGATAATGTGTGGAAATCATTACTCAAGGGGTGCTTTTCTGCTTTCCTGGTGAAATTTTATTGTGGAATAGTATAACTCCTGTGTTTTTGATACAATGGGCTTCTGACACTACATTGTTCTTTGCACTTGGATGATAGAAATCTATAGGGGCACTTCTGTAATTATGGAAACTGTAACAAAAGAAATAATAAACATGACATGCTAGTCTTGCAGTGTGTGTGTAAACACATGAGAGTAGACTAATAAACATGGATAATTTCTGTAAAGTGGTGTTCCTGATTTTCAGAGACCCCTGTATAAACTACATGAAAACTTGAAAATTGAAAAAACCCAGCAGATCCATCTGCTCAATTAGCTGTGCTCTGCAGAGATAAGATAAAGAATTTAGTAATTTTTGGTAATTTTGGCTTCCCCCACAGGTGACTTATGGCTCATTTGACTACACTTCTCTGCTCTATCTCTCTGACTACTCCAAGGACTTTGGGGGTGGACGGTTCGTGTTCATGGATGCAGATTCCAACAAGACAGTGGAGCCCCGAGCAGGTATGAGCCCAGGTTGGCTGCAGGTTGTGCCATTTATTGACTTGCTGGGCTGGCAGGTGGTGTGGGACTGTGTTCTGTGTCAGCAGGAATAATGTGGGTAATGTAGCATTCTGTGTTCAGATTGATGGTATCGAAAGTAAAGATTAAAACAGGTTAAAATTTGTAATATCTGGTGTTAAGCCACAATAAGTGACTTCCTTGAAAGCTGTAGGGCTTGTAGGTGGCCAGTCCTGACAGCTTAGCAGGTCACTGTGCAGCAAGAGCAGAGCTAACTGTCACTGCAGCAAATCCAAATTAAAGCAATTTATTTTAGACCTGAAATTCCTTTGCTGCTCAAGATGGGGCTTAATGCCCTGTAATGGCTGAGGGCTGGGTGTGAAGGTGATGGATTGCCAGGGCTCTGCTGACCTGCTGGAGCATGATGAGCCATGATTACTTGGGTGGAAATCCATCCCTGCTTCCAGGAGGTCTGACAGGGATGAACCTTCTGATGGCTGTCAGTTATAAATAAATAAAAAACCTTTAAGGCTGGTTTGAGATTTTTCTAATATGTGGATAATTTGAAACTAGAATTACTCTGGGGCTGCCTAGAGAACAGCTCAGCCTCAACTCATCTGTCTGCCAGGTGAGAGCTGAGCTTCCAGCAGTGTTACCTTCCATAATGCAAGATCAGCCACACCGCTGCAGGGAAAAAAAAAAAGGCACAAATTTATATTTCTGCTGTGTTCTATATTTTTTTCCAAGACAGAAAAGATGGAAATTTACTCGTTTAAAGAGCCTCAGTAATTGTCTGCTGATAGTTGTTACCCCAAGCAGAACTGACATCAGACTATTGCTGCCTGCAAATTGGGATGGGTGTTTTTTGGCTTATGGATCACAGTGATCCACTCACCTGCAGTGATGCTGGTTTAGATAACTGAGATTACCTGAATTTTGGGTTTGCTGTCACAAATTGCATGTTTGATTATTTTGTCTTTTAAGATTGGAAGTAAACCCTAAACTGAAAGCTTCATCTTTTGCAAAAGGCTGCTGCCAATATTTGAAAGGAAGCATATTAAACTATTTTGTTTCCAGATGCAATTCTATGATTATCAGATCTTTACAGCTGTAGAAATCACAGCTGAATTCTAGGAGTGTGAGGAGAGCTGTGCAGGGGCACTCAGCCTGCCTGCAGTGTGCAGCGTTCCCCTGACTTAATTTCCAAAAGTCTGTTTCTGTGAAATTGCTTCCATTCAGCCCCAGCTATTCATTTTCAGGTTTTCTGCTGCAGGGTCTTTGCTCTTGATGTCATTTTGGGGGGAGAAGGGCAAGCTGATGAAATACAGAATTTTCTTTTTGGCCGTTCTTTTGCCAGGGGATTGTATGGGCTGTGTGTGCCCCAGGACACTCCTTTTTAAACAAAACAATGCACAGCTCCTAAGGAATAGCACAAATGTGCTTCATGGACACAGGAGAGAATTAATCACACTTTCTAACACATCTGTGTTACCACAGTTGTCAGGGGTCCAGGATTGTGTCACAACCTCTGGTTCACAATCACCACTGACATCCTGTGAGCAAAGGAGAAAAGCTTTAGAGCTGAAGCACAATATGAAGGCATTTGCACTTATTCTTCCTCATGCTGATAAAATATTTTGTGAAGGAATGACCCCAGGCTGTTCCCTGTTGCTGGTACAAGTTGATGTATTTTTCATGTTCCTAATGTTCCTCTGCAATGTTTTTTCTTGCTTCTGTCTTTTTGGCTTTTGTTTGTTTGCTTTGTTTTACGCTTCTTTCGATCCTTCGTGCTCCTCTTGTCACTCCAACTCAACTTTTAAAACCACATGTTGATGAGCTTTCATGCTTCTCATTTAGGAGCTCCAGGCTTTTTTAGAGATGACTGTCATAATCACTGGTTCAGTTGTCATGCTTGACAGCTAATTTACTTTTCTGTAATGCTAACGCCACTGCAGTCCTAAAACCTGGTACTTGTCTCACACTTAGCCTGCATTTTTGGGGACCTGATACTGTGTGTCAAAATGAGCAGGTTTCTTCTCCTGTGAGCAGCAATTTGTTCAAGTGTCAGTGGGGAGCAGAAAGGCATTGTTAGTGATGCAGCAGAGCAGAAAAGGAGTAATTGGAAGTACAAGAAAAAGCAATTAAACCGTTGTGGGATGTCCTGTGTTTGAAAGTGCTGCCTGGGCAAGTCCCACTGCGGCTGCAGAGGCACTTGGAGCCCTTTGCTGGTGAGGATCAGTGTCAGCCAGGCAGATGGGGACAGGGAGAACTGTTCTGCTAGGAGTGGAGCATAAATTAAAATGCTTTGCACTTCTCTCAGTGTACATCACTTGCAGATTACCTAAGAATTCTCTAAGTCCTGACTCTCACATAGCTGACTGAACGACTCTAATTTGTAGGATGATCTTTAACATCCCCTAGTTTGGTTGTTAGCAAACATTAGCTTTAAGAAGGAGTTATGATTTATTAACATTGAGGCTCTTGAGATTATTTTTTTTAACAGAAATGAGCAAGTCTGCACCAGTTGAAGTGTACAGACCTTTGGCTAATTCATAACCAGACGTGGCATGAAGGAACAAATCTTTCTTGTGCTCTGATGGGCTTCAGGAGTGAATGTGTGTCTTTTGACTTCAGTCAGGACCTCTCTCTGCCACAAGAAACTCACTGTACCATGAGAGAAAAAGTTCTTAGTGCCAAGGGAAATATGACTTTGAAAAGAAAACATTTTTTTTTTTCTGACAAAGAACAGATCTAAAGTAGTATCTGTTCCTTTTAAATATATATGGAAATTCTGTTTCCAAACTTGTCATATTGGGGATTTTTTGCCACCCCTTCCACCAGGGTTGGCTCTGTTGGAGAGACTGTAAGAAACAACAACATTTTGAATGAGATCCTTCAAAACTAAGCCCTTTCAATATTAACTCTTTTTGCTGGTCTGAGACATGTTTTAGTAAACTGCAAGACATACAGGAGGAACAAGAATAAATGGCAAACATCAAGGCTTTCCTTTTTCAGTAACAGAATTGGTATAATTTCTGCTGCTGCTAAACTTGTGAGTGTATAAGGTTTTCTATTTTAAAATTCCATAATATTGCAGAGTCATATGTGAATTTGGGGTCTGGCAATATTAGGTCACAGACTTCACTTGATCATAAAGTGCAGATGAAATTGGTGTTGGGATGAAATCCCAGTACTGGTTCTGTGTTCTCTGTGTGTGCATTTCTTGGTTTGAAGGTCACCTTTGCTGCACTTACTTTCAACTTAGAGGGGAATTTCTTCTTCATGCAAGTAATTTATTATATAAAGGCAGAAGAAAAGGTTGCAATCATTTCTGTGTGTTTCTGGAAGAAACTAATATGTGGGGCAAAATGAGTTCTGTACATTGGGGAGTGAAATGTGACTCTATAATCTCAAACTTAGTGTGTTCTCACAGCTGTCAGAAGTGTGTGTTTCTGGAAGTGTAAAATACTTGATTTGAAGGTATAAGATATTTGGGAACCTCCCTCCATATAGACAGTCTCATCTGCCTCTGTATTCAATCCACATCACCCAGATTCAGTCTAGATCACGATAATCTCCTGCCAATCTTAGCTTTAGTTTTGCTCCAATCAGTAAAAATACTGGAGCACATCTTGAAGTTAAATCAGTATCAGCTGAAAGCTGAGAATAATTTTAAAAAAATCCACAGAAGTAGCTGTCAGTCGTGGTGAGGAACAAATGGAGCCACCATTAGGACTGCAGTAAGCACCAGCCATGCAAAGGACACAATTCTCACTGATTTGCAATACTCATCACAAATTGTGCCAGGGGCTGGTGGGGTGATTGCAAAGAGAAATGGTAGGAAAAGGAGGATCTGTTGCAGTCATGTCAAAAAACCAGAAAATAGCTCCTTATTTCTCAGTAGAACTTGGTTTTGTTTTTGTTATCTGTGGAAGAATAACTGTCTTGCAGGCAGGTTTTGCATTCTGATGGTGTTTGATGCCAGGTTAGTGATGGCATTAAATGAAACACTATTTGAACTGGCCCCATAAAGCAATAGGGAGTGCAGGTCAGGGCTGCCCCTAACCTGGTGTTTCTGTGAGTGACTTCTGATAAATCCAGTGCCTTTTGAGACAGCTGTTACTGAGGGTGGCAGTGCTCACTGCCTGGGGCAGTGAAAGGGTGGAGGAGTGCTGGGGAAGAGTTGTCCTGTGTTAGTGTTGCACAGAGCCTTGTGAAGCACTGCCAGCATTCAGAATCGGCCTCTGAGGCTTTTCCCCTGCCATGAAAACTTGGTTAGAAATGACCACACGTAGCATGTCCTGTTTGTACCTCTGTGTAATGCATGTGCAGGCCAATATTTCATGAATTTGAGTTGATACTGGTCAAGAAAATGTGCAGCAAAGCTGAAGGCAGAAAGCAGTGGAAAATCAGCTTCAAAGAGTAACTCCATAAATTCGGGTAATGTAACAGATGAAATAAAACAAAATACCAAAGTAACTGCAGGTGGAGCTGTGTTAGACTGTGTGGTTCAGTAGGGAGAGTTCATTTCTTGGTTCCTAAGCTGTGTGTGAATGTCACAGGCCACAGATACTCTGATGAAGCCTCTTTAAGGGCCAATTTTGGAATAACTGAGCAGCAGAGGTTACCTTTGTGCTTCTGCTTCAGTGATTTACTAAATGTAAGGATGAATTCCTTACAAGAAGTCCAAACCCCAGAACTTGGTTATCCATGTGATTTGACCACAGATCTACTGGACATGCCATGCTTGGCAAGGTCAGGATAAGTCAGATGGGTGATCCTGAGGTTGTTGAGTGTGATTGAAGTTGCAGCACTTGGTTCTTAGTGAGAACTTTTGGTAGGAGTCAGATTCTGAGCCTGAGCAGAGCTGGCAGCACCCGCTGGGTGAGGCTGAGCCCTGAAGGGAGAGCTGGAAAGCAGGGCAGGGGTGATATCCCTGTCCTTCTCCTGGCTCTGGGGAGAAGAGATGGAGCCAAAAGGCCTTGGGGAGACTCACAATTGGTTTGGAGAGAGCAAATAAGCATTTTTCACTTCTAAATACTCCCCAGGGTTGTCACATCTCCAGAGTGGAAACTGCTGTGATTTTGAGCAACCAACTGTGCTGGTGGGAGAGAGGCAGACAAGGATTGTAAAAACCTAACAGTTGATATCTAAAAATGTTCATGTACTTTTAGCAGGAAATAAGTTCATTAATTTTCTTTAAAAACTGTAATCTGGAAGATTTCCAGGCCCTTCTGAATTTAAAGTAGAAGCAATTACTTTTTTGAGAGTATTGTTAATACTACAAATTACAAACTGGCTGTGGGAGACTTCACTATGTGAACCAGAAATTTGATTTATAACAGCAAGAACTTTCTGTCTAGTAACCGAATATGGGACAAGTTTGTAACTGAGATTTGATACCCATTGCAGGTAGTTTTTTTGTTTGGGGTTTTATTTTTAGGCCATAGGGTTTTTCATTCTTCTGTGCTTGACATAAATGTAGCAAAATGGTTCAGAGAATCTTGTGCCCTCTGTTCTAGGGTACTGTCTTATCAGGGCACTTGCAGACATTGTCAGTCCAGGTTCCTTTTGTGGGATTTGCTTGAAGCACTTGCTTAAATTCCCCCAATTCAACATTTTTAAATAAGTAATTGAATTAGTGAAATAAGTTTTATTGTGTGCTTGCAGAAAACATTATTACCAGTTTATTTGCCTAATGATATGGTAGGTTTTCTTGGACACTGTACATGAGAATGAATTGGTGATTAATCCTAAACAGATGACGAGGATGAGAACACAACTGTTGTGCATCTTCCCTGGCAGTGCTTCTGTCTGGCTGTCATTCAGCACATGAGATGCAGTTTTTCCTTCTTTCCTGAGGAACATTTTGAGCTGATAAATGTTAGGCAGACAGTGGAAGCTGTCAGTGCATGAGATGAAAGATGCTGAATGGATCTGTGGTGCCAAATAAACTGTTCCTGCTTCCCTTTAACCAGACAGAGGAGTTGCTTCCTTTCCTTCTGAGCAGCAGCTCAGTCATCCCAGTGCCCCCAGCCCATTGCCATGGACAGTGGATGGTGGGGAGACCCTTTCCATTCCCCCAGCCCTGCTTTGCATCCCTTCCCTGGTGTCCAGGGAGGAGAGGGAGGGCACAGTGACCATTCCCTCACTTGATCCAGTGATGGTTGAGACAATCTAACACCTTTCTCCTTGAAGTTCTCATGGCCCAAGGAGTTCACAAGGAAATTTGGCAGGGAATTAAACTAGAAGAGCCAGAAGGATGCTGCAAAGAAAGCAGAAAAGGCAATAACATGTGAAGGATGGGAACATGAACGGCCTGAGAGACCAGTGGCAAAACAGGCAAGCTGCAAATCTGAGTGATTGCCAAAGCTGATATTGATGTGGATGGCCAGTTTCATGTGTAATCAGAATAACTGGGGTTGAAAAGGACCTCTGGACATCATCTACTCCATGCCCCTTGTTCAAAAATCAAGCACAGGAGACACAGGGGTAGAAAAATCATGTCTGAGACATCCCTGGGAAACATCTGAATGCTGCACTCATTTATGCCAGTGATGTGGCCCTGGTGGGACAGAGTGTGTGCCAGTGATATGACCCTGGGAATCTGGTAGGACTCAGGAGTTGGATGTAATTTAGAAGTTGGCCTTGATTTGAGAAAGGGAATTGGACCAGGTAACTTCCCAAGGGCTCTCCTAACCTCTTAGGCAATGGATGTGTAATATGAGAGATATAATCATCATGTAATATTTTTTCTTACAAACATTGTGGTCTGTTAATTTCATTATGGTTCTCAAAATCGTGTCATATATGCCCTACATCTTGTTATAATTTAAGCTGGTGTGCCCTACTGATCTTCCTCTTACCAGAGTAAGAACAAGATAAAATACATTTTTTATAACACTTTTAAATCAGAGCATGTGTTAACTGTGAAGTATTATAATGATGCTTGCTAATTTATTTTCACAGAAACCTTGTTAGAGTAGGTCAGTACTACTTTCATTTCTTTAGACAAGGAAAAAAGTGACAGAGAAAGTGGTTTTGTTGAGGTCACTGTTACATGTCAGGGGTGCAGATGTCACTGAAAATTGTTTCCTTTGTATTTCCCTCCAATCTGTATTGCTTCTCAGGACAGAGGTTAGCAAATTGAAGGCTTGTTTATGGAAGTGCAGCTGAAGATTCAGCAGGGATAACATTTCCTGAGAGCAAGCCTTTTGGGAATAGTGACTTTTTCTGTTACACAGCCCTGAGTACATCTAAAAGGAATTCACTGCTAGGGGGTGATTCTGAATTAAACCTGGGAAAGCAAAAGTAGGGAAAAGCAAGGGATTGTATTTAATACATTTATTCCTCCAGTGTTTTTGTTTGAGTAATTAAATCCTACATAATTGCTGTGTTAGTGAAATGTCTGTTGCTTTTGCTGCTTGTTAAATATTATTCCTTAAAATGACAGTGTTGTTTCATCTAAATTGAGGTCACATAAAATTTATAGCAGTGGATCTTGTGACTGGCACTTGCATGTCTTCTTAAATAATGATTCCTGTGGATCAGTGCAGAAATGGATTCTCAAAAAGTCAGGAGAAGAAGTGGTTACCTCTAATACAATTAAGATCTTGCTTCCTGTAAGAAGTTGTTAGGAGTTCCCTGGCCTTGATCACTTCCAGTGACCATCATCTGGGTAAGGATATTGCCATATATCCCTTGAAGGTTTTGTCAGATGGGATGGGAATTAACATTCTCTACCCTCTTTTTGAACATTTATACTGATAAAAATGATGTACCATGGAAAGAGTGTGCTTTTGCTTCAAAATCTTCGTAAAGGAAGTAAGTTTAAAATAAATTCTTCCCAAGTGAGGAAAAAGCATCTTTGAAAACTGACTTTAGCCTTGTTCAGTTACCCAGAGACTCCAGCTGATGCATATGGGAGCAGATTGATACCATATATATGAAGACATATTTATTAAAGAAAGAACTTAGAAGGCATTCAGTATGGCAAAAAAAAATCAATTTAACTGGTTTAAACAATACATTGAACCTTGTCTAGCTCTGAATTCCTACTGCTTCTAGTAAGAGATCAAACAAAGCAGCTTGAAAGTCAGTTTAAGGCAAAGCTTCGGGTGGGCAGGTGAGGGACCAATAATAATATACTTTAATGAAGTTAAAATATAGTTTAAAAGGGAAAAAAATCATAACACAGGGATTTTGTATGGAATCCTTGAGGGCAGCACTGTTCATTGCAACACTGATAGGGCTGGAGCATGTTGCCTTCATTCAGCCTTTAATCCAGAAAAGCAGGGCAGCGAGGTGGGAATGAGCTGTGCATGCAAATGGATCCATTCTTCACATGTGTGTAACTTCAGCCATTACTGAGGTGCAGCAGAAGGGGATGAAATTGTTATGAAAGACTCTGAACTACACTCTGAGGATTAAGATGTGAGCTACAACTGAACATGAAAGAGACTCGGGGATAAACCCAGACCCATAAAGCCAGTCTAGTTTTGTCCAAATCCCCCATGTGTGCTGCTTAGGGTGATGCAAGCAAAGGAGCTTCTGGATCTTTGGGATCCCTTTTAGAAGAGAAACCCAGCAATGTGCCTGGTGCCTGTGTTGGGGGAATGGGGTAAGGGTTGGAATAGTTCATGTTGTTGTTGTACAGACTTTAGGTAGGCATCAGCTTTTAAACAAACTCTAATTTGAACAGTAGGGGGGAAGCCTGAGTAGGAAAAGCACATACTGTTGGGGTGAAGGAGTCTGCAGGTGAGAAATCTTGGCTTCCTTGGGAGAACTGGAGCAGTCCCACAGAGCTGTGTCAGTTTGGAGTGACCTGCTGGACATCAAATAATTCATTCATTCAGTAACCTGGGAGTGCAGGGGGCTCCATTCTGCTGTCCCACCGAGGGGATGGCAGTGTACCTCTGCTCTCAGCATCACTCACTGCATCTCCATTTCTCCTGAGGCCACCTGAGGCCTGCAGTGTCCCCAGGCAGGACAGTGATGGGCAGGGCTTGGGCAGGAGCAGGCACAGCAGTGAGCAGTTGAATCTGTAAAACAGCTGCCAAGGCAATGCATGGATGGAGTGGCTCTTTCTAAGGAAAGTGAATTTGTACATGGCTGATCTGTGACTCTGTGACCTGCCTGAGCATTAAGTGGTCAGGCCAGGCACAGAAAGCACTAGCACACACTTGGTGCAATGCTGAGAAGCTGCCACAGCTGCTTGTAAACCTTCTGAGGTTTTGTCACTGAAGGCTTTTTGCCACCTCTGTGATGCTTCCTCCTTCTTTGTTCTAAAATCAGAGCCAGGACTAGAAGGGGAGCAGGGAGGAAATTAGAACACTTTGCTGACAGTCACTAGAGTTGGGCTTTTTTGTGTTTAATTGAGGACACGAAGAACTGGCTTCTATGTTCTTGGCTTCCTCCTGCCTTTTATAAACTAACGTTGGTGGGATTCCATCTCCAGCTTGGTGGCACAAAGGATTGATGCATGTTTTGAACATGAAAAGCTGTCAGGGCGCAGTGCAAGCTCGCAGCAGTCTGTGATCACCTGCGGGCTCTCACTGTTCTCAGGGACAGCTGAGCTGAGGAGGGAGAGCTGCAGCGAGTGCTGATCCATTCACGCCTTCAACCCTTTGTCTTTGCAGGCCGGGTGTCGTTTTTCACCTCGGGCTCAGAGAACCTGCACCGTGTGGAGAAGGTTCAGTGGGGCACTCGCTTCGCCATCACCATCTCCTTCAGCTGCGACCCCGCGCACGGCATCGGGGACCCGCTGCTGGCCCGAGCCTGAGCAGGACAGGGCCAGCTGGGACCGAGAAACCCTGCAGCAGGGGAGGGGAAGGGGAGATACCATCTCCTGTAACCTCACCTGCAATTAGAGCCGCCCAGCTGTGGGAACACACCCTCACACACTTCATTTTCACATCTCCTTTCCATAAACACTGCAAGTGGTGGCTTAAGGACCACCTTAAACGTGATGCATTCTGGAAATGGTTTGTCTTCATGTGCCAAAGAGACAGGCTACAAAGAAGAGAGAATGGACTCCACAAAGAAGAGAAAATGAATTCTTCATTTTTTAAATGTTTTTAAAAAATTCTTCAGTTTGAAAGGTGCAGTCTTTTGGGCCATGCCTTGATGTGACTCCCCAGGCTGCTGTTCCCTGTTCAGTTCTTTAGTCCCTTCAGGTGCTAATGGGGTGTAGAAAGTCTGACCTGAGTTATTTAGGCCAGGTGAGTGTTATTCTCCAAAACACACCTGCTGAGAGGGATGGATTCTCCTGAGTGTGGGACCTGTGGGGAATACACCTGGCTTTGGCTACTGGGACTTGAACTTTTTTTTAAATTTAATTACTACTGATTCAATCTTCAGGAAGTCTCTCAATAGCTTTTTTTGGACTTCTCTTTTCCAGTTTACTATGAGACTTTTTCTGTTAATGAGGACCACTGGTGTTCCCTGAATGTTAAATTGCAGGGACTTCAAGAGGAGCTGTGTGCACTGTAACAACCACATTGCCAAATACTTCGGGTTTTTGCAGTCAAAGATTTCTGTGGGTCAGGAGGTTGATAAATAAATGGTAGGAAAACATTTTTTTTTTTTTTTTAATCAAATTCTGAAGTAGCCATGTTGATCTGGTTTATTACTTGGATGTATAATTTCTGTGAAACTGAAAATCTGGGAATGTGCTTTGATTTTTTTTTTTTTTTAAATTTTATGCATACAGTTTGGACTTCATAACATACCCTTTTATGGAAATAATAAGTACTGGGGGGAATGACACTGAAGATCACTATAAAGGGGAATGATAAGAGGAGACTCAGACTTGAGGGCTCTCACTGGGCACACCAAGATTAGTCCTCTGTAATTTCATTTCTTTGTTCTGAAACCTGAAAAAGTCTTCCTTGTCCCTACTAACAAAGGAGAATTGTTAAAAGGGCTGGGTGCAAGGAAATAATAAAGTCACTTGGGTTCCATATTGAAACACTTGTCTTAAAGCCTGTTTATTCCAAGGAATTTGCATTACTCCATGGTTTAAGTCCGTGTGAAGGCAGACCAAGATCACCAGCAGCTTTACTGGATTGAATGTGATTCCTGCCATTACCCTGAGATTTAAATGTAGGGCTTTTCTCCCAAAATACCTGATAGGAATCTCAGCATGAATGGACCTGTTTGCGGGTTACTCCTGTCATGCCAGCTGTGAGTGGCACTTCTGGAGCTGCCCTCTGCCAGATCCTGCTCAACACCATCCTCTCAGGCCTTGGGGGGGATCTCAGCTCATCTCCTCCTGGATATTCATCTTTTGAAGATCCTGTGTCTGGTAATAACTGCTGCCCATGGTGCATCTCCTGCTGGATGTTCAGCAATAAAATCAAGCTGATATTTGTCTTGTGGAGTCTTTAATCCTCAGTAATCTGGTCAATATGGTGACCAAACCTGTCACCTGTAATTTGTTGGGAAATTGTGCACTGTACATGGTAGGAGAGCTCTCTGGAAAAAAGCCAAATATTTTGTATGTTTTAGTGCCACTGAGATTGTTCTATTTAAAATTTCAATATGCAGACTGTTAAAAGCAATGCCTAGATCTAGGGAAAATTTAAATGGCAAATGAAGTGAAGTGCAATCTAAAAGTTTTTGAAAGTAGCCTCCAGCAGGAAGCAGTAATTGCAGAATGTTCCTGGGGCACAGTGGAAGTTGAATTCACTGCTTAATAGGAACAAACTTGGTTTAATTTATTTTAGGCCACCTAAATTCCCTGAATAACTTTTTATTAAGGGTCCCTCCAGATAATGACATATAACTCTGAACTTGAAATGTATTAATTTCTGTCCTTTTTGAGACTCAGCTGCCTGTTGCTTCTGGGAGCTGCAGGGCTCTGGTTCCTGGAACTCTGACTACTCCAAGGGCAGGATTTATTCAAGTAGCATGGCTGTGATGCCAAGCTGCTGCAGAGAAGTGCTCTTGATTGAGCAGAGGTGAGGACAGAACGTGGCAGATGTGTCCCAGTTGTGTGAGGACCTTTGTAAAGAGCCCTTGTGCTTAGAGCAAAGTAAAGAAAGGTCAGTGCTTGTGCAGTGTGAATTGAGTCCTGATGTTAAAATTACAGCTTTGCACCTGAAAGCAGACTTGTTACAGGAATGCTGGTTTGTGTTTTGAAAGGAAATTACTTGTAAGGAAAGGCAAAGGCTGCTGGTGTGAAAAGTCCCAGTGTAAAAAAGAAAATGCAACAGGAGAACAAGTCAGATTTGACTCCCAACAATGAGATTGAGTGCAGCCTCCCGAGGAATTCTGTGAGTTGTGCTACTTTAAAAACCATATTTCCATTCAAATGTTTTGTGGAATATCAGGAACTTCTGAAAAATTGACAGGTTTTGTGGTCAGATTAGGTTTTTAATGTACACCTACCTTTCAGTACTGTAGCATGCATTAAGTTTTAATTTTTTTTATCCCCTGTGACTCTAGGAACTCTGGGTGAAATTCTTGGCACTTCTCATGTGTAACATTTTCATTGTGTGCGCAGTTGTGGAATCATTATGGCTTTGAATTCCTTATAAGTCAACTGAAGATTTAGGAAGGTACATTTATGTTGAGATTTTCCTGAATATTTATCTTCCATCTGAAATATTCTGTGCTCTATACTATTGAATTTCAAGTCCAGAAATGTTTACAAGGATACCCTATTTACAAAATTATTTAAATTTGGATTTATAGCAGAAATTCAGCTTCATGTCTTACTTATTTTTAAGGTCAGCAGCTGGGTGTTTTAGGGGGGGCTGTAGCACCTGATAAAGTGCACATTAAAATAAATAGCTGAAAAGGCATTGATGATGGCTGTACTGCCAAGGAAATCTGGTTTTGTTTCTTCAATTGCATTTCTTAGTATTGAATTGCTCCTTCACAGCTTTCCTTTCCCCAGT
>JAOTQP010000792.1:3224366-3254113 GCA_026413545.1 Cichladusa arquata
GGTGGTGGCACTTTGTGTCCCTGTGTCTGTTCTCTGCTCTCAGCCCCTCTCTGTGGTGGTGGCACTTTGTGTCCCTGTGCCTGTTCCCTGCTCTCAGCCCCTCTCTATGGTGGTGGCACTTTGTGTCCCTGTGCCTGCTCTCTGCTCTCAGCCCCTCTCTATGGTGGTGGCACTTTGTGTCCCTGTGTCTGTTCTCTGCTCTCAGCCCCTCTCTGTGGTGGTGGCACTTTGTGTCCCTGCTGTAGCACAAGCACACCCTGAAGTTTGGTGTGGGACAGCAGAGGATCACCCAAGGACATGGGAATGCAGCACTGCAGGGCTGGAGAGGGACCCTGCTCAGGCAGATGGGGGTTGGAGTAAGCAATAAAAAAGTGGAAATTCCAGCTCCTTACACTGCTGCTGCTTCTGAACTCCCTGGGCATCACCAGCTGCTGATAAGAGTTTATGCAACTCAGACCGTGCTTTTCTTATCCCCAGAGTCTGTCCCAGAACAAGAAAGAAGAATATTGACCCCAAATTCATCCCCACAGCTGGAAACTGTAGCATCTGCCCTGATAAATCCACCCCCTGAGCTGGGTGAAGAGACCAGGCGAGGGGAAACCTGAGGAGGGTCCATTTTTAATAAGCATTTATTTATAAACTGACACTTTACAATTGTTTAAGTGCTTACAGGCATCTCCAGGATCTGTGGTGAAGGCTTACTGTGAGATGCCAAGCAGGGAGAAAATGAGCAGAATACATTGAGACAAAATGGTTTTGATCAAATGTCGTGAAAAATTTTGTCTCTTTTATAATGAGTTTCACGATGTAGGATTCAGTCATTTTTCTTAGAGCCTCAGGCATTTGAGTGATAGGATTATAAATATTTTTTTATTTCTTCCAAAGTAAATTTTCAGGTTTGTCAAGCTCTGTTGACTTTTAAGAAAAGGATCAACTTTAAAAAAAAAAAAATCAGTGGCAAATTCAAACCGCCTTAGGTAGAAACCTTAAAAAATTACAATTTTTTTTTTAGGTAATACTGTGGTTTCTGGCAGCTTACCTGGTGGTTTTTGAATGCTTGGAATTCAAAGTGCTGCTGCAATGAGTTTTAAAATAGAGACTTTAAGCTTGAGAGAACAGTAGTGCACCGTAACGTAACAGGAAATAGGAAAAGGGGCTTAAAAGTCTCTTTACACACTCCAGAAACAGATAACAGTAACACACCGGGCAGACTCAAGGCTGGGTTTAAGTGATACTGGGCCCATTTCAGATTTCTGCAGCTCTGACCCAGCTGCAGCCCCAAGGCAGCACTGAGAAACCACACGAGAGGATCGGTGTGCGGAGCCGGAGCCGAAACTCAGCCAAGCATGAAACCAGTTTGTGGCAGAACCGAGCAGAGCATCCACCTCATCTTCTGCACCCCAAACCCTGCAGGAGCTGTCCTGAAGGGCTGCTGGCTCCCGGCAGGACCCCCCCAACCAGATGGAAATTCAGACTCATCTCGCAGCGTTTGCATTCACACGGCTTCTTGCCCCTCGCCAGAAATGAGTTTTTGGAGCCCTTCAGGGCCGGGGGGTCCCAAAGCCCTACCTTGGCCGGACGCCCTGCTGCTCCTGGGCGCTGGGAGCGCCTCCTGCTCCTCACTTGTCCTTCAGCGTGGCCATGCCCAGCGCCTCCGAGCTGTAGTCGTACTGGTTGCTGGAGGACATGGAGCGGCCCCAGGAGCACTGCAGGTTGGAGCCCCTCTTGCGGAAGGACGACGTGAACCTGTAGAAGTTGCGGTGCCTGTTGCGCAGGTACTCGCGGTAGTTTTTGGTGAGCAGGGTGTAGAGGAAGGGGTTGATGCAGCTGTTGCTGTAGGTCAGGCAGGTCACCAGGTAGTTAATGCACTTCTGGGTTTGGGTGGTGAGCTGCAGGGAGCTGCTGTAGAGGCGCACCAGCTGCCAGATCCAAAAGGGCAGGAAGCAGGCCCAGAAGACCAGCACGATGCTGAAAATCATGATGAGGACCTTCTGCCGGGGGGATCTCTTGCTCTTCTCCTTGTGGGGGGGGTTCCTCTGGGACTCCAGGTAGGTCCTGGCCAGGCGCGTGTAGAGGAAGCCGATGATGATGCCCGGGGCCATGATGCTGGTGCTGAAGAGCACGGTCAGGTAGGTCCGGTAGGCATCCACGCTCCAGGTGGGCGCACACATCCTCTTCACCTTGCCCTCCGCCTTGCCCCCCTCGGTCAGCGTGACCATCAGCATCATGGGCAGCGTGAGCAGCAGCGAGACGGACCAGACAGCCCCCGCCGTGACCTTCCGGTAGCCCCGCGACCGCTTCAGGGTGTCCAGGGGCCGGGTGACGGCCAGGTAGCGCTCGGTGCACATGAGCGTGAGCGTGAAGATGCTGGCGTGCATGGTGAGCAGGTCCAGGCTGAGCAGGATGCGGCAGCCCAGGTCCCCGAAGTACCAGTCCTGAGCCAGGTAGGTGCAGACGATGAAGGGGATGGTGGAGAGGTAGAGCAGGTCGGCCAGGGCCAGGCTGACGATGGAGCTGTACATGGGGGCGGCGCAGCGCGCCGAGTGGCACATCACCACCAGCGTGTAGACATTGCCGGCCACCCCGGCCACGTACATCACCGACAGCACCGTCCCGAAGGCCGAGGGGATGAGCAGGGGGCCGCCCCCGGGGGCACCCCCGCCGCTCGCCGCCGCCGCCGCCGTCCCGTTGTCCCCCGCCGCCGCCGTCCCGTTGGGCTCCATGGGCGGCGGCGGCGGCCCCGGCACGGTCGCACCGGCCCCGGAGCTCCCGGCCCCGGCGGCGGCCGCTCCGCCCCCCGCGGGAGGCAGGGCGGTACCGGGCTGCCCTCGGGGGAAGGAAGGGCCGCCCCCGCCCCGCCGGGGCTGCCCCGCTCCGCTCCCGCAGCGACCGCGGGGACCCCCGAGCCCCGACCCGTGCGGGCCCGGCGGTTCCGTCCGGGACCGGGAGCGCTGCGGGGCGCGGGGCGAGAGCCACCGGCAGCGCGGATCCCGGGCGGGGACCCGGCGGAGAGCGGCTCCCCGAGCCGGGAGTGGGGCTCACCGAGCCGGGAACGGGGCTCTGCCCTCCGGGATCCTGCGGAGAGTGGCTCCCCGAGCCGGGAGTTGGGTCCCCAAGCCGGGAACGGGGCTCTGCCCTCCGGGAATGGGACTCCCCGAGCCGGGAACGTGGTTCCCCGAGCCGAGAACGGGGCTCACCCCGCCGGGAACGTGGCTCCCCGAGCCGGGAATGGAGCTCCCCGAGAAGGGAACCGGGCTCTCCCTTCCGACGATGGGGCTCTCCGAGCCGGGAACCGGGCTCCCCGAGCCGGGAGCGTGTCCGGAGCGCTCCGCTCCCCCCGCGGATCGAGCCCCGCCGGGCAGCGTCAGCCTGCGGCAGCTGCCTGAAAAGTTTTCCTGGGCACTCCGCTGGAATTTGGCGCTTCCCTGCCGCGGTGGCAGCGCTGGCGATGGGGCTCGGCGCTGTGCTTCGGGCAAAGCCGTGCCGGTGGCCGACAGGGAGAGCCAGAGGCAGCCACGCTCCGCAGGTGCCCCGCACAGAGCGCTCGGAGAGAGGCTGAGGTGGAGGTGGATAGCGAACCCGGGCTGAAACAGCCTCCTCTCTCCCTGCAAATAGCTCGTATTTTGAATTTTACCCTGAAAATCACGACAATGCTGTCATAAGATTTAAAATTCGAGCTTTAGTGGTGGCTGATTCTTCTGAAGAGGGGGAGGCACGAAGTGGGATGACTATGAGGTTTACAGAGACAACTTTTCCCCTCAGGCGAGAAGTCTGGGGACAGCTGCAAAATCAATAAGCACTTTACATTTCCACCTTATTTTAGAGAAAGCAGAGACAGGGCAGTCCATAGTCAAAGGACAACTTCCCAAAGGTACCCAGAATGCTGTATTCCCTCAGCTACCATTGATTTCCAATAGGAATTAACTGGCTTTTGTGCCTTCAAACGTTTCTGTTTAAACCACAGTGCTAAACTGACCGATATATGTTTATTTGCTGGTTTAAATCCCTCCTGAAATTGCTTTTGTGCGAACTGTTGTCTATTCTCCGTGCCGTGCTATGAAGTGTTGAAAGTCTTGTTGACTTGTAGGAACAGGATTCAGCCCTATAAAAATATTGAGTACTTGATTGTAATCTGCTGTGAGGTGAGCACACACACAAACACAGCCCTGCTTTCCTTCCTGGTACTGTGTCTCTTTGAGACCCAAACGCTTAAAGTTATATTCAATAAAGGGCTGGCTCAAACATGGTTTGCATGCTGGTGAGGGAGAAGAAACTAAATTGAATTATTTCCGGGCAGGGGGTTACTTTATCAGATTCAGCCATCGCATCAACAAAGTTCGGAGCCGAGCGCTGCGGTGGGATTTGGTTTTCGCTGGAGTTTGGACTCCGCCCCGTGGCAGCGCCCTCGGCAGCCCGCATTCCTGCGCGGCAGCTGCACCGAGCAGCTGGGAATGCAGGGATGCTTCACCGGGGCCAAACCCTGCCTGCACGGCAGGCAAGGGGATTGACTGCCACAGACTTCATGTGAGATCCAGATTTGGCATAAATAGGTCATCTCTGAGAAGTTGCATGCAACTTTTGCCGTCCTTTCGCCTTTTGAAGTTGCTCTCTCTCTGTTTTTTTATCTGTCTTCATCTAGTGGCCAGGACAGAGGGAAAAGAGAGAACAGAACAGATATTTTGTTTTCTGCCATTACCTGGTTTGTTTTGTGTGGTTTGTTATGGTATTAGAGGTAAGTAGAGTAATATGTTCTTCTAAATAGATAATTACTTAATCTGCTTAGTAAATACCCAATTTCAACGTCCTGGTTTTCCTTCCAGCACAAGAATGTTTAATTAAGCAACACCAGGCATCAGTGAGCCTGAGAGACACTTATTTTCTTGAACATGTAGGATACACACATATATCCATGGGAACTTAGTTCTGTTAAACTCTTCAAAAATAGTTTGTTGCCCGAAATTATTCTTCAGCACAGCAAAAGCTGTTCTCTGAACAAAAGGCACTTCTGCCCTCACCATGCACCAAGCCTCTTCTGCACACCCACGGGCATTAACAGCATTTCATACCAGGTGGAATTGAGCCTGGAGCGTGTGAGAACCGTGATCAATCAGAATTAAAAGGGGGACAATGCAGGAGTCTGGAATACTGATGTTTCCCATTTGTCTGTGTACACAAGGAACACATCTTTCAGCAGTGTGGGTGACAAGTTACCAGAAGAAGTTGTGAATTTTCCATTTATCCAGCTGTCTAAGTAAGGACTGTAAGTGCTTTTTTGGAAGATGAATTTTAATCAAGGAGGAATAGGGAGCTCAGTGTATAATTACTGTCAGAGTAAATCCTCAGGGACTTGCACACAAAGCCAAGTCATCAAGGATCAAATTGTCTTATGAACCTCACGATCTGTTACTCCTTGTGTGGTTTTCTTGTAATATTCTAAAAAGTGTTGCTATGAAAATGATAAATAATGTCGAATCATAGACTCATGGAATCACAGAATGGAAGAGACCTTAAAGCTCATCCAGTCCCACACACCATCCACTATCCCAGATTGCTCCAACTCCCATCCAACCTGGCCTTGGACACTTCCAGGGATGAGGCAGCCACAGCTGCTCTGGGCAATACCTTGCACATGTACTTCAGGTGCAAAATTTCCTCTCTGGAGCTTCGTGTGACTCATGCTGAGCATATCCAACCATTTTAAAAAAATATCTCCATGTGGCATTTTATTCCCTGCTTTGCACAGAACATTTTTCAGGTGCTCAGCACCTAATTTTAGAACTTCCTGACAAATTTTTCTGCTTGTTAGGAAGCAGACAATAGCAGTCTATGTGGTGAGGGCTGTTTGAGCAGCCATGTCCAATTTTTTTCTTATAAAGCCCTTGATTTTCTCTATGAATAACTGGTGCTCCTTTGTTTGGCTGTGAAGGTCAGTATATATGGTGGGCAGCTGAAGGCTGTTGCCCTGGCAAATTGAAAGGCAGCTCTGATTGCTCCATTCAGCTGTGACAGGATCCAAACTAAATGTTGTCTGAGCAAATGAGTGTTTGGAAGCAGAGGCTCCCTGTTAGGCACCATCTCCGTACATGTTGCCCTCCTAAAGTACCTTTTGGGTGGAATTTTATTGTTGAGAGTGAATTTTGAGTTCAGAGTAGGGAGGATATGAAGTGTCCTTGATGTGAGCTTCGGGTAGAGGTGCTGTGGAGGACAAGTCCAGCCTTTGGCTGAGTTTGATTTTAGTTTGTACAAATTCTGCCTGGCCAGGTGGGCACTGATGTTTCTTGTGCTACTCCTGTGCCCAGTCACCACATGGATGATCCTGTTCCCATCAGAAGTGCAGGAAGTGAAAAGACTTAACTGATCACTTGCCAAAGTATCAGGAAAGTATTTTGCTTTGACCAAGTTCAGAGGGGTCTTGACAGAGTATCTGAGTGAGAAGGGCAGAGTGGGATGTCTCTGGAGCAGCCCAGGGGTGAGGTTTGTTAGATCCCAAGCATGTGCTGTCAGATGAGATCCATGCATTCATTTCTTAATCCTGAACTTGGAGGCTCAGTTATCATCTGTTAGTGCAGAGCCTGTCAGTGGAATGTAACATTGCAGGAGAAGTGGATGGCACAGAGGCACTGAAAGCAACTGCAGCTCAGTGTCCCACAGGACAGCCAGACTCTGGTTGGGCTGCATTGCTGACTCAACAGCAGATCCTTTTCTCAGGTTACCACCCAGTGGTGTGTAATCCCTGCAGCCTGGCCATCGAATCTCATGGCAGCAATGTTTGTGCTCTGCAATGTGCACAGGGCTTGTCACTCTCTGAAATTGTTTCTGAACCGGTCACCACTCAGGTGCAGGGGATTATCTGAAACATGGAATGTGCACACTGATTGCAGCAGGGTCACTCCTGAGCTGCACAGATAGAAGGAAAAGCAAATCTGATCGCCAACTTATGAATGTGTTCTTAACTTCTGTGTTTATATCTGTCTTACAGAGTTGAATATGCCCTTAAATTTACATTTACAGGTATACTTTATTTCAAAGTTAGAGCTTTCTCCTGTCACTCAGAGGTTTGAGATGTAAGTGTCCTAGGTCTGGAGGAGCCACTGGAGAGAACCCTCTGTAAGATCTCTAAAGAGGACTGTGTAACAGGTTTCAGTCAGCATTATTTCAGGCATGTAGGTGAATGGGTTTTAAAAATGCTCCCAGATAAAAAGGGGATCTGCCTGGTGGTGCTGCTCCCTTTGGAGCAGCTTCAGGCCAGTCATAGGAAGGCACTCCCAGGGTCACTGAGTCCAATTTTATGCCATTTCAAGCACCTGTGTGACAGATACGAGCCCAGAAAATCTGCTCCTCACCTCTCGTGCATCCAAATTCATCAACCACCTTCGGGGTGCTGCAATAAGCCTGAGACCTTCAGTACTTGAGATTACACCTGGCAGGGAATACAATGGCCACGGGAAAAGGTGAGGAGATCCAAGGTTTTGTTCTTGCTTTTTGCAGAAGATAAAGAGTGTAAATTGTGTGCTATTACAGTGACTTTCAGCCACTCTGGATTTTTAGGATCTTCTCCTTGTGTTAAAGCGTTTGAGATCATTTTACAATGGAAAAAAATACATATTAGCAACCCCAAGTCATTTCCTGCAGAAACTCAAACCACTACCATTACACTTAATGTGAATTCTTTCTCCTCCCCTGAAAGACAGAATTGTACACTGAAAAAAAGAAGAAAATCCTCTTCCTTTACCATGCATGTGCGTGCAAAGGAGCCTGTCTTGGCTCCAGGGAGGTTTTTATTGTTACACAATGCAGCATCTGCACAGGCTGGGCACTGCAGTGCCAAACAGCTGGCAGAGATCTGGCCTGGGGAGCACAGGGAAGGGCTGGGGGAGCAGCAGGTTTGATTTGGCACCCTGAGTTACCTTTTGTCTGCTGAAAGAGCGCTGGGAGTCGCATGCTCAGTGCAGTGTTGCTCTTGGTGCTTGATTTGTTTTTGTTCAAGGTGGGAAGGCTTTAATTCCTATTAAATGGCCTTTTCTACTGATGGAAAAATTAGAGACTTTGCATCTGCAGATTTCTCCCTCAAGGAGGGTTTGGCTCTTCCCACAGGCTGAACTGCACTTGGAGTGTGCCAAACCCACGGCACGCTCTCATCCCCAAAACTCAGCCTGCTGTTAATAAAGAGCTTCAGATGATGGAAACTCTCTTATTTCCTGCCTTCTGTGATATTTCTTGTTCCACACCAAGCAATTGCCTTCAGGTGAGCAGTCTGCATTTCACGGGAGCTGTGAGAGGCACTGGTGGGGATCTGCAGGGATGGTGCATCCAGCGTGGTGGGGAGGGAAACTCCTGCACTGCTTTGGAGGAACAGCCAATAGAAGGGATGTTGTTTCATATTGGTTTATAAGAATTATATAAAAACTCTTGACAGATGTGAGAAAAGGATGGAAGCCCAAGGAATCTCCTTTTGCCAGAGAAACAATTCCTGGTCAAGCCTCATGCTTGGTGTCTGGTCAGAGCTCACTTGAATCAGTGTGAGCTTTTTCCTGGATTTCAGTGGGCTTTGGAGAAAGCCATTGATTAAAAACCAAGCTAGAGCAGAGCTGGGTCCAGCTTTGGGGATGTTTGAACTGAGTGGTGGTTCTGGCTTGGAGGCTGGCAAGACAACACCCTTTTAAAGGCAGATTATTGAAACTCCTGCAGCAGCAGCAGCCACGCTCAGAGCATCACGAAGCAGGGCTGAGAGCTCCCCAGGAGTGCTTTGACTCCTGGCACAGCTCTTGGGCTGAGGGTGATAGCTCTGTGGTGCCTCACAGCCTCTGCTCAGTCACTCCTCTCCTCATATCTCCCTTCTCTTACAGGTTTCTTGCTCCTGAACACCTCAGAGGGGTGCCTGGTGCAGGTGTGTGTGTTGTGCAGAAAAGGAGATTGTGCTACAAGCCAGCAGCACAGGGCAGGGGATCTCACTGCTCCCAGTTTTATCTGCTGACTCTTGTCTCCACATTCTAGTGCTTCCAGGAAGCTGAGAACCATTTGTTATATTTTCATTCTAATATTTCTCTGGCTTAATTATGTGAGGGTGTGTGTCAGAGTCCATCAGTGTCAGAAGCTGCTGCTGAAGGGGGATTTCAGGCAGTGAAACTCCAGCTGTGTGGGTACCTTTGACAGCTTTAGTGAGAGCAGTGAAGTCCTCCTCATGGTTTGGGTCAGATTTTGCCTCTCCAGATCTGTATTAAACTTGGTTAGAAAAGCCTTGAAACGGAGCAGAGGGTTTGTTCCATGTGCTCGACTTCCAGCCCTGAAATTGCCTTCAGAAGAGCTTTGTCCCTTTCTCACCCAGGGCTCTGCAGGGCTGTGCTGAGCTGCTGGCCAGGCTCTCTGGGCACAGGGCTTTGCTGGGTTTCCTTTGGAGAGGCCACACAGTGCCATGGCTCTGTGTCACCAGCTGTCCCCAGGGACTCCCTCCTGCACGTCACTGTGCCACATCCTCACCATGAATGGTGAAGATAAACAGAAGCACTGGTGAGCAACAGTGATAAAGGAAACACAGGGATTTGTTTGTTTATTGGAGGGGGTTTGGGGCTAATTTTTTTAGTTCATGGCTACTTTTAGACAATCAGAAAATCACTGTTCATAAACCCAAAGCCTTGAGAACTAAGCATTAGGAGTGCAGCTTTTCCCTGCAGGCTGCAGAGAGCCAGGTACATTTGCAATTCTTTACTAATAAGCTTGGACTAGATCAGCATATATATGTAAAAACACTAATACTTTTATTACTGAAGACAGCCCAGAGCTTAGGCCCCTACAGTTTGCGTAGAAAATGGAATATTTGATCCTCCCCCACTAATTGTATGTTTTTCTTGTCTCCTGGCAGTTGGCACAAAGGCTCTGAAGGATGTGGCACACGACAAAGAGAACACCAAAATCTGCTGTGCCATATGATCAGCTCACATTGCAGTGGGCATGTTCCTGGCTTCACAAAGCTTCACAGCCATTGCACTATTCCCTGCTTCCTGATGGGAATTGTGCCTTTGCTTTAACTGTCTGCAGTAAGTCACAAGTATTTCCTCCCAAAGCATGCAATGTTAATGCTTCATTTAAATCTGAAATACACCTGGGACTGGGGAGAGGGGGTTGGTGGTGCTGGGCTCTGCTATTGTTGAGACAGGTTCAGGAGAGAGTCCTGGCTGATGCACCCTCCCCCAGGAGGGGGTTTGGTGTAGGGAACACAACTCTAAGGGTGAGATGGGATTTGTAGAGTCCAGTGAGCATTGAACACAGCTGTGCCAAAAGATGTGAATCCCCCCTTTTTCCATTTGGTGAGGGGTGGGTGCTGTAAAGAGCTGTCCAAGCTTCTCCCATCCTCCCATCAGCAGATTTGCTGCTGCCTGTGCTAGTCAGCAGTGAGTGAGTAATGACTGTCAGTGCCACTCTGGCCCTGGTGTGTAGCTGCACTGGACAGACACAACCAAATGGTTCTTTGGAGCAAAAACTGGCACCAGCCACTTCAGTGACCTCTGCAAGATCAAGAGCAAGGCGTGACAAAGAGAGAGGCCAGATGACACACAGTTGTTTATAAACCAAAGCCTTTTTTATTTGCCAGGAGCGACCAGCAAATCTTCCACTAAAAACTGCTTCCATCAAAGCTCAGCATTATTAAAAGAGGGGATTTATATTCAGCAGGATTTTCCTGCACTGGACTCAAGGGGAGAGATGGAAGATAAACATCACTGTGCCAGGCAGAGTCCAGGGAGGGGAGTGTGGCCAGTGCAGCTGAAGAGCTGCAGGCTCTTTGTCCCTGTTGGTGGGGGCAGAGGGATCTGGATGCAGGGCTTGGAGAGAGGAAGCTCTGCGTGGGGAGCCATTGAAAACAAGAAAATGCCACATCTCAGGGCTGTTTTTGTCAGGCTGACAAATGGCTCTTTTTGCCCCCACTGAGTGCAGCTGCAGATGCTCTGGGTGGAGCTGAGGCCAGTGGCTCCTGTACCCTCCTCCTGCCAGGGAGCTGCAAACTCCCACCCCACCCTGGGGAGGTGAGAGCAGGCTGTGCATCCTTGGCCTGAGGTACAGAAATCTGTGCTTGGAGCTCCTGGGCAGAGACACAGCGAGTGCATTCATCTTTTTAAGAGATACACCCAGGACTGCAAGCAGGACTGTTGCTTAATCCTGTCACGTGTTGCAGGAGATTTTCCTGAGCTACAGTTAGAAACAAAAATATCTCTAAGTTTGCAAAAATAGGGCCAGGAGAGGGTGTATGTGAGGTGTAGGACCTTGGGAAGAAGAGATGGGAGGTGGTGTTGGAGTAAGGAGTTGGAAACCTGACAGGTTTTCATCACAGCCACCAATTAGGGGGTGGATTTTTCTGCTGGAGTGCAGAAAAGGGGCTGGGATTCCTGTGCCTTCCTCAGAGCAGAGAGGGTGGGTGTGTGGGGACACAACTTCCAATTAGCAGTTGTGCCTGTCAGCCTCAGAGGGATCTGCCTGCTGAGAAAGGGCCCTACATTGTACCCCAAAAGGTGTGGATGGCAGACAGGTGAAAGAGAGGTTCTAGGGGGTGTAATCAGCTTTTCTCTTCCAGGGTTCAGCTGGTGAGCTGTGGGCTGAAGCATCTTGCCCAAGTGGGAGAAATAGCAGAAAGTTTGTTTTTTTACCTTGCAGAGAGCTCTCTGTTCTCCCCACCTATTCCTAACCTGCTCAGAAACATCTCTCCATTGGGAGCACGGAGATGAAAACAGGTGGGAGAGTATCTGACAGACCTGCTGGGATTCAGGGTGGGCTTCCAGGACTTTTCTCAGATATTGGTAAAACATTAGCACTGCTTGTTACCACTGGATTCTCCCAGTCCTCATGTTCCAGTGGCTCTGGGGAGGTTCTCTGCACTGACATTTTGAATTAACTCACCACTGCAGGGAAGGAGACTTTATTTGCAGGAATACTTGTCTCCCAGAGATGTTTACTCATGTCTGGCAGTTGTGGTGGCACTTGAGTTGGAGGTGTCACATCTGCTCGGTCCTTGAGGTGTCACAGCTCAGCTGAGACCCAAACACACCTCCAGAACCTCACACATCAATTCTGCATTTGAGAGAAGCAAGTAGTGTGACAGAGGCATTTCATGGTGAAGGAAAAAAACCCTCTTCAATCCCTGTGAGAGTGCTCAGAGAGGCAGTTCCATCACTCCTAGAGAGATGCCAAGGGTCTGTCCAAGCTGCTTCATGTAGCAGGGTTGGAGAATGGCAGCAGCCCATAAATTCTGCAGTGGAACACTAGAAAACCTCAGAATTCTTGATTTAGATCAAAGTCCACTTTGAGAAGAGGATTTAGGAGTTTTTTAAATGTTACTTTGTCTGTGTTATGTGCTGTTTTCTCTTCCAAGGGGAGCTGTCTGCACTACATTATGTAGTAGGCTCTTGAAAGCATAACTAGTTATGTAATTATTAGAATGATATTTGCATTCCCAACTAGTCTGTGTATAACTAGTATGGTAACACATGCTAATTAAATACCAATTAATCATTTTAAAAAATGAGATCTGAATCTATACAGCTATCACAGATGTAGTAAATACTCATTGCTTATGAAGAACTAATCAGATGTGTTTTAATATGCAGCCCTAGTCCTATATAAACACACTGTGCCAATTATTTGGAACAGATTGAATGTGCTTTTTATTCATATAGCACAGCTACTGCTGACTCAGTGACAATCACTGTAATGTATTTGACTACTTTTATTTTAGTTCACATTAATCTTTCCAGCTGTTCACATTGGGATGAGTTGTGTTCCAACCACCAGAAAATGCCCAAATTTAATAAGTTTTACCCTGTAAGGTAGAGGGGTTTCCTCATCCTTAATTCAGCCAGGCAATCCAGGTAGGCTGATGAACAAATTTGTTTGGCTTTGTATAGTTTGAGGCTGTTTGGCTCTGGCAGGATATCTTCCATCTCTTTATCTGCAGGCTCCAGAAACTCTGTGGAACAGAACTGAAGTCCCCATCAAGCTGAGATGCCTCTGATTTAAGAAACATTCAGAGTTTCTGCTGCCAGAGGGAAACAGGCTTTTGTGAACTCAGTGTCTGCTGCAAGTTTCTGCTGCAAGTTTAGAACTGTGTTCTAGACCCTGGGGGGATAAGGCCAAGCTAAATTAGCTGAACATGATGTCTGCTGCCTGCTGTGGCCTGGGGATGAGCCGAGGGAGAGGCTGGCAGGGTGCAGCCAAGCAGGGCACCAAGGAGTCCCTGGGCACCCTGGCTGTGCCTGCTGGGGACTGAGGGCACTCAACACTTCCCATGAGAGCTGGGTTTGGGCTTGCAGGGGTGTTTGCCAGACTTTTGCCATTCTGGGAGTTTGAGTTTTTTATTATGTTTGACCTTGGAAGACATTTCCTTCATGAAAATAAACCAGAGTGATTAAAGAGTCGCTGTGGGCAGGCAGGGTCTGGGCAGGATCCCTGGTGATGTGGGAGGTGCACCCCTGTCCCTGCACCTCCCATCCTGCTGGGCTCCAGCACATCAACCACCCCTGCCACACCCTCCAGGGAGGCTTTGCCTGCTCTGGGGCCAGGATTAGGATTAAGGCTGGGGCAGCCACCTGGGAATTCCCCCATTTGACCCCACCTGAGTGTCCAGGAGCCTCTGCAGTGCTGGCTCTGGGTGCTGCCCTGGTGTCCCCAGGGGAAAGGAGGGCAAAGCCAGCTGAGGGACCAGGGCACATGGGGGAAGAGCAGCAGGAATGAGGAGATATTTAACAACTGGAATGCTGTGCAATTAGGAGTGGGGTACCAAAGTCTGGGGTAGCATTAGTGCCTACCCCAACAAATCCCAAAAAAAGATCTGTGGCTTCCTAGGCATGCTCACCTCCAGCAGTGAAAATCTGTTTTACACAAATTCTATGAGTTCCCAGGTCAGAAGTTTGGCAGTGACAGAACTGAGGCTTTTGCTGCAGCCTCTGTTGTGTGGATGAACATTTCTTCAGCACTTCTTTCATGTAGTTCAAGTAGTTTCTAAGCTCTGATATATTTGCTGTCACTAGAAATGTCTCCCAACTCCATACAGCCCAGAACTGAGCTGAATTTGTGAAGAGTACATTTTAAAAACAATATCTGCTACATTTTAAAGGTACCTGTAACTTCTTTTAGTTACTTTATTGCATCACTTAGGGGTTCCAGCATCATGATAGTTGGAATTTTCCTTCCTGTTCTTCTTCTTAGTTTGCTACTCCTCACTTTTAGGAATCAGGCTCACAGATTTTTGGGGTCTTTACCTTCTGGAGCTGGTGACACCTGAAATGGATTATATCAGCTCATTGGGTTTCATTTAGAAACCAATCAACCCAAATTATCTTCAGTGCTATGTAATGAAACTAAGTTCAAGCACTTCTCTCAAAGTGTTTTCCTGAGGCTCTTCTGTGAGCTCAAGCTGTGCTGCATTTACAGGACAATTTAGGTCTGAAGCTTACTTGAGACTTCATCAGCAAGGTAAGAGAGCACTAGTAATTATTCTAATTTTTCAATGCATGGCAGAATAGCTCTGTGCTTCCTTTAAAGTCACTTTATCTCTCTTCTATTTTTTCCTTTTTTTGGTAATAACTAGGTATAGGAAGGGTAGATATTGTTTGATGTAATTTGCTCTCTTGATCATCTTTTTTCTCAAGAGAGAAATACAAATTTGCTGTTCCTAAGTGCAAGGTTTTTTTTCCTGTATATTGACAAGAAAAAATGCCATTTTACTAAAAGCTCAATTTAGATAGCTCTGGACAAAACCCAGTCTGGGTGGCAGAATCAGGAGCAGAAACAGGTGTGCTCTTCACCTAAGTAATACAAGTGTAAAAATGATGGGGGTGTTAAAATCACTGACTACAGTAGGTGCCAAGCATAATTCTGCAGTAGGTTTTTGTTTCAGAGAGCTTTGGCTGTTTGCACTCTGCCAGGCTCAGAAAAGGGGTGGTGATGATGACAGAAATGGATATTTACAGGTGCCCAGCAGGCAGGTGTGTCCCTGACAGCACAGTGGGGACACAGCTGGCGTGTGCCAGCTCCTGAAACAAATCAATCCCTGCTGGGCACTTAGGGCAGCCTCTCTGTGGGTGCATTGGGAGAATTGATGGGCAGCCTTTACCCTTTGAATCCCTTGCTGTTTGGGAAGCCAGGTGATCTTAACCCTGAGCTAATTCCTGTCCCAGCAGTGCAGGGAACGTCAAACCAGTCCCAAAGAACACAGAGCCCAGCCTAAAACAGCAAAGTCAAAGCTAATGGAGCTGGCCTGGGATAGAGAAACAGAAAACAATGCTGAAGCAAATTTCTGAGTATGGGGACTCTGATTATGGTGTTTCTTTTCAAAAAGATAAATGGATGATGTTAAGTGTCATCACAGGCTTCTCTCATTAGGCTAAATTCACTCAGGAGTGCTTTTGTATTCAGAAGAACATTATGTGGAATAGAAAGTGCTCAGCCACAAAGCAAGCTATAAAAAGGTTAATGATTTTAAGCCAAAGTTACATATAAGCAGTGCTAATGTTACAACTTGTGTTATTCCATTTTTCTGTGGCAGGGCACATCTGTTTCTTTCATTTCAGTGCAGGTTTTGGTCTCATAGAAGAGCTCTGAGTCTGGGATCAGGGTACTTGACTCTGCTTTTGTGCTGGGCACTTCAAAGGCCTGCAGCCTGGTACTAACATTGAGGCATTTCAGGATTTACCTCCTAGCTTTAAGGAATAATGAGCATCAATTGCATTAATGGGTACTTCTCAAACATTTTAAAAAAGCCCCAAACAATCCTGAGTCTGCCCTTTGCAGAAGTCTGGGTTCAAAACACCTCCCACTACTTTTTAAGTTCTGTGTCTCAATGAAGATCATGACAACTTGGACAAGAAGCAAACCTACTCCTAATATCAGATATTAGGAAGAAATTCTTCCTTGGCACAGGGTGCCCAGAGAAGCTGTGGCTGGCCCTGGATCCCTGGAAGTGTCCAAGGTCTGGTTGGACATTGGGACTTGGAGCAGTCTGGGACAGTGGAATGTTTCCCTGCCCATGGCAGGGGATTTAGTGAGATGGGCTTCAAGGTCCCTTCTAATCCAGACAATTTTTTGATCCTGTGACAAGGTTGTTACAGCAGCTTCCAGGCCCAATGGGCTGAGGGGAAGAAGAAAATGAGAGAAAACTCTGCATTAATTCTGTCCAGCAGCCTCACTTGTAGGGATTTTTATCACGTGCAGTTTGTATTGAGAGAAGAAAGACTCAGCTGTAAACAAAGCCAAACCTGAGCTGGAGATTAAAAAAACCAAAACAACAAGCCTGGAGCCTGAGATCAGCCTCCACATGTGGCTCCTGTCCCTCCATGTGACACGAGTGCTGTGCTGGACATGTCTCATGCTGCCCTTTGGGATGAGTTATTTCAGGAGAGCTGGTTCCACCAGCAGGACTCTGGTGCTCCTTCAAGGCTCCCAACAAAAGGTGCTGGAGCTGTGGAGTTGGGTGATGGATGGGCCAGGAGCAAGGCTGGGGCTGCTCTGGGGTCACTGGCTTTTCCTGGAGTAGGGAGGAAGAGTTTGCCCAGAATAAATTCAATGCAGTGGAACAAAGTGTTCCCCAGAAATGTGTTCTATAGCCAGGATAGCAGCAGCCTTTCTGCCAACTGAGGGGCCTGCTGCAGGAACACTTTGGCAAGGGGATAAAATAATAGCCAAATTTGTGCTAAGCAGCCTGATGGTGGGTGGCTGGATTATGCAAAATGTTACTGGTACTCAAAATCCATTATCTGCTGCAAAGAATCTCTGAATGAAGTGAATTGGTAGAGCTCTGTTTTTTCTTCCCCTCCACTCCCTTCCAAAAGCTGGGCATTCAAACACCTCCATTCAAATTCTTTGGAGTTGAGAAGACCAGGAGGACAGAGCCTGAATGAAACCTTCATGAAGACCTTCATGAAATCCTCATCAAGAACCTGAGATCAGGGTTAGAAAATGAGCTCTTGCATTGTCAGAAATTCTTGGATTTGTTGAAACTTGGTCCTGGAAGGGATAAGCCAGAAAGCAAGCCTGAGAAAAAGAGGAAAAATATGATATCCTTTCCCTTCAGCATGCACTTTTGTGAGTGTAGCCATTTCTGGGAGAGGTATCAGGAGCTACAGCTGCTCTCAGCACTGCCAGGATGAGTGAATGGCAGAATCATCATCATGTAGAAATTGGTGTGGTTTTGCCTTGGAAAGAGTGACCATAGCTCAATGGCTGTGCTCAGCTGCATCTGTGGATTTGCTGTGTACAAACAAGAATTGTGCCTGATTGCCTGGCTGGCAAATTAAGGAAATACAGCTGAATTTCTCTCACTTGGGAGTGATTTTGGCCTCACAGGGTTGAATTTTAATATTAGTTAAGATGTATTTAAGAACATATCTGCCTTGTCTTTCTTACAGTCTTGTTCTAGGGATGAGGGAGGGCTGAGCTTGGGCTGCAGATGCCACAAAGGATCAGAGCTGGAAGGGAAAGGTTGCTCTTGCACCCCCCTCTCTGGCTGACTGAGCCAGCACCTTCTGGAGCCCAGGAGAGGTGATGAACAGCAGCAGCTCCTGGAGATGTTTTGTGTTCTGCTGCTTTTCAAGGTACCTCATAGCTGGAAGCAGACTGCTGCCTTCAACAATCTCAGCAATGCAGCCCAGAGTGGAGCCACAGCCTTGGCTCCTCATTAACCAGGGCAGTGATGATATCCAGCATAAATGAACCCTCAGAGATCTGGGAAGGAGAAATTGCAGCCCAGACATGAATACTGTGTGTACTGCTGCCTCTGAGCACTAAGGAGCCCACGTGGACCAGAGGTGCCAGTGCACTCAGTCCCCTGACTTTTCATTTTGGGGTTTGAAATTACCTTGAAATTATTCTCCCAGCTTGCACAAGTGAGGGGTGCTTAAACTGGGGATGTGTGTGATGCCATTGGGACAGTCTGTGGTTACAAGTTTTGATGTGGAGCTGTCCTGCACTAACACCAACCCCTTTTGGCTCAGACCTTTGCTGTCCTGTTTCCTCCTGTGGAAGGAGGAACCTGCCCAGGGTTTGTGTTTATGTGACTCAGGGCTCGGGGAGCAGCTCCAGGGTGTCCCCACAGCAGTGCAGGTCTGCTCTGATCTGTGTCCAGCCCCAGCATGGCCATGCTGGCAGAGCTGGAGCTTCCAGAAGATGGGAAATGGTTCTGAACTGGTGTAGTGGCAGCACATGAAATGCCACTCGCTTGCCAAATGCTGTGTCTGTTGCATTTTCAAATAGCAGAACAGGTGAATAAACCTACACAGTGCAGCAGATTACAGAATAGCTGCAGTGCTCAATATAGGTAAAAAAGCACTTCCCCTGGTGCTCCTCAGGCACAATTGCTGCTCTCTGGCAGCCTTAACTGAGGAAGAAAGTGGTTCTAATTAGTCTGCAGACAGGTCTTCAGTGAAATGGGTTTTAACTTTTGAAAATCAATTGGTAGAATCAACCTACAGTAAAGTCTTTTACTGATTAAATATCACTTCAACCTCCTTTGAGGACAAAATATTTACCTCTTTAACTGCTCAAACTCTTAAGGAGAGACCTCCAGGGGACAGCAGAAAGGGGGAAGAACATCTTCATTTTCTTGGTGTTTGAAGAGTATCCTACCTCCTTTGCTCTCAGCTCTCCAGACTATATTCTGATTAAAAAGCTCAGCCTTCCAGATCTTTCCAGATTTGTACAGATCATTAGAAACAACATTAACAGATTTTTTTTAATGCTCTGTGGGTTGCTGGAGTGATGTTTGCAAGCAGCTGTAGGCACGGAGGAGTTCATGGCAGTGTGAGGAATGTCTCATCTCAGGGTGCTGCCTTGTGATACATCAGCATGACCCCCTTCTCCTTTCCCTTCTCCTTTCCCTTCTCCTTTCCCTTCTCCTTTCCCTTCTCCTTTCCCTTCTCCTTTCCCTTCTCCTCCTTTCCCTTCTCCTCCTTTCCCTTCTCCTCCTTTCCCTTCTCCTCCTTTCCCTTCTCCTTTCCCTTCTTTTGCAGAAAACAATACTTAGAGAAAACAGATTTTTTTTTCCTCCAGGGTCATGTCACCACAGTGAAGGACTGCCAGGTGTTGTGTGATGCACAGAGCCAGGACCTAAGAGCCTCTTTTGTACACATCTTTTTTCCATCCTGAAGTGTAGAAGCAAGGAAATCCTTCTAGCAGCACCACTAGGGAAATATCTGCTTTAGCAGAGCAGAAAGCTTTCCTGGGGGACTGGCTGCAAATTTCTGGGGGGTGCAAAAAGCTTCATGCAAACCCATTTGTACTTGCAGCCCATGAGGATTCTGCCAAAACTGAAGGTAGATCTCAAGCCAGATGCTCTATCTGTCACATAGTGTAAAAAGAGAGCAATAAAATGCAATTTGTAACATCACCCTTTGGGATTTTACCTTTCAAAACAAAGAACTTCACTCAGGGTTACACATTGTTCTGGAAGGCATAGAATCTGAACAATTTATTTAATTGAAATGTAAGTTTATGCCACTTCACATATCGGTAGACAAGTTGTGGGCTTGGAGCAGGGCCATGTGTTTGCACCAGCAGGAAATTAAAATTGCCAGCTACAGGCTGATACTCTGTGCTGGTGACTCAAACTGTGATGACAATTGAAGCTGTGCTTCAGAAACAAAATATTAGCACTGATTGTGATTTTCCCTGTCAGCAGAAGAGTGTGGCAGTTGCTGAGACATGTGATCCATTAAGGTCACAGGTTCTTAGGATTTTTTCTGAAAAACACAATGCAATTTTTTGAGGATGTTAATTATTTTGAAGGTTCTGCAGAGAGCTGTCCACTATTGCTGCACACAGACAGAAGAGCTGGTACCCTACCTGGTCACCACCATTGACGCAGCTGAGACTGTCATGATCTAAAATTTGCTGAAGTTTTAAAAAAATTTCCTGATCTTTCCATCTGTGTACAACTGTGTGTTTGCTGTGGTTGGAATTGAAACAGATGTTTTGGAACTGGATGGTTGGTGTTATGTTTCTGGACATCAGGGTCAAGAAAAGTTACTGATCATCAAAGTGGGTTTTTTTGAGGGCAGGAGGCTGTGTTGTGATGGAACAGGGAGACTCATTTTTAATCTTTCACCCCTAGGAACTATCACAGGAATTAGTGAAAGCAAGAAAGATTTGCTCAATTTCTCATTTTCCCGACTTTTATCATTGATGTAAGGAGATAATCAGAGATGAGTCCCTGTCACCAGCACAGTACAGCACGAGTGGGGTGCAGGATGGTGTGCTGAGGTTTGGAGGGGTTGCTGGGGTAGGAAACCTCCAGGGGGATAAAGAAATGCCAGGAGTGAAGTGTGTGGTGTGAGTGAGTTTGGGAGCTGCAAGAGCAGAGGGTGCCAGGACAGCCAAAAGTGAAAAACTCTCCCCATGCCCAGGGTTAAAGTAGCAAAAGTAATTTTGTGAGCCTGAGAGGTTTTATTTGGATGTGCTGCAGCATGGAACTCCCTGTAGGAATAACTGAAGTGACACATGGAATCCTCACTGTTCATTCAAAGTGCTGCTTGTGGTGGGAATACTACAATTACAAAGCACCAACACACTGATCTCTCTTAAATCCCATTCTCTCTCTGACCTCATGGAGGTCATATTCTTATTTTTTTATATTAATTCATTCCTATTTTTTTGTGAATATGTTATTTTTTAAAAGCTGAAAGAGTCAAAATGACTCCTTGTGCTCCTGTGCCAGGCAGTGAAATTCTTGGCAAATGGGATAAATTGTCTCTGTACTGATCAGAAAAAGTGTGACTGAAAACAGAAATTATACTACAAAAACGTTGCTTTTAATCAGATTTTTATTAAGTGGAAGAGCAGATTTAACAGTTTGGTTCTCATGAGAAATCTTACTTAGTTTATTTTCAATTCACACTTCAGACTTGCCTGGATTGGCCTTTTTGCTGTGTAGCAGCTTTTATCACAGTGACAGGATCAATAAGGGAAGGAAATTTGGTATATGCCACATCTTGCCTGTGTACATCAATGCCCAAAAGTAAAAAAAAATGTCTAGAGATTTTTGCATTCTTGTTTCTAGCTGTCAAATTTGAAAGCTTCTGAAAATCACTTTAAAAATTCACCAGAGTCTGTTTTCTGTGGAGAAATGTTTCCTCAGAAAATTAAAAGTATTTTTTCAGGAACATAGATTTCTAGCTGAGCTTTCCATGGGAATTCTTCTGAGGAATTAGTTGGGACAATAATCTTTTCATCTGGTGAAATTTCCTTATCACTATCAAAGAGCCATGATATTGAGACAAATATTTGAAAAGAAAAGTCTCCTTAGGAAAAATTAAAGAAAAAATCTGATATTTTAGTCTGCTGCCCGTCCAGACCCAAGCAGGAGCACTGAGTTGTGGGGATGCACTTCCAAAGTGCTCTGAACTCCCTTTGCAAATCCCTCATCCAACACAACATCTTTTTTGTTTTTTTTTTTTTTTTTCAGCAAGTCGTGATTCTCCTTAACCCTCCTGCTGCTACTGACACTGATGCATATCATGGTTGCTGTATAAATGTTCATTTAATCATAATGAGGCAGCAAACTCCCACGTTTCCCTGGTGCCTGAGCTGCTTTCAGTGTAATTTTTGTTCTTGTGATGTTTTAGTATAAAAATATCTTACTAGAGGAGAGGGTATGGAGAGGTATCAACTATGTTTATTTTTTTATTCTTTTAGGTTTGCAGATGATCCAGCACAGGCTGTGTTTCACTGTTGCTGACAGTCCCACTATGACTAAATACAAACTTTAATTTACAGCTGGAATGGGAGAATGAGGGATGGAGGAAGGACTTTCCAGTGAGAAGTGTTGCAAAATAGAAATTTGTGTGTTCTGGAAGGAGCTCAGAGATTCTGATTCATAAAAAAAATATATTAAAATAAATAAATAAGAAATTATAAAAGAATTTCCTCTGGCAGCAGATGCTCCCAGCTGCTGGCAGGGGCAGGAAGCAGCACACCCAGGACAGATGACTTGTTGCCACAATTTTCACTTTCTCTGTCTGAAGCTATCCAGGCTTGCAGCCCAGAAGAAAAAAAGAACCAGAATGTACAATATCGAAGTGTTCTGACCATTAATTGTGAATCTCTCTTTGAAATAAGACGTTCTCACAATGGCCAGAAAAATGGTACATTTTAGTCTTTTTTCATAAGAAAATTAACTGCTTATGGAGTTTGCTCTGCACAGATCAGCCTTTCTTACAGCTCCCCTGGTTAATTTTGATTGCCTTGGCAAAATTCAGCTAAAGCAAACAAAGATTTCAGAAATTCAAGGCCTGTGAATATAAACAGTAGTTGAGGAAAACCCAATTATAGGATCTGTGGAGAGGAAAAGGGTGTGAGTCCAGGATTTCAGTAGTCTTGCAGGTACCTGCAAAGTTTGGAGGTGTTACAAATTCCCCCAGGTGTGGGAAAACTTCAGGAGGAGTTCACTGCAGCAGAAGGCACAGGAGGCTGGGACTCATTCACCTTGGGGTTCCCTTTTGTGGAGTAAGGAGAACCCTGACCCAGGAGCTGCAGGTCCAGTGCAAAAGAAAATCCCCATCCCTGGAAGTGCTCAAGGTCAGGTTGGATGGGGCTTGGAACAGCCTGGTCTAGTGAAAGGTGTCCCTTCCAACCCAAACCATTCTGTGATGTATGACTTTGAAATACTAGTTTCCTCTAACAGTACAGATAATTTTAATTATTTTTGCTTTCTCTTGAATTTAGGACACTGCATTTCTTCCTTAGCCCTTCACTCATGCTGCTCCCAGTGCCTGCCCAGCACAGTAATTGCATTTCTTCCCATGCCCGTTTTTGGATCTCCTGTGTCAGCTTGCTCCTGAATTTGAAATCAGAGAAATGTAACCACATACATGTGATGAAGATTTGCTCCTGCTGACACTCCAAACCATTTGCCCACGTGCTTTCCTACAGCTGTAAGGATCTGCACTACAGAGATTCACAGGACAGTGTCAGCTTTTCCTCTGCCACAGCTGAGAGCTGATTTGAGTCGTGTTCTCTCTACCTGTAGCCTTCAATTCTTGCTCTGACTCTTGCACGAAAGGAAAGGAAAAAACTCTAGTGTGAAACCAATCAAGAAGATTGAAAACTGGGAGCTCTTTTATTCATAAAGTCTGTGTTTTATTCTGCTGCTGTAGGATCTTGAGGAAATCATGGCAAGCTGATATTGCTCTTGTATCCATCAGGAGTGAAAAATCACCTCAAACAGGTGAGGGGCAGGTGTGGGCTCAGGCAGTGTTGGCTCCTCACTGGATTTTGGCCTCCTCACACCAGGGCAGACCCTTCCCCAGTTTAATTCCACAAGTGTGAGTAGAAAATATTTCTACTTTATTTGTTTAAGACCTGCTGCCTTGTGGTTTCACTCAATGAACTGCAGCAAACAGGGAAAGGCTGGGCAAGGTAGGGTTTTGTGGAAACCCACTTTTCCCAGTGCCATGGAGTTATCCATCTATATCCTTCATCTGGCAGCTCTGAAATGTGAGAGCACACAGTTCTTCCTGGAAAAAAGAACTTCTTAGTGTCTTTTTAGCTCAGAAATGGCTGTGAGGTTCATTCCAGCTGATGGATATCTGACCAGCAGCCTGTTCTCTGAGAACATTTTCACATCTGGGTGGCTTTACCCTGCTGTCAGACTGTCACAGAGATCTGTCTCTCATCACCTGCACAGCAATTTCTTCCCTGCAGGTGCTGGCTGGGCAGCAGCAGTCAGGGGTGGCTTCCTGCCCCTTCTGCTCAGGGCTCTGTAATGGGGTTTTCACAATTAATTTCCTCTCCATGCTGCTCCTTCGGCAACATTGTGCCTTCCTGCAGGCATGCAGGCTTGTGAGATGTGGCAAGGAATTCTCAGGTGCTGCATTTGCATTCTATAAAAACCATTTGAGTATTCTCTTAGTGCCTTTGCAAAACACCCCCTGGTCATAAGAAATGTGCATTTTATTCTGAACAGAAGTGATTAGTAAAGTTCATATTGGTGCTGGCTCACAAGTAAGGAGCTCCATTTGCTCATCTTTTGAAGTCCAAAAGTGTTTCTGTGGTCTTCAGTGGAAAAATTGGGAAATTGGAATATTTTGGTGACATCAATACATCTTTTATTTCCTAATTGAGCTCTTAATCAAAGAAAAATGAGGATGTTTCAATTCACTTCTCACTCCCTCAGCAAACAAGGATGATAACTGCCAGAAAAACGTTGTAATGATTGTGTTGTGTGGGTCCTCTTAAAAGAGGCAAGTGCTTTAAATGGAATTATGGTAATGATGTGATCATTGTCTGGGCTGGCTTAATGAATTTAGCAGCTGCTGCAATATTAAATGCTTTGCACTTAAGAAAAACACCTCCTGTTCCACTCCAAAAAGATCAGAAAAAGCTGCTGGAGCTTTTGCTGTGGTGCTGGATACATCACACAGGGCTCTACACACTGCCAAAAGAACTGCTGGTTTGGACACTGTGGTCCTCTGTGGATTTGGCAGCTCTGGTGCTTCAACACAAACACAGGAATAGGCTCTCAGAGGATGTACTTTGAATGGATTTATAAATTATGGGAACGTTTCACATAGCAGAGAGGGGGAGAAAGTGGCTGGAGAGTGCTTCATATATGTGTATAAAAAGTGAGATGAGAGTGTCCAGAAAAAGAGAGTTCTGTGCCAGTGTGACACAATTAATCTGGGAACTGGGGCAAAAACAAGGTGCAAGGTGTCAAGAAGAGAAAAGGTTCTACCCAGCCTGGTCTGGTTCTGTTAAACCATCTCCAGTTGCTCTGTCAGAAAACAAAGCAATTATGTAATTTGGACCATGGAAAAGCTCTTTCTTTTTGCACTGAATACTTTTAAACTAAAATGGAAGGACCTCTCAGTCACATGAGTTGTTCCTGTGGGGCTCAGCTGTGTGATTACCCTGCAGGATGAGGGGTCTCCCATTGGCAGACCCTGTTTTGAGCAGAACAATTTGGGTCATGTTCCTGACTGCCTGGGACTTCCTTTCAGCATTGATTTTCACTTTAAAAGTGCCCAGTGTAAATGCTTCCACTGATTTTCACTTTAAAAGTGCCCAGTGTAAATGCTTCCACTGATTTTCACTTTTAAAGTGCCCAGTGTAAATGCTTCCACTGATTTTCATTTTTAAAGTGCCCAGTGTAAATGCTTCCACCCTTGATCATTTTGGTGTAAAGAAGCCAGGTCAGGCCTGAGGATGGCATCTTTGTGAATGAACACGTTTGTTTGGGAAATCTAAAATTAATTTCCAGGCTGTTGAACTTTAATTAAATTTCACTGCTCAATAGCAATGTTTTGCATCTTCTGTAATTCCTCAAAAAACCTAATTCAAACATCCTTGACTTCTGCTGGGAGATGTGAGTAAATAGGAGCTACTTATGGATTCTGGAATGGTGGGAAAACAAATTATTTCTGCCTCATCATTGGAAACTCATTCACAGTCTTTGAAAAACGTTGAATTAAAGAGAATTTTCATAGACTTGCCTAGGGCATTAAAGAGATTTGGAGCATTAATACAGAAATATGCTTCATGCTGTGGTTTGCATGATAAAAATGTTAAGGGGTTAAGGAATATGCAGGAAGCCAAAGATTTGCATAAAATCATCCTTCAGTTTGGAGGGTCCCACGAGCCAGGTGACAGAGTTCTCATTCCCAGAATGTGTCTGCTGGGACATGGATTCTGCTTTTCACACCAGAAAAATGTCAGTTTTCATCAGGATGTGCACAGAGATCCAGGCATGAAAACTGTAACCACGAGTTCTGGTACATGGGATTTACTGATATCCCCAAGTATTTTTTATTATCCTAATGTATATACTTAGCAATGTGGCAGGAGACAAAGGAAATACATCCCCATTATTTATGTGGAGAGCAAATGTTCTGCTTTTTTCATTTAGTCAATTAAGATGCTGCTTGTAAGTACATAATGTTTGTTCTAGACAAACTGATATATGGAGTTGAGCTGGGGCTGCATTTTCCAGGAACAAACAGTCCCATGGAATGTGTACTCGCTGTTTGGAGCTGGGAGAAATGTCAAATGCAAGCAGGTTTTGTAAAACCTCTCTGGTTTCTCTGTGTGAATATTAATGATGGTGGCTTGTTGTTTTCATGATAAACTCTTTCAGCTATTAAATTACTGGAAAGAAATCCACCACTCCAACAAAGATGCCTGGATGAGTCATGTTCATTTACAAGAAAGGTAATTTTGGTTGGTTTCTGACTCAAAAAAAAAATACCCTGCACAATTTTGTTGTGGTTTAATTAAAAAACGCACGAATACTTTTATTTTTAACATAACGAGAGGGCTTTAATCTAAAGTTTCTGGGGAAGGGGAACCTTAATCCATCCCACTCCTACTAGTTTGATGCCAGTGGCAGCAAAGGAAGCCTGGAGAGGGGTTGGAGGTCAGCAGAGAAATGCTGAAGAGGAGCTGGAAGGGTTTCACAGGATGGGTCAGGTTGGAAAGGACCCCTGAGGTCATCTGGTTCCACCTCCCCACACCCTCTCTGCACAATCTGTTCAGGGCTTGGTCACTGCACAGGGAAGAAGTTCTGCCTCGTGTCCAGCTGCAACTCCCTGGGCATCAGTTCCTGCCCATCCCCCTTTGCTGTTCGGGGTTTTTTGTTTGTTTTGTTGTCTTGTTTGTTTTTTTTCCTTCCTGGGTTCTTCTCCAGTGTCTGCCCATGGATTATCCCATCTGATCATGGAGATCCACCCTGATTTGTTCCTGACCTATTCCTGCTTTCCCAGACATATTGCAGGTTTCCTTACAGCTGTACCACTGCAATAACAGCCCTCTAACCTCCAGTTGCAGGGAATATCCCAAAGCCACAGGTGTTTCAGTAGCTCATTTTTTGTGCTCTTTAGCCAAGACAAGATTAAAAATCCTGACTCTTTCTCCTCTCTCCCATCAGTGTTAAATGCTGGATTTTGAAACTCTCCATGGGGATACAAAAAGAATGCTGGACTGGTATGAATAAAACAATCTTTTCCAAAGGAAAGCAGCTTAGAAAAATGTGCTTTTTGGAGTCAGAAAGGATTGGTTCCTGACAGCTTCTACCCGAAGTAAACCCTGGTGAGCTCCCTGGGCTTGTGTAGCACGGGAGGCCAAGGCAGAGGAGCACAACAGCTTCTCCCTCCTAATCTGTGGAGGCAGAAGCAGTTCTGGGCCTGTTCTGTGACATTCATAAAGCCTGACACTGGTTTATCTGCTGCTGATCTTGCCTGGAGGGAATTTAAGGGTGAGGTGTCCTGGCTGGAGCCAGACCGATTTGTTTTGGTTTTGGATGAATACCAAATCATTCTTCATGGTGACATTTAGCCCTTGGAGATCCTTCCCCAGATGAGTGATGTGGGTTTGCAAACCCAGAGCTTGGGCTTGGTGCCATGGGGCCACTGCTGAGCCTGGTCCCTGGTCAGCCAAGGGCAGGGGGTGTGAGAGGCACAGCAGTGCCCCTGGCCCATCCCTGGCTGGCTGATGGGCAAGAAAGCTCTGGATCTCTGAGTTAAAACTTGTTATTTTGCTGTTATCTCTGCTGTGGGATGTAGAGTGAAAAGTGGCTGGAGAGAGGTCAAAGACTGAGCCATTGCAGAGACCAAATACCCTAAAGGTTCAATCCAGCTGTGGTTCTTGGCCAGTTATGCAGCTACAGAAGCCCTTATTACATAATTCAATTTTACCAGGGTATGTTTCATAATCAAAACCTCATTTGAAAGCACATTGTTTCCAAATTCAGCCCGTGCTAAGAACAAAAAGACTCTGTGAGATGTTTTGGGAGATGCCCTGCGAGCCAGCAGCCAGGAGCAGGAGGAGCTGCAGGTTCACCAGCTCTGCCTTGTGCTTTCTGCTTGTCTGCACCAGTGACATGACACAGCAGCACAGGCTGCTGAGGGCACATCCCCTGGTTTGCCCTGCAGCAGGTGCTGGGTTGGTGTTGTTTTCAGACCTTATTTAACAAAAGAAGCTTCGTATAGATGACAGAGGCAGTGAACAGGAGCATGACACTTGATTTCTTTCTAATTTGGACAGGGCAATGAAGTCACATGCCAACATAGCAGGAAATTAGATTTTGATTTTTTTACAAAATAAAATGCAATGGTGTTATGCTAAAATCCCAGGAAATCTTGGAGGTAATGAAGGGGGGAGTGTAAATACTGATGCCCCAAAGCCTGGAAGTTTATGAGGAATTAAAGCAGTGCCTGGAGCTCTTTGGTGCCCTGTAAACTGTTCTGTTACATAAGCATGTCTTCTTATGGCTTAACTCATGGATATAAAATTCCCCCAGGCTGATAACAGGAGATGCCTCAGCCCTGAAAATCTGTTATTTATTTACTTTACAGGTTTGGAGGAGAGAGGAAGCTTAGCTGTATTTAAGTCATTCTGGGCTCAGTGGTTGCTCCACAGCAAAAGTTGCTGTTTTGGCCATAAAGCTGAATCCAGGTCAGCTTCCCACTGAGCTTTAACTCAAATTACATTTGTAGCCTCGAATTCCTGCAATTCCACTATGGATTTTTCTGCAAATTGTAAAGAAATTTGGCATAAAGCTTGTGTGATAGGGAGAGGGTGTCCAGGAATGCTCAGCACAGATCTGGCCCTGGCTAAATCACAGGGGTGCTGCCAGTGTCTCGAGGAAGCTGAGCTGGGAAAGGTTTGTGGCAGCTGGCTGTGCTGCTGGATTTGGGTCAGCCTGGACCACATCTCCAGCATCCAGATGGCCTCCCTGCCCCAGTGAAATAACCACCCAGCAGCTGCTGCAGCTGCAGCCATGTGTGAGTGTAAGAGCTTGACAGAGAGATGGAGACTTCAGACAGCCCTTAAGATGCTGTTTATTGCATAAATGAGGTTACAGCAGTTGTGGGTGGGCTATAGCTGCTGGCTATGGGCAAGCTGTGTGTCCTGAAGCTCTCTTCTATTCATGTTACAAAGCATTGTATCTCTTTCTCTGCTCTGCATCTTATTATTATAATCTTTTACATTTACATCTAACCTATCAAAACTGCTAAAATTACCATATTATGTTCGTGGCTAGCCAATCATCTGAGTTAGTAGCTATGAGTTAAACTTTGAGACTTGTTTTGCAGTGGAAATTTCTTCTAGCTTTGGTAAAAAACCATTTTTCTGTGTGCCTGTTTTTTTGTTTGGTAGAAAACATGCCTTATTTGAAGAAGACTTAACCTTTTGTTAGAAGGCCACTTAGTTTTTGGACTTTAGTCATAAAACTCCTTCCAACTTGACTAAACCTTTGTTCTCTCATTTGTTTCAGCAACAACTGGCCCTAAAAGCATCTTTTATATATCAAAACTTCCTTTTGTATCTATAGAACCTTCTGTATATATCTAAAACTTTTCTGTTAAATTTTCATCCTTCCCAACATGTGAGCAGCACTGAAGGAAAAACTTCAGTGGGCTTAAACAGGCTAACCAACAGATCCCAAGGAAAAAAATAAATATGGAGCTTCCTGCGTTTCTAGGTGTGCAAGCAGCCTTGGACAGCTCAGAAATGGCTTGAAATCTTCTTTGTATCAAGTGAGTTCACATATTCTGGAGTGCTCTGTGCTGCTGCTGGAGCTCAGTGATGCCCAGGAGGGGAGGGTTTGGGAGGGTGGCATTGTCCCTGGCTCCTGGTGACTGGGACTGCAGTGCTCCACAGAACTCTGTGTTTGCATGACAAAACAAAGAGATTTTAATTGTTAGGAGCATGCTGAGCACTGATTAGATCCCCATCTGATGCTGTGCAGCTCAGGACTCTCAGTATCTGAAGAGATGTAAAAT
>JAOTQP010000792.1:3254213-3286974 GCA_026413545.1 Cichladusa arquata
TGTGTATATATATATATATTTTATTTTATTTTATTTTTTTTTTTTGTTTAAATGTCCCTGTTGCTGCACTGAAAAGAGAGGCTGAAGGGCAGATTGTTGCTTGTGGAGGAGTTGGGGAAGTTTCTTTGCAGCTGAGGATGTTCTCTGGCCTCCTGATGTCCTGCCTGCATGTGGTGACCAGCAAGGGCCACCTCCAGCTCATCTTTGTCCCTCTTTCCTCCCAGTACATTGCACAGGGCACAGACTCACCTGAATTTGGGCTGTTGATGTTTTTATTTTTAAAAGCAGTCTATATCCCCAAACCCTTCTAACTTCCCAGCAAACTGAGAGCAGGGTGTTCTTGGCTGAACACGAATTTTTGTAAGATTTGGCTGAAAAGTGTCTGTTTTCAATGCTTTATTTCAAAAAGTGACCTTGGTTGATAGAAAGCAGAAAAATCAGATTTTTTTTTCCCCCCCTTCTATAGCGATGAAATCTCAAGTGAAAAGGATATCTGCTGGATCTAAGAGTTAAAGTTTGGACAAACACTTGCCCAGTTCTGTGTCTCAATAGCAGTGACTTTCAGAGGTGTAGTCATTGTCTGGGTATAATCACTGCAGAGAGAAAACCACGGAGCTTTGGCACCAAACTCTGCCAGAGAAGTTCCACCACTTGCAGTGCCAGAGTCTGCATCAGTGTGGGTGCTCAGGTAGCCTGCACTGAAAATGAGGGCAGGAAAAAAGCCACTTTTGGGACTTGATTCATCCTGTTCTGAGCAAGTCTGATGAAGATGTGTGTTCTGCAGTTATTTAAATCCTGTGGAAGTGAAAGTCATACAGGGTAACTGAGCAATACAAATCTGCCTTTTGTGCCTCTTCATTGCCTGTATTTCAGTTTCCCCAGGCACCTGGCAGCTGTTTGATGTCCTTGGATGATGCAGGGCTGGACGTGGAGCACTGAAGCTGCTGCTGGGAGCTTGGTGCAATTCTTGATGCTGTTACTTCTTTGTGGGGTTTTGAAAAAATTCTTTGCTGTGCCTCAGTCTCTGCTGCAAACAGATTTACACAGATTATAATGTTTATCACCACTGTGAAATGCTTTCTACAGTTAAAGCCAGGAATAAATTCTTTTTATTATCCTGCTACACTATTTGCCTTTCTTACCTCTGCAGCACCTGGAGGTCCTATTTTGATGATCTCTATTTTCTACTTCTCCTTTATTTTCAGGCAGATGTTCTGCAAAATCCCAAGGTCTGGTTTTCTAAAAGAATTCAGAAGGGAGAGGATACATTGATATATTTTCAGAGCATGAATGTGGCCTTTGCAAGGTGCTGCTGGAAAGGCACATCCTGGTTTGTGACTCCATGGAGTGCCTGGCCTATGGATGAAAGGTCTGTCCTGCATCAGGGCTGATGGGGGAGGAGATCAGGACATTTAGGAGAATTCCTGCTTCTCTTGTTCTGAAAGTTTTTTGGTTGTAACCACCTGGCTGAGGTGCAGGTTCATTGGGGAATACCTGCACTAGAGCCAGGCATTTGTTGGGTTACCCAAGCTAAGCAAGGCTTGGAGCAAGTTTAATCCCTGACTGACCTTCACTTGCTTTCCAACAGCCCCCCCAGGCCTTAGTAAGTAAATAATTTCCCCAGCAGCATGCAAATGGAGTTGCCATTAATATTAACAACAGTTATTATTTACTAAATAGACTTCTTGATTAACTGTGTGTTTATTGAAGGTTTGAATAAAGTCAGAGTGTGATCAGTGTTATGCAGCAGCTGCAGGCTTGAGGATGGAGAAAGGAAGAAATAATGAGCTGGCAGGTGGCCTGTAATTACCTGCTTGGGATGCTCTTGGTGTCAGATGAAATGCTCAGCACTTGCCCTGTAAATAAAGTGACCTTCCTGGCTGATGGGTCGTGTGTCTCTGGGGCAGGGGCTCGTGTGCAGTGCATTCCAACCCTGAATCTTGGCATAAACTCAGCTCCTGACTGGTGTCAATCCTGCAGGAGTCTTACACGGGGAGCTGAGTTCTCTGGGCAAAAGTCACATTTTGGGTCACTTTGCTGGCTTCCCAGCTGATTAATCTGGCAGGAATTTATGTTAATGTGTCAGGGCTTTGCAAGACTGCCTTCTCTTTTTTTTTGGCAGCTGGAGTCCTTTTGAACTGTAGTTTAAATATCAGCTTAATAATCAGAATTTTATTTTTTTCTCAGTGAATCTGATGAAATTTTTATGGGAGATAGAATCTTCAGTTTCTCTCATGCTTCTTTATGCTGGTGCATTTTAATTTACCCTTCCATCATTGGAATGGTAAACAAGGAGGAAGGGCATGGCTTAAGGATGTTATTTTCTAGGCTGCTATTCATCTTGAAGAGATGGAGTTAATTAAGAAATGCCTTTTAGCACTAGAAAGGCCCCGTGCAATTTGCTCATCAGTGCTGAACTGTGCTTGTTTATTCTGGGTATGTGCAACCCACAGGAGACTTCTTCAACCTCAACCTTGAATGCTCCAAAAATTCTGTCCTTAAGTGTGTTTGAGTGCCCTGTAGCTCCTACCATGGGCTGGGTGGCACAGGGGCTGTGACCTGGGGGTGCTTCATCACAGGGAGCCCCAGCTCCCCTCCAAATTGTACTGACTCCTAAGCTGATGCTGGGAAAGTTGCTGAAGTGATGGTTCTCTCACATGGTTTTCAGTCCCTTGTTTTAATTACTCTCTCTGTTTGATATTCTGGTGTCTATTAGCTGAAGTTCCTGCAGCCACAGTCCATGGTGGGCATTCCCAAACTCTCCCTGCAGCTGGGTGAGACCCTGAACACACCTGTGGGCACTGGAGAGATGTGGGCATTGCCAGGGCTGCCTTTAGGGAGCCCAAGCTGTGCCCAGTGAGGGCAGTTCTGGGCATAAAATATTGAGAACTAGGGGGAGATCTTATTATAAAGTTAATATCCTACTGCATGTAAACATGCTGGGAGCCAAATGTGAATTCTTGCATTTCCTCTCTTTTAAATGCTTGACTTAGCAGCTGTAGTAATGTTTAACAATAAGGTGTATCTCAGTGATGCCACAATGGTAAGAGAAAAAAACAGAACCCTGGGTAAGATTGTAATGAATTCTCTTTGCAAGTAAATAGGTGGAAACCATTTTTCTTTCTGCTGTGTTACTATTCTAGTCCAAAGGGAAACAAGCAATCTTGAATGAACAGAATTATTATTGTTAGAAGGAGTAAAATACTTGGTTTAATATTCTGTCAATGTATCAATACACTTAAAATTGTGTGAGCTTTGCATTGTAAAATAATTTAAAAGAATAATTCATGCTTTTTGTACATTTGCCTAAGATATAGCCCAGATGTACTGAAAAAAAAAAAAAAACCAAACAGAAAAAGGTGTCAAACTGTTTCCTGAAAATAATAAGCACAGCACTTTAGGGAGGTGGAGAATTATTTGGAGAAACAGAATCTGAGATATACATAATTTCCAGTGCTGAAGTGTGACATTTAATTGCTTGTTTTTTCTTTCAGCACAGGAACATTGTAAATCAAACTCTTAATTCATTGCAAAGCTCTTTTGTGTCTAGGTCAGAAATGCAGGGAATCATCTCACTGTGATTTGTACTGCTGGAGACGTGGAGGAATCCTTCCAACTGCTGATTAAATGCTGTTTGCAAATGGACTTGAATTATTCACTACATATTTGCCCACAAACAACAGAATTTTCTTTTAATCCTCCTCTGCTTTTACATCACACTGTGATTTACTGCCTGTGGAGCACAGGTAGAAATTCTGTTGTGGCAAGAAAGCAACAGAACCAAGCTCCAGAGGCAGAGCTTGGAGCTGTGCAGTTGTTTTTCATCCATCCTTGGGGGTGGAAGATGAGCACAAAGCAGAAGTTTCACATTTGAAGTAACTAACTTCACTTGTGGTTTGGATCTCTGTGGTAGCAGTGGGACTCACTGACTGCATGTTCTCTGTTTAATAATTTGATCTAGAGCTGCCTTTGCCTCCTCTGGTCTGCTTTTTTTTATAGCCTGGATGTGGATTGATGGAAAATTTTTCCCAGGTCAATGCACAAATTGGAAAAGAGATTATGGTTTGGTTCCACCTTATTCTTAAGCCTTTCCTTCCATGATCTTTCTGTGTAATTTTCACCCTGTCTTAGGATCCTGAAGCTCACAGAAGCCATTTGCTGTGGGCACTATAGAGTGAATATTAACTGTTGGATGCTGGAGCATGTGTGTAGACTGCAGGGAATCCTCCTCACCACTGAGTGTCATTGTTAACTCAGGAGAAATGGGGTGATGAGAAAAAAAAATTATTTGGGGAAGATGGGGAGATGGATCTGTGTGGGGAGTCTGGGAGGGTCATTGCCATCTCTGAAATGGTTTGGTGAATGTCAAGGTTAATTTCCCTCAGAAATGCTGGAGGCTGGGAATGGCACAGACAAAACCTGCTGCCATGTTCCTGTGGGAGCAGGGATCCCTTGGCTGCACTGAGACTGATGCTGTGAATTTCTGGGACCCTCTCAGCTGGGTGTCCAAGGCTGCTCTGTGTTGTCTCTGCTCGTCTCCCACCCAGCCAAAACTGATGGCACTTGTGATGTTCCTCTGGGTTCTCTTCTTGGGGCCTGTGCCCCCCCTCCTCTGTCCTGTGGGGTGAAGCCCAGCCCTTTCCCAGCCCTGTCCCAGTGCCCTGCCTGCCCTGCCTGGTGCAGGGGTGTGGGACAAGGGCTGGTGCCTCTCTCAGCTCCCAAAGCCTTGAAATGCAATCCTCTGGTAGAAGCCATTGCCATCTGAGGCAAAATTATTTCCATAGAAGGAAAAAAAATACTTTGAGAGAAATAGTTCAAATAGTGCTTTGTGCAGCTGTTTTCAAATCGTGAGTTTTATTACCTGTAAGTATTGCCACTTTCCTTTGTGGCCATGACTGTTATCTGAGCAGAGTGCAATTTCCCCAAATGTTAACTTACAAATTAATACTTTTCCTGTATTGTACAAAAAGTTGAAACCTTGAAATTCTCATTTCTAATTTTCTAAATTAATTCTAATTTTCTAATAGTCTCTACTAAGGACTATGTGCTGTATAGGGTAAGCTCACCTTTATCATGATTACCAATGATGGGACTCTGTTTTTGGGAGTTTGGGCTTGAAGTGCATCCTGCATTAGCCTTCACATTAATAATATTGTCTTCAATGATAGCAAAAGCAAAGGAGGAATTGCAATTGAGCTGGGAGAAGGAAACTCACATGTAGGAAGGTATTTGGTGCTGGAGTTTCTAAATGAGCAGTGTTACTTTAATTCTTCTCAAAATCATCTTGTTCTTCCATCTTTGTGCTACACCTTAACAAGCAGTTGCTCTGCAGGGTTGCCTTGAACTCTGATAAAACCAGGCTCTTTCCTTTGCAGAATGGCAAAATCTATCTTAAACCCCTCTATTATTTGAAATACCATCCTGGTGTTTTAGTGACATAGAGGAGAGGAAACCTTCTCCAGCTGCCTTCACTCCACTAGGATTTAACAGCAGATGGCTATTGCTCAGCAGTTATGTTGCCATGAAAACACCTCCTTTATAGCCTCAAACCTACTCAAACTGGGCAGCTCAGGCTGGAGAGGGATTTCTGGGTTCTCTGGTGTGTTTGGGCAGAATTTTAAGTGCTCTCAAGTGCTAGAGAGCAAATTTTCTGCCCAAATGGTTTTGCTACAAATGTGTGGGGTTGGTTTGTTTGTTTGTTTTGCTTTGGCTTAAAATCACTTGTCTGCTGTGGCTGAAGATGTAATTCAGCCTTGCTTTGCTTTGTGACTATTCAGAGCCCGGTGGGAATTCAGGCATATTATTGCTCCTCTCTGGGAATAGGTCCCTGCCCACTGGGTTGAGAACTGCTTAACTCCAGTGTCTCTTGAGAAGATTCAATCAATACAAGCTGCAGAGAGACCTTTCCCTGTTCCAGGCAAGGGGCAGCATTAGCATCACACCAGCATGACAGAACCTGGGAAAGCTCACATGGAGGCTGAGTGCCATGGGCATTAGCACAGGAAAGGAAATCAAAGCACTGAAAAAGTATTAAAAGTGATGTATTTGTTTTTATTTTTATTCATAACAAATTAAAGTCTTTAACTGCTCCCTCTGTCCCTGTCAACACCAGCTCTTGATGTCACACTGCTCATGTCTGCTGACCTGGGAGCTGACTTGCACTCAGAAAAAAAAATAAAAAGGAATTAAATAGAGCTGTTTGGAAAGACCACACTTAAGTGGTATAAAATTACATCATCTGACCCCAAATCAGCATCACTCTTAAGTTTGAATATCTTGTTTTCTATGAAAATGATTCTAAAATGTCATTCAATGTTCATCTTTACTAGAAATTCCTGGTTTGGAAAAAAATAACCCTTGCCCTACAGCAGCAGTGGAGTGGAGTGCTTTCAAGTAATCAATTGTTCTTTGGTTCTTTGTGCTTTCCCTGGATTTTGGAGGTGGTGATGAGGATGATGGTTTTGTTCACTCTTAAAAGGCTTCCCTGTCATTCACTGTTGATCATTTCTACTTATTACCAGTTCCTAACCTTTACCTTTTCTCATTTTCTTCCCCAAATGCTCCAATGATATTGCTTTATCTGGTTTTCAGGGACAACTGCTTGGTCCTCTGCTTTACTCCCTGCCCCAGGAATGATCAGGGAGGTTTTCCATGGGATCTTCCATCCCTCATCAGATGTGTATGGGAAGGACCAGACTCACAACAGAAACAATAAAAAACCAGGAATTATTTTTGCAGCCACTGAAATCAGCCTTGTTTGACTCTACGAAAAGTGTCTGTGGACCAGATGTAAAAGGTGGTTTTTGGTGGATAAGAGGAAATTTGCCATTTCCCTGTGGCCTCCTGAGCAGCTGCTGTTCACCAAATCTGTCTCCAGTGCATAGTCTCCAACATGCTGGATGGGAAATGTTGGACAAAGGCTGTCACCCATCTGTTACTGCTAAAACAAATGCATTTCTTAGTGGTAAAAAAGAAAAAAAATCGTTCAATCAGAGTACTGGAATTGATATCCTTAATTAAAATGACTCATTCTATAGAAAAGTCCTCTTTTAAGTTGATGCATAACATTTTGAGGTGAACACATCAGTCAAATAACTTTAGAGCAGGGCTTGTTGTGTTTTGTCTATTTTTTATTTGGATGAAATTCTGTCATGGTTCACAAGAAAACCCACAAACCCCCGAAGTAAATCCATTCCACCTAATGAAATGAAATATGTCACAGTTTAGGACTTGGCACTTGGTTCTTTCTTTATGAAATGGTGTTTGGGTGACCTTTGTATTGTTGAGGATGAAGGGGGCTCACAGCAGTGACTAAGGCCTGGCAAGGCAAGGGTCTGTTCTGCCAAACTTTTTGCCAGACTTGCACCAGAGAGCTGAGGAGAAGCTGCTTTTGGAGCCTGCTCTCCTTGGACTGTGCTGATTATTTGTGGTCTGTGTGACCCACCTGAGTGCAGGGCTTTCCCCTGGGCTGGGCCTCCTGGTTTTTCTCTGCTGGTTTCTAAAAGCCTGAGGGGGGTTCACACTTCCATGAAGATCCACATGGCAATGTATATTTGCATTTATTTCCAGCTTTTGCAAGCCAAAACTGCAATTTGTGTGGATGTCTGCAGCAAGCAGCAGCTGATGGGGGTGAGCTCCCTGAGTGCTGCAGAGCTTTTTAATGACATGGAGCTGCTGTGTGCCAGGGCACAGCCTTTGGGAGGTCCAGTTGGCATCACCCCAAGCTGGGAACTCAACAAAAATAATGGCATCCAGGGGCTCTTTTCCTTTACATACCCATATTTCTGAAATCCCATTTTAGCCTCAAGAAATAAGTCTTTAAAATAATGAAATACTTTCAAACTCAGTAGTATTCAGCCTCATAATAATAGTTACATTTTTCCTGATGGCTTCCCTGCCTGAGAAGGAGGTGTTTTATTTTCTCCATTTTACCTTTGGAGAGCAAAGTGCTGAAGTGATTTGGCCAAAGGCTGAGCAGCTATCACTGCTGCAGTGGGTACCAAAACCATGTCTGTGTTCCCAAAACCACATCTGTATTCCCAGCCCCTGCTTTTCCCCTGGAGCATCACCCATCTCCAGCAGCCATGAGTGAGCTCTCACTCTCCTCTGTGTGTTCATTTTTGCACAAACATCTGGCTACAGATCAGTTACTATTTCCCAGCCTGTTTGGGAATCCTGGTGTGGGTCTCTCCAAAACAAATCTCCCTTAGGACGGGATAGTCCCAGGCAGCAGGTGCTAATTTGGTGTTAGGGTTTGACTCTTGACCCTGTTTTTTTTGGCAGGGCAGGTGTGAAGGCTGCAGCTCCCTTTATCCCTCTGGAACCTCCAGGAGGTTGGGGTGCTGAGGTGTTTTGGAGGGTGCAGGGTGCTCTCCCCTGCTTATTCCTTGGCTCCAGTTCTGCCCATCAGCTTTACACCAACACACCCTGCTCTGGCTGGGGCTGCAGCAAACCCAAAATAAGCAAATGATGCAATCAGAGAGTCACCCACAGTTATTCTGGGAGTGGCAGGGAAGGGAATGGATACACCAGGTCCACTGGCTGCTTTCCTGCCTTGTTTTTGGAGCAGGTGAAACAACTTGGGGAAAAAGTATTTGTCTGTGCTGGCAGTTCCCACCCTGCCATCTGTGTTTATACTGCAGTCAAATTGTTTATTTTTTGTGAGCTAAAGGCATCTTTAGTCCTAATGCAGAGCTCAAGCACGCCTCATTTTGACTCAAAGATCCTCTGCTGTTGGTGAAACTGTTCTGTGAGCTGTGCTGCCGAGGAAGCAGGCAGTTATTGAAGGGCTTGTGTGGGATGTCCCACAGATTCCAGCCAGGCTCAGGACAGGGATGCTCATGTCCCTCTGGCTCAGCCACTGGAGGAGCTGTGATGACTTCCAGTTGGCAGAGGGACTTTCTTTAACGAGCAAAAATGAAGAGAAGTTGAGGAAGACTGTGGTGTGGTGGCATTTGGGTTTTTTGTGTGTAATTGTCTGACTATTTCTCCTTTCCACCGAAGGGCTTTCACCACCATGCCTTTGAGCTGTCCTGTGCTCTCCCCTTTGCCTCTGATCAGCTGGGGAGTTTTTGAGTAAGTCAGACCCTTTCTGTGAGCAACACTCTGCTCTTGAGCTCTAGAGTAACACAAAACCCAGCCAGGGCTGAACTTAGCAGGAGAGCTAAAAATTCCAGCGTGCTGCAATAATGCTGAGTGCCTGAGTAACTTAATAACCTGCTGAAAACAGGAATTCTTCTCACCAGCCCCCTTACCCAGTCACAACTTCCCTGATGCAGAACTGAAAAGCCCACAGGGGATGGTGAGGCAATTTTTGCATGGCCCAAACCCGGTGTTTGCTGGAAAGCTGTTGGTGCTTTGGCATTCATGGCATTCATCCTGCTGCTTTAACCTGCCCTTGAGGAGCTGAGCTGCTGATGGACATTGTTAATGACATGCACTGAAATCACAGTGCCACCAGAGGCCTTGCCCCATTTGGCTTCTCTGTGCCATCACAGGAGAGTTAAACTCACTTCCCACCAGTCACCTACAATTGCTTTTCCACACAGATTGAGGGACGTGCTCATACAACCCCAAACTTTGCTGTGAGGACCTAACTCTGAGTTAGAGATCCTGTTCCCATGTGGAACTTGCAAAGTGTCAGGGCAAAAGTAGCCTGAGGCCTCCAATTTTCCCAGAAGAGAGAATTATTAAAATATACAAGAGGAATAGGTATTAAAGCATACAACAGTAATTGCTACAGGAAATGGGAAGGGTTTTGACAACCTGATGGAGAGAATAATTAGTCTAAGTTTGGGAGAGTAAAGGATGAAAGCATGAATTGGAGAACACAGTGAGCCATATTTTTGTTTCCTGTAAATTGGCTTTGCCTTCAAATGAGCTGTTCTGCACAGAGAATTTGCCTTGCTATACTTAATTTGTTACTATTTAAATTTTTTTTTTTTGGAAATACAATCCACTCCCAAGGTCTGGATGCCTCCAGACAGTCTAGCTGGTTAGTTGTGCTGAATTCCAGCTCTGAAATCAGTCTGAGCATGACTTCACATGCTGGGGCCTCCAACTGGTCTGTGAATAACAAAGCAAAAGGAAAAAGAAATTCTAATAATTCAAGTTGGCTTGTTTTCTTCTCTTGTTAAATTTTCATGATTTAAACTGCTTTAAGGTACTAGTGTGACTCCATTACTTCAGCAGCTTATAGGCAATAAAACTCTTAAAAGCTTTAGAGTCCAAAATGACATATCTCCTCATAAAGCACCTTGTACTTTTCAAAAGCTTTGCAAAATTCTACTAATGAACCTACCAGTGACAAGTAGTCAGAATGGTAAAGGGCAAGAAATCTTCCAAATTTGGGCTGCTCCCTGCCCAGCAGAGTTTTGAAGTAGCTGGAGAAAGGAGCAGGAGCTCCCACGAGGGGTCTCACACCAGGCTGAGCATCTCCACATGGATCCAGCTGCAGCTTCTGGGCACAGAGCAAATAAAACTGTGGATCTCTCACTTGTAACTGCATTAACGGCAGGTTAATGGAGCTGCTGGGTGAGTCTGAGGAGAAGAATAGGCAAATTTGGGAATGGCACCTGTCAATGCCAGGCTGGAACAAGGAAGGAGAGGTTAAAACTCTAAGTGACCCCTCCAGCCCTTAAGCAGAGTAGGAGAGTTAAATGAAACTAACAAATTCAAAAGGATTGCTGAAGTCCTTTTCCTTGCTCAGGGAACAGGAATAGACAGATGAAACACAGAAAATCTTATTTTAATGCATAGAAAAATAAGAGATGAGAGGTGTCTTAGAGGGTGTCTTACCAAGTTATAGAGAGTCAGGTTTTGTAGGAGATGGAAATGCTTCAAATACTCTACCAAAAATACGAGACAAAAACTTCAGGTAGAGGGTACACCCCCTTAAGTCCAAAACCTCTTCTCTTATGAGTACCAGCAAGATTTCTGAATGCAGGACATTATATTTAGTTCTGTTTTAGAAATTAAGGGAGCTGAGGCACAGAGACCCTGAGCTGGAGGCTCTGCACCCTCGGTCCTGGGAGCTGCTGGGCTCGAGGTGTGGCTGCATCTCTGCTCACTTGCCAACAGCTCTGGCTTCACCCACTGGCCATGTCCCAGGGGAGGCATTCATCACCCAAAACCCTTCCTTTCCTCTCCCCTGCTCCTGTGCAAAATCAATCAGGAGCCCAGAGGCTCCTCTTGCAGCTTCTCAGGAACAAACTTTAATTAATGACGTAAAGTTCCTTCGGTATCTATTTATGGGAAGCCTTTTTGGGAAGGAATTAATGATCTTAATGTCTGTGAATCACAGAGCATGGTTAGAAAGGCCACTCAGAGAGGTGTCTGAGGAACATTTAGATATTCCTTAAATAAAGCTGGGTTTGGCTTTTTTTTCCCTCTTAGCCTCTGTAAAAAGCCCAGGCTGCATCTATGCAGCTAATGAAATTTCCTGCTGATTGGACCCTAAACAATTACTGCATCTTCTGATTGCTAATAGCTGGGCTGCTAAGAAGAGAAAAGGCTCTATTAGGAGACAGGGACCCAGCTGAGAGCATCACAGCTGATGTCAGCTAATGCCCTCTCCAGTGTACACCAGGAGTTCAACCTGTGGATGCCTGATTAATCCCAGTGTGAGGCACCTGCAGCACTGGGATGGTGTTAATCAGGCCCAGCACGCTGCCCTGGGCTGCACATGGTGCTGGGAAGGATTTCTCAGCTGCAGAGAGGCAGATGCTCATCTATTTATTAGCAGCAAGTTCATCACTTCATCATTTCCCAGTGCAGATTAACTAGGAGACAAAAGGTTTCTTCTGACAGCTTTCTGGGCAGCTATTGTTGCCAAAAAAAACCAAACAAAAACCAAAGTCTCTGTGTCAATGTTTTGTTCTTCCAAAATAAATTATGTGGTTCTTTCTCTTAACAGCAAAACAAAGTGCTGCCAGCAACCTGGTGTTTCTGAGGAGCCCAGCAGTAATGAGCAGGGAAATGAAGCCCAAACCCTGGGAGCAATTTTGTGCAGTAAATAACCTGAACAGCACGGTGTTGAGACTACCAGGATGAACACACATCTCCCATTGGGAAGAGGATCTGGAATAAAAATAGAGTTGTTACTTTTCCATCAAGCAGCACCAGCTCCCTGTGCCCCCAGATGGGCTGGGTCTGAATCCCTCACCCTGGGAGGATGAGAAGGGAATCTCAGCTGAACTGACACATCTGTAATTTATCCCAGGGCTCTGCTCCTCCCTTCTCTGGCTCTTCAGCTCCTCTGGAAGCCTCTCCCAGGCACTGCTCCTCTTCCTGAGTCTGTGGTTTCACTCCTTGGGCAATAAAATGTGCTGTGAAGGACACAATGAGAATAGGGGCTGTAAATTGGGTCTTTGCCCGTGGTCCATAACAGCTCAAGGGTGTTGGTATTCAAGATATGCTTAGAAGTTCCTATTTCCTCTATATTCTGCAGGGAGAATGGTAAATCTGTGGAATTTGGTGATATTTCCTATGTGGTTTATAATATGATGTTGGTTAAGTCACTCAGTCTGTCATAAATGTGTTTAATAAATATATATTTCTGGTGGCACAGAAATATTCTTGTGCCACCAGATGTTGGAATGGGATGGGAGCCATCTGAACATACTAGAAAGGAACTCTGGGGGTGACTTCATGTAACTGTTGTGTTGCTTGGATTTCATGTGCTCTGCAAACTGCTTTGGATTTGGGGTCTTCCAAGAATGGAATTAATTAATCCTGGCAGAGCTTTTACAATGTTGGATAATACTGGGGTTTCTGGCATTGTCAGTGTATTTCTTCTTGTGCATTGGTGTTTAATCTGCAGTGGAGTTTTATTCAGAGTCCTTTTTTCCACATCTATTGTAATATTTTCCTAAACCTTTCACCATTAAATTAGCACTAGGGTGTGGAGGACACTTTTTGTTTTTACTTTTCATTCCTGTGGTAATGTTTTGTAGAGTGACTCCCTTCTGCAGATTTCATTAGAAAAAAACCTTTTACTACTTTCTTCCAGCTGGGGTTCACCACTGCAAAATTGATCCTGTTTGCTCCCAGAACCAAATGTTCTTATTTCCCTGATGACAGCAATTTATAGATATATCAAGTGGCCTTTATCTTGGAGATTACCTGGATCCCCAAAGCTGAGTGCCCAGAGGGCCTTGTGATGGGTATTGAAATTGAAAATCCATCAAATGGGATGTGGAGTTTCCTCTGGAGATGCTCTGGAAAGAAAATCAGCAGGGACTGAAAAACAAATAAGGTTTTCTTGTAGTTTGTTGCTTTCCTGTCAAATATTTTGATTTCCTTTATTCCTCTAAGGCTCAGTTCAGGTTTTAATGGAGCAGTAGAAGGTGTGTTATCTATCAGGTAAAGCTCATGTCCCTAAAAGGAATATCTATTTTCTTAAGCTGCTCTGCCATCTACACTTCACTTTCCTTTCCAAACCTCTTCCTTATCTCTGCCATATATTTTTGTTGGCTTTTCTTTTCTTTCTGTTGGGTTAGGTTTTTAGTCTCTCTTCCTTCAATTTTCTGTATCTTCTGCATAATTTTCCTCCCTTTATCTTCAAATATGACTTTAATGCACAATCCCTGGAGACTCCCTGCTGGGAGAACAAGCAGCAGGGAAGAGTTAGGTTGAGCTTTACTGAGGTTGAATTTTCTACTCATTAGAGAGCAGGATTATAGTATGGCTACCAGGGAAGAACAATAAAGGTGGTGGGTGTTTCTTCCCCCCTTTGTTCTGCAGCTCTACAGGAGCAGCTGCTTCAGGTGCCAGGTGGTTCCTCTGCTCCTACCTGTGATGTGCAGCTCTCTGAGCTCCCAGCCAGAGCTGGAGAACCTCTGCTGGCCAATCAAAGACCATTTCAAATAATATTTAAATGTAATCATATTGTGGTTGTGCAGCTCCTTGTGCTCAAGTGTAATCCATCTCCTCTGGCTGGAATGCACCAGGGTTTTTTTTGTCTGGCTTGGGCTGCTCAAGCACAGCTCTCTGTGCTCCATGATAAAATGCTAATCACAAACCCAGGAAATGCAAATCACACAGAAAAGGAATTGGGCATGAGAGGATGATGAAAGATTTTTCTGATCATGGGGCTGTGTTCAATTAAACTGGGACTCCAGCTCCTGGGGAACAGGACTGGGTGTGTTTTTGAGGATGTCTGGCAGTGAGGACCTTCAGGACATATTGAGAAAGATGTTGATAGTGATTTGTTTACTTTACAGAAGTATCTCTTTTCCTTGCTAAGGACTGGTGCCAGCTGCAGCCTGTGGTTTCCTCTCCAAATTTGCATAGGGGAGGAGAGAAAATGAGGAAAGAGATTGATTTAACAAGGCATTGCTTTGCATTTATCTATAGGAAACCAAGATCCCTCTGACAGTGAGGGCTTGTGAAGGTTTAAGACTGTGCAATGTAGTTTTTAATATCACCAGCTTCTCCTGCATAATAAGGAACTTTTGCTGTCAGTATTTCCTACTGGACAAGATGGCAAAGAACAATTGCTAATGGGAATAATTTTAAAAAAGATGTTGGGAAGAAAATATGTGTGGCTTTGAGGTTGGGAAGAACCCTATGGCAGCATCTTGTTAAAACTACAGGGCTGTCTGAGGTGTTTCTGTATCTCATCAGGCACTGGGAAAAGGTCCCAGCTTTCTTACCTCCCTCTGAGAGTTCATCCTGCCTGTTCTCAGCAAGTTTTGGGGTGGGAGGTGTCTGATGGCTTTAAGGGGGGCTTTTCTTGGTAAAAGGAGTTCAACAGCTCCAACAGCTCTTGCAGGGCTGGTCATCTTCCACATATACTTCAGACGGTCATAAATACATTTCTTGACATTATGGGCTGGTCACAACAAATGAAAATCTCAATTATATGTACAGATCTCAGCCTAGAAATTTCCAGAGGAAATGTATATATCACATATGACCATCCACAGATGTGCATGCGGACACACACATAGACATTTTCTACATTTGTGGGGCTGAAACACCCTAAATGTATTTGGGTAGTTTCAGAAACCAAGCCTAAGACAAAAAGGTTGTCAATTATGCTGTGAGAGCAGGGGAGGTTTGCCAAGTGGAAAGTCCCTCTGGGATTATGGATGCTTCCCTTGCACCTGCTTTCCACTGATAAGGGACAAGAATAATAAATCCCTCTCAGATTGTTTTCCCTGGCCAGGAAGTCATGTAGGTGAGAGGCTGCAAGCTTGATCTCTAATGCCACTGGCTGAGAACAGTGAGCTTCAGTAAGGAAGAGGAAAATTGGAGCTGAATGATGATTTTAAGAAAACTCAGCCCAATCTTTCTGCAGGAAGAGTCAGCTAAATAGAGCAACATGTTCCTTCCAGTAGTATGAGTGTCACAAGCTGCATAACCCTGGCTGAGAAAGAATCCAGACCCAGAGACTGGTTTCCCCTTGCTGGTGTGGAACCATCAGCACCATCAGCTGCTCCAAACACATTTGGGAACTGATTTGCTTTTATTATTCCCTTTCTGCTGAGGGTCTGGATGATGCCTCATACTGCTGTGCCTTTCCCCAACATCTGGGTCTGATGGAGATGGGAGTGTGAGGCACCTCCAAAGGTGGGAAAAGATCTTTTGGGGTTTAGAAGTGTTCAATCTGTGTAGGCACTTCAACAAATCTTCTGGGCTCCCCTCTGCCTGAATATGTCAGTTCATTTGGTTATTGGCTCCCTGGAATGGCTTTCAGCAGCTGCTTTACCACAGCATTCCTGTGGTCTGTGCCTGACCTCTCTGTTCTCCTTTCTCTTCTTCCATGGAAATGGTAATAAAAGAGGCAGCTTAAAACTGTGGGTTGTTTTTTTCCACAGGTTTTTATAAGGGCTGCCTTCCACAGGAAGCTTGTAAAAATGAATGGAAAGACATTGATGAATACAATGGATAATTAGTCTGGCTGAGTTCTAAAGGATTTTTTACTTCAGGATAAGGGTACACCAGCATGCACATTTTCTTTGTCCTTTTTATTTTATTCATCTGTCTGTCTGTTTTCTGTCTTTTGGTAAGAGATCAGTCTTGCAAAGGTGAAATAATATCCATTCTTCAACATCTGAAAGTGCAGAGTACTACTGTGAAGCTCTTTCAAATAGATTTCTACTGAATGAAAAGCCCTGTTGGGAAAAAAAAATGATAAGGCAGCAGAAGACACTGGCAACAGATAACTGAGCTGATAGAAGAACTCATTTGTGGTGGAGCATCACAGTGTGTGCAGAGGGTGAGGTGAAGCAAGTTCCCTCTCCAAAGGGGAGTTGGGGAATAAAACAGAGAAACAGCTGGAGAAGTTTTTGGTAGAACTGTCTCTGGGGATGATTCTCTGGTGTCTGCCCCTTTTTTCCTGTGCTCCCTGAATTCTGACCTAACTAGAAACTTCTGGTTGGAAAGGGATCATTTCTTTCATGTTTTCCTCCCTCCTCACCCTTTTTCCAGCAGAAAGTATTGACTTCCAAAAATCACAAGCAGAAACCACAGTTTTTTCAACCAAGTGCAGCATTTTTGTGGGGAGAGAAAAATGGAGCAGATTCAAGTCTAGCTTCCTTGCAGAACGTAGTTTGGCTAAAAAATGGGGGTGACTTTATATTGATAGTGAGTCATGAAGGCTCTTATATTGAGCTAAAGCCTGGTGTCTAATTCTGGACAAAAATCTCTGAATGTGATGGAAATTTTGACTAATCAAGGGCAGTGACATGTGGGCTCTGTAAGGCTCCTTGCTCTGACTCTGCTTTTCAAAGTCTGCTCTGACACTGTCTGTCACCTGTCAGAATATTTCAGATGAAGAATTTCCTTTTTTCCCCCCAAAAATAAGACAGCTGCTGCCTCTCACTTCAGCACTGATTTAGGTGTTTTGTTCATAGTTAGCTTTAACCAGAATGAACAATTCTGTCTCGTTCTGCTGCTTCTCATCCTGGCTCTATTTTCTCATTTTCAATGTGTGCCCTTGTCCCAAAGGCCAGTCTGTGCCTATCCAAGGAAAATTATGTTTCTCTCCACTTTCAAGTCCCCAGGTCTAGTATTCATGAGTCCTTTTCATATTCATTCCAGAGTCCTTGTGAATCTTGGGGAACTGTGGAAACCTTTGAGCCTCTGGCTGGATCTTGTCCCATCACAGAGAGACAAAACCTCTCTTCAGGTCAGTGGTTTCAATGGCAGTGGAAGCAATACAAATGCAGCAGAAATCATAATTAATGATTCTTTAATAACTGAAAGGGAGGGCTTGATTTTTGCCTCTGCATTAAGAGAAATAATGAGGAATATTTCAAAGTGAAAACTGCCTTGGAGCCTGGGAGTCTTTGATCCTAGGGGGGCAATGGGAGCATTTGGCTCTGTACAAATGCTGCTGGAAAACCCACAGGACAAATGCAGCTATTTCACAAGTCATGTCCCAATTTTCATATTTTTCTCATTTCTACCTGATTAAGATTTTGTACAAAATGTGAAAATTGCTGTTGATTTTTCCAGCTGGAGATGTTCAATCACTTATTTGAAGCTGGACTGTCTTGCTTGCCTATTGGAGCAGTTTGTGTTTTAATGAGTTGCTGTGATCCTTATCTTATTTCAACCACCCTGGCTCAGTGCCATATCCACCTTGTGGGAATTTAGGAATTCCCTCTTTGTGTCTGCTGCAGCTCTTTGGGATTTTCCTAAAAGTGGAAGCCTCTGAAATTTTGCTGGAGAGATCAGTCCTGGGGCTTTCAATGGCAACAGAGGGATCTGAATTCCTTTTGTGTTATGGTCTCAGCTGAGCTTGGTATCACCTCTTAGGGGCCAGGATGACTTTATACCAAGTCACTTGGACCAGAAAAAAAGGGGAATGAGAGTCTAACAGCACCCAGTTCTCAGCTTGGCAGGTGAGGAGGTTCTTTAAATGTCTCTGCAATGTCATACTGAAGTAATGAGCATTAATGTAACATGTAGGGATTTTCAGTGCCACAAGCTCTTCCAAGGGTCACAACAATGCAGTTGCTGCCTGGAGTCATTCTCAAATGCTCTGGAGCCTGGCAGTGATGCTCCTGTGCTGCCATGGTCCCTGCTGGCCTCAGCTGGCCTCTCCTGTGTCTCTTTTATCATAGCTTCCAGCAATGCATATGGTTCACTTCATCTTTCAGATAGCATCGATTTCAGAGGAGTGTTTCTTATTTCAGTCCTCTCCCTTTCTATGTGATAAGGAAAACTTTTTTTTTTTTTTTTTTTTTTTTTTTTTTTTTTTTTGGCTTACAAGATTATGTAGCATACATTCTTTGGAGGGTAATTTCCCTAATTCTCCTTTGGTATGCTGACAGCACAATTATCATCTCACTTGACAGCTGTTCCCTTGAATTTTAAACATCCAAAACACATCCAAGGGCACTGGAGGAATTCAGAGGTATTGCTGTCTGTTGCTGAGAAGTGTTGAGCATTTTTGGAAGGGAAAAGGATTTCTGCAATCCCAGGGAAGTCATTCAACAGCATGCAGATAGCAGCTCTCTGGTGAGAAGAGATTTGGGAAATATTATCAGATTTAAGAATGAAAACTATAAGCAGTGAATTACCAGAAAGAGCAACTAGGAGAAAAGGAGATAAAACAGAAAAATAAGGAATACTTTGACTTTCCTTCACAGGATGAGCTGGTCCTGCCATGCCCTGGCCATTTCCAGTGAGATGTGGGAAAAGGAGCTGAAGTACAGTCAGAACCTGTGGGTGATCAGCTCCCAGTGACATTGATGCCTATTGGACTTGGACCCCTGAGCAAATCTTTGACATCAAAATAGCAACATGAATGTCAGTTGGAGATTCACTAAATGAAACCTGATTTTTTTACAACCCAAACTCAAATGTGGTATTTTGGAGATATTGGTGTTGTAACCGTGTGCATCCTTGGGATGCTAAATCCCTGACAGCAAGCAGAAAACAAGGGATGAGACTTCAGCATCTCCAAAGAGTTATTTCTCTGTCATCCACCAGTTCTTTTCTTCTCCCTCTTGTTAAGATCCTTAGTTTGTCCAGCAAAATGGGAGGAAAAGGGTCAAAACTTTCAGAAGGAGCCATAGATACAAATGTCATTATGCTTTACTCATTTGGGTGTGCCTGAGATGGGAATCATTGAAGACCCTTAACCCCAGGGTGTTTTTACAAGCCAAATTAATTAAACCAACCATGTGAGTATTTACAAGTAAAAAGCGCTCAGAATCACTAAACAGGTATAAAAAAAACTTGATGCCTTATCAATTGTGCTTTATCATTTTTAATGCAGAAAGCATTCATCTTTTCTCCCTGAAGACCAAGATGCTTTGCCAGAACTTCAGGGAAAAAAGGTTGGGATCTCTCCACTGCTTGTTGTGTTTCCCCATTCTGAATGGAAACATTTTTTGGTGGCACCTGCAGCACCTTCTGTACTAACTGATGAAACATGAGATAAGGGAACAAATATTAATGAGATAATTTCATTTAATCCCAGCCTGAGGTCTGCCTCCCTGTTGCCTTGGAGACCACACAGCCCTTTTCTGGAGGGATGTGAATGGGATTTGCCTGAAAAGTGCACTTGAGTTTGTTCTGCACCTTTCCAGCAGCTCGTGCAGCTTCTGGTTTAGGAACAGAGCAGGGGCTCTCTCTGTTCTTCCCACATCATAAATATGGACATTTTTGCCAATAATAGAGTTTCCTGTTCATGTTTGACTAAAAGCTGAGGCCAAAAAGCTCACATTTATGGTACCCACTTAGTAGGAGAGATGGTTTAAGTTGAAAAAGGGTTTTTACTAGCACTGGTTGCAGATGGTGCTTAGGACAGAGCCCACCTTGGTGCAGAGCACCCAAAACCACACAGTGTCCCTGAACAGGCTGGTGGGATCCTGCAGCCATTCCTGGGAGGGTCAGCAGCTGCAGTGATTAACATTTGAGCAGTGGGAATTCTGGTTATTGTCTGTGTTGCTGTGAGAAGGATGACTCTGGTGACAGACTCTGGCTTTTTGTGCATTCTGTTTGAGCACTCCTGCAGAATGCACTGCTGGGCAGCCTGAGGACTCAGGGACTAGAGAGGATTCATTCATGTGAGCTCTCTAACCAGTATTCACCAAAATTGGCAACAGTTTCCCATCATTACCTAAAATTAATATAATTTGTTCCTCATTCCCATTGCCACGGAATGAACTGATCAGACAGTTGCTTATTTGATTTCCCCTCCTTCCTGATCAAGTGAAACTGCCAAGATCCAGCACCTTCCTTCTTGGCTGATTTAATGACTTTACTCTTGAATCTTTTCCCCAGCTTCACCTTTTGCTGTCCAGTACAGCTGCAAAGTTTCCCCAGGTTTGCTCCTCTGAGGAGGATTTTGTCCTCGTCTCCCATAGACAGAAGATTTCCATTTTCCCTCCCAGCAGCATCAGCAAAAATCTGCTGCTCCAGCAGCAGGTAGGAGCAGTTTCCTAATGGATGCACACTATTATATTTCCCTTTGGAGCACAATCTCTTTTGTGATATTATGAACTACAGTGATTGTTCAGGCCTGTGTTTGCCATTGTACTCGTTGTACTTATTGTGCTTTCAGTCTGTGCAATCAGCAGGATATGGGAAGGATTCTTTGGCACCTTTGCTTAGTGATTAGTATTTGTATAGCACTTGAAAGCTTAAAATGCTTTAAGAGGGATAAGTAGTGTTATTAATAATGACATGCTTTACCATACAGAATGGAGCTTATGCATATTTGTGGTGATAATCCCCAGTCTTCTCTTGATCAGACACTGTTGTCTTTCTGATCTGCTTCCAGCTTATCTTCCTCACACCTGTCAAAGCACTTTTCAAACAGCTTTTCTTCTTCCTCTGATTAAAGGCACACACACAAAAAGATTCCTCTTAACACAGAATTCAGCCTTCAAGTTTCAGTGACCATGCCCAGATGTGGTGGTCTCTAAGCCATGTTCAGAGACTTTGATCTAATCAGGCTCCCACTAATCTCTCTGTCTATTGCTGACCTAAGATCTGCCATTCATTAAAACCCATTTTTTCAGCAGCATTTGGGGTTTGATCTTCCTGGAGAAGTGCTTTCCCTTGTCCAGGTAATGTTTCATCTATGCTTTTTACAAACCAATTTATTTTTATGTCACTCCCTGTAGCTTCTTGTTGGAAAATCAGCTTTGTGGCTGAGGAGTAAATTAATAGAGACACAAAGAACATTTTTTCTTAATGGCTGAGGCAGCGTTAAGGCAGGATTTTCCCCCCTTTTGTTGAAAAAGCTGGATGAATTTTGTGTGAACTTCTCTGCTTGAATTTTGAGGAGGTTAGGGCAGGAAGGATGTCTGGAAGAGATGGAGGAGTCTGTGTTTTTTAAGTGACCACCATTCTCCTTTGACAGGGCCCCTTTCAGCCCCAAAATAGCTCCATGCTCAGCAGCCTTCAGAGTGTTTTAAAATGTACAGGAGCCAAGAGAGGTTCAGTGCCAGCAGCTGACCTTGGGTGGTTTTGTGGAACCTGCTCAGGTTTCCAGCCCTGGTAGCAAAATATTGGTGTAATCACAACCTTTCTGCTGCTTTACCAGGAGACAAGAAAGAGAACAGCATTTTCTGGAGAAAGGGAGGCACAAAATATCTAATCTGGGTAGGATGGCATCTGTGCAGAGTTACCAGCATGGCTTAGAGGAAGGGTTTATTCACAGAACTGAGGAGAAATTAAATGATTTGGGTCTTCCTCCTCCTGGGTTGCCCTGTGCTCAGACCCTCAGCTTTCATGGAGCAGAGTCCTGAGCACATGAGAATGGAGATGTGGGGCTGGTGTCAGGGCTGGATCAGAAACCAGAGCCATCAGTCCTTCTTGGGGGATGGAGATTCTAGTTTTAGGCACATCTTGCTTTTCTACGTGCTCATTTTATAAATATTTTGCCCTGATGGGTAGAGTTGACGAGCATTTCTTTTTCTTTTCTACTCAAATGGGACACTGAGGTTATTCAGGTCTTGTAAAAATTGATTGCCTCCAGTTGATTATCTAAAGTGACTTTTCAAACCTTGTGCCTGCCTCCCACTGACTGACAGCCTGGGGTACAAACACCTGGCCTAGTGCTCTGAAATGCAAAAAAGACTTTTCCCTCCTATGCACATGAGATTTTTTTCTCTATAATCTCCTTTTTGACATGATTCTCTTAGAACTTCCAAGATTCAGTACAGCAAAGGCCCCAGAAATGTGAAAATACCTTAGTGGAGTGTGCTGCAGGGGAGATTCAGGTCTTCAGAGAGAATTAGTTTTTTATTTTTAGAACTGTATGATGACCAAAATCAAATTATCAGAGCCTTGCCAATAAGAAAATCAGCAATATTGGGTTGATGCTTCTCTTTCAATTACCTGCAGCATTTTCAGAGACTTGAGAGTAAACAGCAGTTCAAGCTGCCTATTGCTCAGAGGCTTTAATTAACTCTAATGATAATTGCAGAGCATGTGTTGCCATTTTGGGCAGCAATTACACAGCTTATGTGGGGATCCTTGTGTGGGTGAAAAGTGGTGTGGGGAAAAAGCCCCTGGTATCTGAATATGTATTTTTACACTTGTTGCTAAACTTGGATTTTTATTAGAGAGAGGAGTCTGCTTTCAGCTCTGAGAGCACTGAACATCATGAGATCCTCCTGCCATGCCACACTCAGGCCAAGCAGAACCTGGTTTGGGGTTTGCTTTTATTCTGAAAAAGCAGAACTGATCTCCCTGTCCAGCATTTCCAGAATCTTTCTGAATGGGGACACAAAGATTGAATTTTCCTCAGAAACACAAGAGCCTAGAATGGATCCATGTAAGAAGCACAGCCCATTTCTAAGAGCACAAGCTAATCAAGGTGGGGTTTAGGCTCTGGGATTCCTTCAGCTGTCCTGAAAAGCCCAGCTGAAATGGAGCTGGTTTTGGGAGCACAAACAGCCTCCTTCTGTGGATGTTCTCACATAGGTCTGTCTTTATTAGTTTTGGAAGTTTTCTTGGATGCTTAGTGAGCAAACATCATTCCACTGACAACCAACCTCAAGTGACCCTAGAAGCTTTATTTAAATTTACCTTTCTTCTTCCTTCTCCTATTACTCCATCAGAAATAAAATAATTCAAGGCTCGTGGTGTGTTGCTCTCACCCTAAAAATGGAGTTCCAGCTCCTTGGGGTTCCTGTTGTCCCTGTTGTAGGGAAGTTCTCACAAATCTCCTGATCAAAAGCATCTCTTCTTAAAAAGGGAGCATTTCAGTTTGATTTCAAGAGGTTGGAAATGGTTCCCCATTACTCAGTGGGAAAACTTGCTCAGAGTTTGTTTTTCTTTGTGTTTTGTTTTTTCTTTTCCTGACCATTTTTGATAGACTTTCTTTGAGTGCTCTGTTTTTGTAACACAGGCTGTGAAATCATCTCTAAATGTTGTAGCCCACATTTATCAGCAATCAAAAGCATAAAAAAGCAGATGAAAGCTGGTTTCTTTTGCTTTTGACTAGAAGAGGTTGAAAAAGAGCCATGGAGACACAAAAGAACCCTCCTCATAAAGGCTGCTGTGAAGGCAAAAGCATGGACATTTTGAAAACTAAACTAATGGCCTTATTTCAAACGTCAAAGCAAAGCAGCCAAAACATTTCTGGGTTGGCTTTTTTTTTTTTTTTTTTTCTTTCTTTCTTTCTGATGTTAGCAAACATATCTGATGGGCAAAATTTTTGACAGGTAAATTTCAGGAAATGCTTTGCTCCAAAGGATCAAATGGGCTAGTTGCATTAATTATTCATAAACCCTGAGTGGCACTTACTGCTTGGAAAGGGTGAAAACAAAAAAAAAGATAAGATAATATTTAAAAAACTTGTTAGAGGTTCTGTATTTGGTAGAAATATTTCATTAACCTGCAGAGACCATGAGGTGATTTAATAAATATTTTCACATCTATGCTGTGTTCTAGTCTTAGATAGAATAAAGCTGATGCAAGCTGAGGGGAGAATTTTTGTATTTAATTCATATCTCTCTTTTCAGTTTAGCCTTATTCCTTCAGCCTCAGGACTCTTGCACAGGTGATTTCTATTTGAACTATCACTTGATCTGATACCCTTTGGGGACATCCTGATGAGTTTTTACAATAATTTGGGTGTGAGATGAAGGAGAATCAAATAGAGCAAACTCTAAACTAATTACTATGCTACCATAGCTCTCATTTTTGTCATTTCAAATTCAAAGGGAGATAAGGACCCTTTTGGACATAGATTGCAGTTGCTGGGTGTCATTATAAATACATTTCTTGGTGACTATTTCATGCTGGGGCTTGAAAGGTTGCTGAGTCCTACTCTGCATCAACTTCAATCAGGCACCACCTGCCCAATAAAAGGCCTGGGAATTATTCTGAGAGCATTTGGTGCTTGCTGAGTATGTCCATGTGTACTGTGGGCATTGTCCATTCAAGAGAGAACCCACACTCAAAGCTGTGCTTTGTCATCACCCCTTATGAATTCTCCAACAGTGCTGATTTTTCTAGAATTTCAGGGGAGCTCTTGCCTCTTACCATGACATAAGCTCATGTCTAATCCTGAGGAGGAAGGCTGAACTCACAAGATAAAATTAGCTTTTAGGGCCTGCTGGTGCTGCTGACAAGGGAGAGTGCTTGAGCAGCGTGCTTTAAAGTAGCACAGCAAGGTGAGTGTGTCCCGAGGTTATAATAAAGGTGGGAACTTTGTAATTATTCCTGGCTATTGTATGGTAATCAGAAGTGCAGACTTGCAAAGACTGTGCAACTGCTGTGCTATAGTTATTTTTTTTTCTCTCTGCAGCTCTGCCAGGAAAAGACCATTAATTAAAATTTCAATGCTCCAATGACCCCCCCACTCCAGTCTCAGAAGTTGGATTTTCTTCTCCCTCTTTCCTTTGTTCATGTCCCAGAGTTCACTCATTTTCAGGACTGTACAGTTTTCACCTTAGACAGAATCCAGCAAGTCCTCAAAGCTTGTGTCCCGACAGCATCAGGAAAAGTCCGTGTTCACGTGTCCTGCTGACCTTTAGAGGTAAAATATTCTCACTGAATTTTTTTGTCACTGCAAAATAACTGGGTGAAGCTTGTGAGCATCAGTGGAGCCATTACATTAATTGTTTTTGTCATGGTGAGCCTAGAAAATGATAGTGGATATTGCAGGTGTGTTCTGATCATGTTGCAGTGGGAAGATTTTGACTTTTAGGGCTTTGTTTCACATCAAATCTGAAACAAGGGATCTGTTTGTCCTGGTTTTTAGGGTGGTGGTCTTACCAAACAATGTGTCAAAACAATGTAATGAAGTTTATCAGCAAAAAAAATAAAGAGGATTTGTATTTCTAGTCTTAAAGCAATTGATTTCATTACACCTTTTTCCTTCTTTGCTATCTCAGGCTTTATCTCCATCCCCAGATCTGGCTCCATGGCCTCAGGCAGGGTGCAGTATATCTATACCTATAACATTTTCTGTTATTTGGTATTTTTTATTGGTGCAATAAGTCCTCTTTGGGTTAAGAGAATATGTGTTTGTCCTCAGTTTGCCCAGGAAAACTGCATGTATAGCGGCACAATAAATTTCCCAGAACAAGGTCCCGTGTTTGTGGCATAAAAAAAAATAAACTGTGCAAGAAATGAAGGGAAACAGATTGGATGGGAGTCGATTAGGGCACTGTTATTGCCAGCTGTTGATGAGCACAGGAGGAGGATCTTGTCAGATCTCTCTATAAACCCATGAATTAGGATGCCTGGGTCTGACTTGTCACTTCTGGTGCTAATGGTGAAGTATGGGCACGTTCAGAGCTGGAGGTGACAGTGGCACTTGGGCCAGTTTAGCTGAGACAGATTTGGGAAGGGGAGCCTGGGGTGTGCAGGGGGTGCTGGCATTGGGGCTGCTCACTGTCCCTGCTCACAGCTCTGCCCTACAGCACTTCCCATCCTGTCCTTGCTGGGTCCTGGAGGGTGTTAATTGATGCTTCTGTCAGAGCTGGCAACCAAATTAACCTGAGGCTTCTTTCACTGAGCCTGGCTGTGCTGGGGTTTATCTGAGCTGCTGTTTGTGGTGCACAATGCACTCCCCAGAGCAAGCCATTGACTGCAGCAACAATAAGCAGCTTCTGAGAAATCTCACATCGCTGCTCTGCAAGAGGGTTGTGTGGTGTTAATTGCTCTGACTCAAGGGCAAAGCAAACTTTAATTTATAAATTCATTATTGTGCTGTAGCAATGGCCTTTATTGGCTCTCACAGGTAATTGTACTGCTGGAAACTCCTCTGATCAGGAACAAAATCATTCATTAGCAACGAGTCAAAACCAGTGAAGCATTAACTCTGCACATATTAATAAGTGGAAGAATTCATCCAATCTCCAAAATACTAATTTGTTAGTACAGTGTCCTGTAACAGCAGTAATGGAGGCAGCTGTGGGTCCAGAGGGAAACAAATTGGATGCACATCTGGAAATAGGAAATATTGCCCTTTGGCAGAAGTTTCCTGGCCTGTTGTGAGCAGAGACCCATCCCCATTCAGAGAATCAGATGTTTCAGGGCTATGAGGCTCATTCCTCTTTGCTGGCTCTCCCTTGGACCTCTGGAGGGTTCCTGTCCTGGAACACATGGACATCAATAACTTGACGAGTGTATTGGAACAACTGAGGGTTGTCACTGACAAGAGGTTACACTGCCCCAGATGCCCAGCCAAGTTCTTTGGAATTTTAAATAGAATGCAATTGAACTACCTGGGCTATACCAATACAGAAATAACAACTGCTTTAGAAAGAAAAAGCTTAATATTTTTTGAGGGCCTGAGGATCTAGGACACAATTTCCTTCTGAAAGCTTTTTGACATGATTTTGGAAGGAATTGCACTTTCCAATGAAATGCACTTTCATGTCTTTTTGACTAGCATTTATTTTACAATTATATTGTATGAAAGTCACATTTAGAGACCCTAATGAGAATTTTAGATCCCATTAGACAAGCTGTTCTAATGACAGTGAGACATTTGATACTGATGAGACAGTGGAAAGAAAGCATTTCTTACTAAATAGCTCATTTATGTTTTCCAAATGGTCAATAAAAACTTGAATAAATATTCCCCTGGGTCTCCTTTGAGGAAAATAATTATGGGTTAAATGTTGGGTGTTATTATTTGTCCATTCCTTCCTGTGATCACCAGAGCTCACAAGTTGGCATCACAGCTGCTGTTGTACATGGAACACAACACCTGGGACTTCTGTTGTATTTGTGGAGAGGATTTACATGAAAATCTTTAATACTACAAGAAAAGGAAAAAAAAAAAAAAAAAGAAAAAACTAGGATACTTATTTTGATTAAGAGTTTAGATGCCCTAGAGACAGTGAGGTTTATCAGAAAAAGGAAGTTTTAAAGTTTTTGGGTAACTCCTAATGGGAAATACAAGGAGCTGCTGAGGCATCAAGCCCTTCAGTGAGGGGAGGAGAGCACACATTATATGGGGGAAGTGCCAGAATCAGAGGCTGAGAATCCTGCTTTCCTTTTCCAGGAATAAGCAACTGTAATGACAATCAATAAAAACAATTGCAGAGAAAGGACACAGCAGTCCCAAGGGTCTGGGGGACATGAACCCCAAGGTCTGGATCAAATCTAATCTCAGTGTGTAGGAAAGTGAGGATTGGTTTAATGTTCCTCTCTTGGGGGAATTTAGAACCATTCAGGATCTTTGGAAATTCACATCCAGAACTAGAGGGCACTCCAGGAGTTTTCTAACCCAAATATGCTTAAACTCCACAATTTAAGCATATTTTGGTTAGAAAACACATTGCAGATGATGCAGCTGCCTTTAATAGTGATGGTAATGTCTTGCAGTGGGCCATGGTCCCTTTCAAAATAAAATCAGGGCCAGCCTGAATCTTGGCTCATCCTTTTCTCACTTTGAATTGTGAACTGCTCTCTGCCCTTTAAACTAGATTTGTTCTGCAAGAAATTATCTGAGGAAATGCTGGCAAGTGCAAACTTCTTCACAGCCATTAATAAATCTGCATTCCAAACAAACAGAAGCAAATTTCCTTTCCTTCTCTAATGAATCCCCAGAGGGAGTTGTGGATTCTGCATATAAATGGGCTTTGCTCAGATTATCTGTTTTTAAGTGCTGTGTTTTCTCCATCTCCCTGCTCAGCTCAGCAGGGTAAACTCTCCACCTGCTTCCCAAGCTTCTGTATCATCTCTCTGTGTGAAATTACCAGCCCAGCACAAGATGCTCCAAGGCATTTAAAGCTGAGCAAACAGCCCAGTTAAAATCAACTGATTTTTGTGTGTGAGCAGGGACCAGCACTGAGGATCCCAGCTGTAAAATCTGGCTGGGTTTTACTGTGGGCAGGGGTTTGTCTGTTCCCACCAAGGTCACTCACCCATGTTCAGCTTTTTCATCCCTTCTCATCCTCCTCTTGCTGGCACCCCAGGGCTGAGAGGTGCCTCTAGGGACTTTGGGCATCTCCTTGTCCCTTGTGGGGGACATTTCCTCTGTCTGCTCAGGGGGCCCTTGAGAGAGGTGCAGGTGTGACACTGCCCTTCCTCTGCCCACATCCCACCACTTCAGTGAAATCCAGGGTTGGGGAAGGGGTGGCAGAGAGGGTCTCCATATGGTGTCTGGGCAGTGTTGGTGAGATCTGGGCAAAATCACCAGAAACTGTAGGGTCTAGGGCTTTTTGTGCTTTAAGAAATCACCAGAAGCTGTAGGGTTTGGGGCTTTTTGTGCTCCCAGAAAATCACCAAAAGCTGCAGGGTCTGGGGCTTTTTGTGCTTTAAGAAAATCACCAGAAGCTGTAGAGTCTGTGGCTTTTTGTGCTCTCAGAAGTGATTGTGTGTCTTCAGACTTGCTTGTTTTGTGGCTGTGTTCTAGTCTATTTTTATGGGCTCTTGAGATGAGTGGAATGGGATTGGAAAAGGACAGATGGCGCAGCTCCAGAGGACGAGTACAGTTTGAACCTTATCTGTAAAGCCTCCAATTTATATCATGGTTTTGTACATCTTGCTAGCTGTGGCTTTCAAACTGGAGGCTTTTAGGTGGTTCATGGTTGTTCCAAAAACAAAGAAACCAAGCAAAAAAAAAATGAACAAAACAACCACCCACAAAACCGAAATACATTGTCAAACTTGGTGAACCATCTAGAGTTTGTTCTTTCTGGGAACAACAGGGTGCTAGAGGTGATGCTTTGTGACAGAGAGTAATGAAGAGCACATGTCACCATCTGAATGAACCATGAAGCTTCTTCTGGGACCAACTTTGGGTTGATGTTGGGTGCTCACTGTCATCACTTAATGTGAAGGTTCATAAATTGCTTCTGGAAACTGGGCTCTGAGGACAGAAAAAATAATAGGTACTGCCTGATGCTTTAAAAAACATTTTAAATCCCAGATGTACACTTCTCTTGGCTAAACTGGTGTGCTGCCAGGGCAATTCACTAAGCTCACCACAGTCTCTTCCCATTTCCAGTTTAAAATACATGTGATATAACAGAAGCACCCTGTCCTCTTCCAGTCCCAGAAAGAGAGAGTGGGAGCACAGGAAAGGCTTTGGGCAGGTAGAACACCAGCAATGAGAGATGTGATCCTGGACCTCACATCTGACCTCATTTTGCAGGGGAAAGCAAATCCCAGCTGTGGATAGTCCCAGACTCTGGAAGACACTGGGCTAGGCCCAGGTCATGTTTCTTGACTGCTCTTTCTGAAATGCAGCAATAGCCTCTGGCTCCACTTTTCGTTCTGCTTTATTTGGAAACCCATCCTCTGCTTGAGAATGGAATCCCTATGGGCAATTTGGTGATATCTTAATTCAGTAAAATGCTCAGGATTCATTCCTTAGTGTAAAAATTGATGATTATTGACAATCAGTAAGGGTAGATGTTGCACAGCTTTAAAAGAAGCATCCCATTTTCTTCAGTTCAACAGCTTCAGTGTGACCAAGCCCTCATGGATGCCCAGCTCCTTCATGAGTGCAGTAAGAATCATTCCAGCAGTGCCTTCCCCACACCATATGGCTCCTTGATGCACTGGCCCTTAAAATGTGCTGACAAACAGCAGGTGCAACTGGATGGAAAATCAGAGATTTGCAAAGCGTTCCTCCCACCAGCTGGGCACACAAATATTTCAGTTGTTAAATGGCTTTTGCAGCGTGGCTTTCTGTGCTGCAAAATGGCTCAGATGGGAGTCTGTGATACCATGTGAGGTAAGAAACAAGTAGGTTTTGTTTCCTTTCATTTGAGTTTGAGTCACTCCTAGGCTTTGGCAAAGAATTCAGTCTGTTGATTGTAATTTGTGAATGTGTCTAGAGTTTATCTGACCCCAGAACACCGTGATGATTGGGACATCAGGCTGAGAGGCTGAGCTGAGCTGGTGCTGTGGCTGGAGTTTTATCTTTTCTTTCCCCTTTAAGTGAACTATCTAAGCTCCTGCTCTGCTGGTTAGTTAGCCAGGCAAGGCAGAGGCATTGAGATCATTCCCTGCCCTTGCTATCCAAGCAGAGGAGGGCCATTGTGTCTGATAATAACTGCTAACACTGAGCTGCAGCAGCTTATTGACTTCTTAGTCATTTGTGGTGCTCATCCATCAACCCCACCAAGGCAAAATTAAAGAATAGAATTTATCAGTGATTTAATTCAGAAAGAGCCAGGGAGTGCATTAATGAGTCTGTCATAATGGATGTTTTTACAATGCAGACAAAATACGGTTTAATATTGAGAAGGGAGAAATCAAAGGCCAGATATCTACAGTTTTGACTGTACAAATCATAAATCTCCTGAGAGCCTGTGAGGCTGCAGGGAGGGCTGTGGAGGACCTGCTTTGTCCCACCATGGCACCTCGTGAAAGGATTTGCCTTGGTGGAGAAGAGCTTGGGATGCATCTACAGATAAGGAGGAAAATCAGTGGCATTTAGTGGCTCTTGGCTTTACATCAGAAACTCACTGCCCAGAGAGAAAACCTGGCTTCTTGGTTTCAAGGAGTGTGTGAGGCCAGTATTTGAGAGAAGTAGAGGAATTTGTGGAATACATTTTGATACTGCATGGAAGGCAGGATGGTTGCTGTTTGTTTTTAGTCACTCACTTCTTATTGGCTGTAAGAGCCATGAGATTTAAAATGCTTTGGATAAGGTTGTTGTCAACTCTTATGCACCCTTGAGATTGGGGCTGATATAGGATATATTGTGGCAGTTGTGCTACACAACTCTTTTCCCATGGGGAAAAACTGCAGTTATTGTTCATGATGCTGCTAGAAATTTATTCCTCATGGAAGGAACTGTTTGTTTAAAATGAGGCCAGATAATTGGAAGAGGAGAAAGCCATGGGAGCTTCCAGAAGAAGTATCATTGGACAGTCAGAAACCCTGACCCTATCTCAAACTGATCAAAATGTAAAATCTGAAATGGGAAGAGATTTTTATTTCTTTTCTCTTTCTGTTTTTTGGGTTTTTTTTCCTGCATGATAGTTTTCCTATATTATGAGACATCACTACCTCCCCTTTATAGTGCATTCTTAGCTATCCAAACAAGCACTACTGTTCAGATATGGGATCGTATCTTTATTAACCTCCAAGATGCCAAATACCAGAGGGGCCTTAGCTAGGCAGGCAAGACAACATTGTTACACCTCAATGGCATTTAAGAAATCACAAACAACTGTTGGGGTGAACCTGAAATTGCCAGGTATGAGGTGTAACCTCATGTGACATCATCTGCTCTCAGTGTGTTTGGGATGCTGCCCACTCCTCCTGCCTCTCTGTGCTCTCAGAGAGTTCAGATAATGAGGGGAAAAACCCCAAAGCCTGCAGGATTCTGGTTCCTATGGCAGTAGGATGTGTTATATGAGTTGGAACCTGTGAAATGCTCCACTTGGGACTTGTTTTGCTCAAGTGGGTGTCCTTATGTATCTGTACACTCACAAAGTCTGAATGTCCTTCTCGTGATACTTTAAACCTTTCATCCTTTAAGCTGTTTTCACTTTCATCATCCTACTTTAGACATGCAGCGATTCAGTGCTTTCCTTTCAGGACAGGCATCATGATCTCACTTCTGGTGTGGTGCTGTTAATGTAGAGCTGGGGAAAAAAATAAGTCATATAAAAAGAGACCTTGGACTTGAGCAGCAAGTCAGTGTTGCTGAAGATCTGCCTGCAGGGAAAAGCAGGGGAGTGTTTCATGTGGTGCTTAGAGCCTGCAGCACACAAGGATGTTATAGTGTCTATATATATGTTATAATGTCAAGGTTTTATGTGCTGTTTTGTGCTTGGGGTTTTTCTGGTGGGTTTTTTTCCTTTACTTAAAAAAAAGATAATTTTAAGTTTGGCATAATTAAAATAAGACAGAAGCCCTCTCCTGAGCTAGACATCATCCCCAGCAAGAGATCTTTGAGTTTTGAATTGGGTCTGTTTCCAGAAAAGTTCTTTGGCATCAGGCATTTCATTTGAGAGCTTGAGGTTGCTGGTCAGTGACAAGTTTAATAACTCACTTCTGCCATTTTGCTTCACTTTTACTGTGGACCTGGGCCTGTTCATAACTGGTTACACCAAAACTCAGCAAACTGTTCTAGGAGGAACTGGCATAAAATCCTGTGTGCAGAAAATTGGCCAGTTTGACCAGGCTGGCATCACCTCACACCTGCATAAACCCTGTAAGGAGATGTCCCCAGGCAGAACTCTGTGTGTGTCTGTAATGGTTTGAAAGCAAAACCAGTGAGAGACTCCAAGTCAGAAATACAATTTAATAGAAAACAAAGCAGAAAAATAAAATACATGCACTAGTACAAAAGAAAAACCACTGCCAGAGTCAGAATACAACCTGACACCCCATAGTTAGGGTGGTGGTAGCAGTCCAG
>JAOTQP010000792.1:3287086-3320561 GCA_026413545.1 Cichladusa arquata
GTAGGAAATGTTTGGCTCCTCCCCCTGGCTGGAGCATCTCCCAGTGGGATGATGTAATTTTATCAGTCATGCACTGGAACTCAATGGCCCATTAACAGGAGATATCTCCTAGAGGGAGGGTGGGTTGTGGGAAAGATAAATAACACTGCCCCACCTGGTTTTAACAGATGGCCCATTAGCAGAGGATATCTCCCACAGAGATAAGAATCACTGCTCCACCTGATTTCAGCAGACCCTGATAGAAAACATACTTTTGGACACATCTTTACATTGTAACTTAGGACAGTGTCCCAGTTCAAATGAACACAACCCTCCTGTCCTCCTTGGCACTGGGAGGTGACAACAGCCCTGCTCCCAGGCCTTTCCCAATATCTGGCAGCTCTGGATCTGTCTCTGCAGGCCCTGCCTGCCACCAACTCAGTTTTCTATCTCCAGCTTACTTATTGTCCTTTGTAATTGTCTTTTCTCTCATTCCTTTGGTTATCACTTGGAATATGTTAAATGAGAAATGTGAAGGTCACTTGGCATAATTATTCTCTGGTGAGTTAGCAGGGCTCTTCAACACAAACTGAGTGATTATAAACATTAAGTCCAATTAGGAACATGGATAACTGCTCTATGGAAAAACAGACTTGTACATTTTCTGAGCTGTGATGGATTTCCTCCCTTGCAGAGCTCAGTGTGTTTAGCTTCTCTGTATTTGTGCACCTCCTTGGAGGAAACATTGCTCATAAATACTGGGAATTACCCATAGTACTGTAAGAAGAAGGGTGTGTTTTGACTTTTTCAATCACTGGCCTTGTGAATTGCAACAGGATCTTCAAGGAGGAGTGGGAGAAATATATCAACCTCCAGGGAAGTGAAATGGAAAAAAACCCCAAAAATAATGAGGAATAGAGAAACTTGCAGACCCAGAGAAATGCAAAAGCATTAATAATGGAAGGCTCTGGAAAGGATGTGTAAGCAGCTGGTTCATGAGTGCTGGAGGCTGAATTTTGCTCCGAAGCAGGTCAGGTCCAGCAAATCAACAGGAGATAATCACATGGGCTTTGGCTCAGGAGGCTTTGGGGAAGAAGAGGATCAGAATAGACCTTTGAGTGCTGATGTAGTGTGGTGACTGGGGAGTCACCAGGGAAAGCCCCACTGCAGGGAGGAGAGGACAGAAGGTGACTCCAGCTGTGCTCCTGTGGTGGCAGATTGCAGTGCTTTGCTTGATAGTCTGTTTAATGTAGCATTTAATAAGGAACCTCTTCATGCAGCCTCAGAACACAGGGCTTCTCAGGCCCTGGAAATCTCCAAGCCACTTTGCCTGTTTTGGTTTTATTGGCCCCTGCCATAAAAGCCTGCTGCCTGCTATGTATTGCTGGCTCCTGAAGTGCTTGGCATCTATGGGCAAAAAGCAGCAGACAGGAATAAACTGAAAAATCTGCTTTGTACTTTATTTGTCGTGTGTACCAAGAAATGGGCTATGAAAGTGATGATGTACTTCAGATGGTGCAGCCTGCTATCGATGCAAAGGATGAGCTGTCAACATCAAATACTGCAAAAAGTATAAATCTCACATACCGTGAGTCTTCTAGATGTAAATGAGTAGAAAAGGTCAGGAATGGGAAGTGCACAGGGTCCTGTTCTGATAATTTTGCACGAAACTTCTGACAGTAAGCGAGGCAAGACAGAGCTGTAAGATGGAACTGATTTGCCTTCCAGGTGTCTGCTACCAAGGAAAACACTCTTTTCTCTGCCAGGCTGCCCCTGCTGAGGACATGGCTCCAGTTACTTGGTTAAACACTCTCCTGCATAGCTGGCTCATGCCACTTGTGCAGGAAGGAGTGATAAAGTGCTGCGAGCTGTGATGGGTCAGCTCAAGGTGCTGACCATGACGTTTACTGAGTAAACTGCTAAACTGAACAGAATGTGTGAAGGGGGATCCCAAGCTGGGCTTTGGGAGGTGAACCAGCAGACAGCAGGTCATCTGGGCAGGGAAAATGCCAGGCTCTTAAATGGTCTGCTAGAAATATGTTCTTGGGGCAGGGATTTGCAAAAATAAGCCTGGGCTCCAAAGCAAGCAAGCTGAGGGAGAGGCTGGGGCTGGGCTGTGCCTGCCAGCTGCCTGTGGGGAGAGGCACAAGGAGGTGCAGGGATCCTGCCAGAGATCCCTGCTGTCCTTGGGAGGCAAGGAGTGCTGATTGTGTTGTTGCAAGGAAGGGGCAGAATCCTGAGCAGGAAAGGGAAGGAGCAGAGGGGCCATGGGTGTGGAGCAGCTGCTGTGGACAGGCTGTGCTCCGTCATGTGGGCTGTGCAGCTCCAAGGTGGGTGAGCATCAAAAGGTCGTGCTGGTCTGAGGCCACCCCTCTGTGACATGATTTTGAAGGTCAGAGGTGTACAAAGATGAAAGGTGTCTCCAGGGCTGGTGAGGAATGGGCACAAGCTCTCAGCTTTGATGCTGAGAAGAATTCAACAGCAGCATCTCTGTGGTCAGGGCTCTTCTGACTGCGTGGCACTGACTGAGAGCAGAGCTGCAGGGAGCTACTGCAGAGCTGGAACAGCCTCATTAAATCTGAGCCAAGGACTGGAGCCAAAGAGGCACCTGATGAGTCACTCTAAGACAAAGGAAGAGCAAGGCAAGAAGTAGAAAGCAGAAAAGATAGAAAGCAACAGGTAGGTAGAAGATTGAAGCAAAATGTCCAAGAATGTTCCTTGTGAGCCTCTGTTCCTGCAAGGGATCTTCACTTGGCTTCCTCACTGAAACTGCTGCAGTGAAAATGAAATTCCCTCTCCATCAGTTCCTCTTGTAATTAAACAATTGGAAAGAATCCACATGAAATCCCCAAAGCACATTGCTACGTTCAGCCTGCTCCCCCTCCTGCACTGGTAAGGTGTCAGAAGGGCTTTGGGAGTTGGCTGTGAGCTGTCTCTGATTCATCAGCCCTTGGCCAGAAGAGGCTGAGTCGGAGCCCAAACCACTAGCACTCCATTGGAGATTAGTTTGGAAGGCTGTGCTTAATCAGAGCTTGGGCACAGGTGGTTGTATTTTAGCCAGTCTCCAGAATAATTATCTTTTATTGGTTGTCTTTGGTCTCAATGCCCTGTACCTAAGTTGTTGTGCAGGAATGCAAATATGGTTTGGCTTGGCTGGAGCTCCCTTCTCCACCTGAAATGTTCTGGGTTAATGCAGCCCACTCTGTTTTCCTTTTCATTTCCTGCCTTACTCTGCAGCCCATGCTGCTGTGTCCGTCTCAGTGGCACCTAAACCTGCTGTGCCTGTGTCCTGCTGCTATGGCAGTGATGTCCCACCCTGGGTCTGCCCAGGCTCCTCCAGCACCATTTCCCTCTGCACCTTTGGGCAGTGGGCCAACTATTTCCATGGATTAGCCCTGGAACTCCACATCTACACAAAGTCTGAGGTGCAGAGCTCTGGCTCTATCCTGGTTTTGAATGTGTGGTACAGGAAAGGGATGAGATTTTTATGCCCTTAAACCCACTATTAATTTCAGGTGTGATTAGTTTCCCAGTGTGATAAATATTGGGGTTTACACTGCAAACACAGAGCTGAGAGGATACCTGGGATCTGGCCCAATGTCACATTTTATCTTTGCACTCTATCTCCTTGTTTTCTGGGAATGCTCCCTCTGAGAGCTATTTTGAGACAGAAGAGGCTGTGGCTGCCAGCCTGGGGCTGTCCTGAGGAGTGGGTGGGCACAGGCTGCTGCTTCCCTGGCACCTCCAGCCTGTGTCACGTCAGGCTTTGTTAGAGAGGAGCACTAATTTGAGCTTGCAGGGAGCTAATTCTGTCCTGTCTGGAGTTTTGGTTATGTCATGAGTTGTGGCACTGTTCATCCCTGCTCTTCAAAGTGCCACCAAACTGTTTTTCAGCCTTTTTTAATTTTCATCTGGCTAGTCTTAAGCGGTTTTGTTTTGGTTTTTTTTGCACCACTTCCCAGGCTGCTTTGATTCCTTGGATCTTGGTGATGTTACATCAGGGCACAGAATAGCAACTGTGTTCAGAGTAACCAAAATAAAAGTGACAGAGGCTGTTAATCAAGAGAAGTCAACTGGGGTCAGGAAGAGTTTCCAGCCATTTTGCTGAACCAGAGATGAGGTTTGAATTGTGCTGTTAAACAAGATGAAATGTGCCTCTGGCCTCCTCCACCATTCCTGTGTGAAAATGTTGAAAATCTGGGGCTTTTTTTGCCTTAGCTCTGTAAAGTGTGGCAGCCAAAGTTGCCAACCAGAAGGTGCTGGATCCATTTACCTGGGGTTCAAATGCCAGACGTACTTGGTATAGTTTCAGCTTCTGAAAATCCTACTCAGAGTCTGTCAAGGAAAAGAGAGACAAGCACTTTCAGATGATACATCACCCTAGGGTTTGACTTATCCCTGATCAGTACTGAATTTCTTGGGATGAGTCCCAGTGGCTGTATCAAAGCTCAGTGCTGTAGCTTGGACCTCAGAGCAGGGCAGTGTTGTTGGATACTGCTGGGAACCAGGGAAAGAGCAGCCTTGAAGCCTTGGGTTTCTCAGGCTGCACAAGAACAAGAAATTATAACAATGATTATGCACCTGCAGGGTGTGTGAGAGCCATGTGAGTGTCTGGTGATGTTTTGCAGAAAGCATGTTTTCAAAGAGGTGTTGCCTTCTTGGACCAAAGAGCCTTTTCTATTCTGTATTGCACGAACTACCCTATATAAGTGTAGTGTTTCTTTAAATAAAGTTCTCTTTTGCTTCTCCATTACACGAAGAACTGTGTTGCATTATCCTTTCCACTGCTCCTATGGCCAAAATGCAACAGGGCAGGGGGAATGCAGACCTGCCCAGCACACAGGCAGAAACTAGAACTGAGGTGTATTAGCCAAAAGAATGGGTTTGAACTTACCTAGAACAGGAGCTTCAGCCTGAGAGATCATGTCCCTTTAGACAGAAATTCAAGAGGAAAAATATTGAAAGAAATGAAAAAGAATATATGAATATATGGATTTTTAAAATGTTAGATATAGTCTCATGTCAAGCACATCCACCCAGTTAAAGGAAAATGCAGATGCTCTGTAGGCTCTTTGGCAAATTGGATTTTGAAAGTGGGCAGTTCTGTTTGCCTGAAGTGGAGCCTTGGTGGCAAAACACCACCAGCATCTGTGCAGTTCTGTGGGCCTGGCTGTAAAACATGGAGAATTAAATGCTTTCCTTGGTGATGTTACAGAGAAGTGTCAAAGGAATAGAGCTGCTAGGGAATGCTGTTGGCATTTACAGGGAGGTGAGGGATAAAGATGTCAGTGGGAAACAAATAAAAATGAAGTTTCCTGAGTCAGCTAGAGAGCCCATGGGAGAACATTGCTCCCTGAAATAAATAACTAACTAAATAAATAATTTAATTTTTTTTTTTTTTTTTTTTTTTTAATGGAAAGCTTTACAGAGCAATGGCTGTGTTTTTCTTCAGTGCAGGGGAAGGCTCCTCTTCCCAACAATGTTTTTTGGGATGGCAAGGAAAAAGGAGACAGTGATGCAGGAAGCCTCACCAAGGGATGACCAGCCAGAATGGCTTTGGGAAAACCCCAAAAGCAATGAAACTTCCCAGGCCTGACACACTGCTTTGTGTGCAGCCTGGATGTGGCTGCCATGCTCTGAACTGTTGTGTTTCCCCCTGGCCTTTGGGGCCACTGGGCTGGGCCAGGGCAGTTCACTGGAGCTGTCTTTGTTTCTCCAGTGCTCCCAAAGCCTTGCACATCTTTAAGCAGAGCAGTTCAGACCTCTCTCCCCTCCTCCAGTGTTTCCCTTGGCACTTGTGCTACTGATCACAGCCGTGTCTTGTTTGACTGAATTGTTCCTCTCTGCTTCCCTCGGCTCTCCTCTGTCAGCCAAGCCATAAATCTGGGTTTGTAGCTGATGATGTTCCCAGGGAAGCAAGCAGGGAAAGTGCAGACAGGAGGTTATGACTTCCCTGAGGGATGTGACTGAGTGGAAGAATTGGTCTATCAGGTGGAATAGATCCAAAGTAGTAGTTTGAAAAATGGGACTAGTGACCCAATTTGGAAGGAAACCACCCCTATTCTAAGTACTGTCTTCAGGGCAAAGCTTTTAATCTCTGCATTCCTCCCCTCTGAGATCTCATGCTGGTTTGAGGCTTTGAGTCATGTCAGTTGTTTCATCATTTATATTGCTTGTTTCATTTGTTTTTCATCAGATATTTTTCCTTTACCAAGTTGTTTATGAGACTAAATTACAAAAAGTGATTTCCTAGGGGCTGTCCCCTCCCCACCTGAGCTCTAAGTGGCCTCACACACAGGTCAGGGAGCTCTCAGAAATCCCAGAGAGCCAGCACAGATTTGTAACAAACAAAAGCAAGAGCATGAATTTCTGGTGCCCCATGTGGATTTGCTTTGGGTCAGGGATGCTCTTTGGCCCTGCTGTGCTGCTGGAGAGGAGCAACCTGAGGGGTCACTGGGGGAGTGGGACTATTTCCAACCTGCTCTGGGGTTATCCTGCCCCACTCTCTGTGCTTTGGGGGGGAATTAAGGCAGTTCAATCACAGCAAGAGGCTCTTTGCACGCTTTTAAAAAAACATTGAAAATAACTTCCAGTGTGGCATATTGGCAGATAATAATTCCACACTGCATTTGGCTTTTCATTGGCATGTGTGAATGTGTCATATTCAGTAGTAGAGGATCTCTAGGCTGGGGAAGCATCTTCCTAGAGTCACAGAATGGTTTGGGCTGGAAGGGACCTCAAAGAACATCTTGTTCCAATCTTCCCTCCATATGCAGGGCACCTTCCCCATATTCCTCCAATATTTCCACTAGACCAGGCTGCTGAAAACCCCATCCAGCCTGGCCTTGAACACTTGCAGGGCTGGGATCTTGGTCAGTCATGACAAGGGAGAATGGGAGAGCTTCACCTCTTGCCCTGTCACAAAGTCCTTTGTCATTGCAAGTGGCAGTGCTGTCCTTCCCCACCTGGACACCCTGCCTTCCTTTCTCCTCCTCTGGAATTAGGAATTCTCTTAGGGCAGTCACTGTCCCCATCTCAGCCTAACTGAGCAGTGCCTGAACACAGTGGTGCCTCACGGCTCTTACTGTCACACAACTGGCCACAGTAAATGCTTTAATGCACATTATGGATTCCTACCATCTGCTTGGCACAGGCAAACTGCAGATCAGAGGGAGCTGAGGTCATGTACTGAGCATGCAGTAAAGCCATGATTAGCACAGAGCAGTCTGGCTGTGTGGCCCTGTGCAGTATCTTCCACTGCAGGAATAAAATAATTGGAGGAAGAGGATGGTTAGATCTGCTTAATGAATCCTTCAAAACCCTTGGGTGTGATGCTATTTAGTAAAAGGATCTTTTGACACTCCTTGCAGCTGAAGGAGCATTTGTGTGCTGTTCTATCAGCACCAGAGTGCTCAGAGTCTATGAAATAAAACCTGGCTGCACCTTTAAAGATGGTTTGGTGCTCAAGGTCTCAGGGAACAGCCACTGCAAGCAGCCTGTGAGTTAGTGTCCCAAAGGAGCAGAGAGAGGAGTCCCAGACATCCTTCCTGGGGAGCAGGCCTGAGGTCTCCCCTCTGCATCTGGTGGGCATGAGCTAAAGAATTCTATCCTGCAGCCTGTTGAGGAATTTAAGAGATTATAGGGATAGACTGGATTTACCACAGACATAAATAAATGCTCTCCTTCTGCTCCAGTTGCACTGAGTGATGTCTTTGTCTCTTTTCCTTCAAATAAATGTAGATCATGACTCCTTGTCCTCAAGCAGTGAGCTGGGCTCTGGTGTGGCTGCAGGGATTCTTTCCATTGCCCCTCCTCAGCAGGTGACAGGATCTTACCTGTAAAAACCCTGCAAGTCCTGCTTCCTTAAAGCCCTACAGCCTCAGGAGGGCTGGAGATGGGAATTTGCTGTGTGCCAGCAGCTGTGAGGTTGAAGGAGTCTCTGGGTGTATGCAAAGAGCAATCAATGCAAATTCAGAAATCCAGATTGGCAAATGTTCAGTAGTCACAGATCAAACCTCTTGCTGGAGGGTTGTTTATTAGCTGTAGCATTTTGGTAATGATTGTCATCCTTACCAAAGCCTTGGCTTAATCCCAATTTTCCTCCCCACAAATTAGGAGCTGTTCCATTAAGGGCTGGTCTTGTGGCCAATAACAGAATGGAGGGGGCAAAGGGGGTGATGTAAAACAAAGCACAGTGCTGAGGAGATCCAGCAACCCTTGGTACCTGCACTGGGAACAAGCAGCAAACCTCAGCAGCAGCCACTGCAAGAGACCAACAGCTCATCTTACCCTGATTTCAAGGAGGGAAAAGCTTTTCTGATACAAACAAGAGGTTTCCAAACTGTTGACCCCAAGTGGTTTTGGACATAGTGGAAAGGGGGCTGCAGACCTGCCTGCTGCTTGATCTGTGACAACTTCTGGGGGTAGTTCTCTGGCCCAAAACTATTTGGGTATTCATTGCCCTTCATGACTGTATAAGAGATTCCCATTGCTGCAGCCACAATCAATACTATGGGTGAGGCTGGAACTAACCCAGAGTGCAAATTTGCCCCAAATTTGGTAAATTTCTTGACTTCTGACATGCTTAAAAGCCATAGAAGCAATTGCATTGGCAAAAAATTTATCTGATGAGTTTCTCCCAATTGCAGTGAATTATCCATGAGCAATTTAAAGTTTGATGATACATATATAATTTAAAGCAGTTCTGACACTTGCATATAATTTAAAGGAGTTCACAAAATAACTTCTGGTTTGTAAATTGGAGCAACCAGTGCAGGAGCACATATGGAAAAGCTGAGCTTGGATCCCTGCTGATTAGTGCTGGCACTGCAGACACAGCCTGCTCTTTGTGCAGTTTGGAGTGTGACCAGTTCAAACTTTTCACAGCAGAAAGAGTTTTCTAGAGCAGCTTTAAAGTGAATGTCAAAAGATCATTAGTTGATATGCAAATAAAGAAATTATCTCTCATAGAAAGGACTTTTCCTTCCCACTGAGGGATTGAAACTTGTTTTGCCTTTTGGAACAATCTCATCTCCAAGCGCTGCTTGTGTTACTTGGCAAGTGCTGCCCAAATCTGATAACCTTGGCAGTGTGTGGCTTTGACATTCTCTGTTTTGTAAGATGGTATTTGCAGAGCTGCTGTTGAAATCCCAGCTGAAGGAAGTAACAGTCTCATCACTCCACTGCCCACTGAAACATCTCAGTGAGAGGAGGAAAACAGCTGGCAGACTGAGATGAAGCCTGGTGACTTGAGCTACTGCAAAGCAGCTTTCCAAAGTAGGAGGGGTTTTGCATGGGGTTAGTGGGAACTGGGAACATGATCTCTGGATGATGAACACTTTCATGGCAACTGTCCCATCTGGCAGGGCCACATGTGGTGGTGGTGGCCTCGAAAGCTGCAGTGAGGGGCTGTAGGACCAGAGCAGAGCCTGTTTTTTCAGCAGCCTCAGCTAAGAATGGCTTTTACTGCCTCTTCTGGAGCCCGTGGCACAGGACAGCAGGACCCTGCCATGCTCTGGGTGTCTCTGAGCAGTTGTCTCTGGACTGGCTTGTGGCTCCCTTGTCCTTCCCAGGCACAGGGTATCAGCAGTGTCTGCTCTGCTGGGAGCTGAGGGGAGATTGTCCCCACCTAACCCAGCACTGCAAAGCCAGAGAGGCAGTCACTGGGGCAGCTGAGCCTGTGGAGAGCTCAGATTATGCCTCCTTCCCCTGCATGTGTAACTCAGGGCTGGGTGACACACTGGGGGGCCACTGGCTGAAAAATTACTAGAAATAATACTTTACAAATGTGGCCATTGCCTCAGAGCTAACACTCCGGGGAGCCACCAACCAGCACTGAGGCCACTGTCCCCTGTTCCTGCTGTCCTCAGCAAACACTCTTAGGGTGACCAAGCCATGTGTGCTGATGAGCATGTACTGGCTCATTTCAGTCTCAATTTCTTTACAAACCAGGCAAAAGCTTAAGCCCCCAGGTTTGTTTTTGGACTCAGCCCAGGTGAAGGCCAAAGGCTGCCCTGTACACAGCAGTGGTTCTGTTGAAGCAGACTTGGGCACTGTGAGACCTTCCTGCCCTGGGGTTTGCTCTCTGTTTGGTTCCTTGTGAGGATTCTGCAGCTCCATAATGAAAACCAGCTCTGCAGTCCCCTGTTCCCTGCTGCAAGTGCTCATGGTGATGGAGAACCTTCTCTTGGGGAGTGTGGGTCTGTCTTGGGGGAGACTTCACTACAATTTATATGAGTCTAAAACCTGGTATCAGTCCAAAACCTGATACCAAATTATTGATAAAGAAATTCTTCAGGCACCCTCTGCTTATGCTACTCTTGCCTGCTGTATCCCACTGCTCAAAGGCAGCATTAGAGGAAATTCCAACTCTGTTCTATCTGCCTGCTGCATGGCTATTTATCTCCACACAGCTGCTACTGATGTTTAAGAACTTTGTTTAGTCCCCGAGTCTGCCCTCAGCTCTGATGATGTCAAGGATTTTTGTGCAGTTTTTAAAATTGTCCATTCACATAAATGTGTCTGAATCGTTTCCATGGGAACACACAGGGAAATGTGATTTGCCTTTATGAATAAATATGGAATCTTGCTACCTTGGAGAGCCTGGGCTAGAAAAGGAGTGGCTGCTGGATAAGGAATAGTGCATGAGAGGCACAAGCCCTGTGTTAGCATGGCTAGCAGCAAGACCAATGCCTGGGGGAGGAAAATCTCAGAAATAGCTCAGGCTGAACCCTCAGGTGTAGCTTGGAGCAGAACTCCTGGTGCTGTGACAAGATTTGGACATTTCATTTAGTGACTGAGAGACACCACAGGTCTTCTGTCCCTGCAGCATTTCCTGGGGTGGGTCTTTGTGAGCAGCTTCTCTTCCATGGGGAGAGCATGAAGGTCTGAGGTGAAGGATTTTCAATTATGTGGTGTTTCATAAACCAGCCTGTGACTCGAGGGAGCTGTGCTTTTGCAGCAGCTCTGGACACTGAGGGGAAAAGGACTGGATGTCCTTTTAGTGTGGAGGAGGCGGGTGAGGAGCTTCCCCTGCAGCTGGGGCCCATGCTTGCAATGAAGCCACTTTTAAATTACTTTACTTAAGCTTTATGTTGGAGAGAATAAAACAAAGAAGTGAATAAGTGAATACTTCAGGAAGGTCTTGTTTGTTTCTTTAGAGGATAAAGAAGCCCTCTCCTCAACTCTCCCATAGGAGGGTACAAAAGCACTTAAATTCAAGTATTTTCATCCACATGCCAACCAGGCAGGCTGTTCAGCTCGTCCCCTTGGCAGGCAACTGCATCTGTGACCTGGGACAGGTACAACTACTTGTCACAATAATAAGCTGAGAGTTTAATTTTGTCAATTCATTTCTGTTTGCAAGTGTTTAGCCAGAACCTGAATGAATCACAAAGCAGCCAATAAAGGATGGGATTAACCTTGAGGTTTTGTTTGTTTGGGTTTTGTTCCTTGTTTTTGTTATTCTGAATATTAGTATGTCCCAGAGGCTTCTCTCAGTTCAGGCTGGCAGTTCAGAGCTGTGCCTGTGGAGATCTCTGCAGCAGAAGTTCAATATACAGCATAGCTGTGATCTTTAGAGTCCCTTTGGGATTAGTGGAATTAGAAGGCTGGAAATGTGAAGTAAAAGGCTGTAAATGTACAGGACCAACTCCATCCCTGCTGTATCCCTTCATGGCCAGGCTGCAGCAGCCTCTGAGAGTTGGTCATGGGGGAAGGGACCCTCATTTTCTGGTCACTTTTGAGGGAATTTTCTTCTTTATATTTTCCTTGCCCTCTGACTGTCTCATATTTTCTCCATTTCAATCTTGCTCTTTTTCCCTCTCATCTCAGTGTCATGCTTGTGCTGTAACTCTATCTCAGCCTCTGTTTGTCCTGCTATTTGTCACATTGATTCCGTGGTGCTTGGCACCTTCTGAGAGAAGTCAGCTAATCCTACTCCCAGTCCCCAATCAGAACCTATGAGGAGTGATATTTTTCAGACTTTACTAATTCCAGAGAGTATTAAACTTGGAGATGAGGACTGAAAACAGATCTGAGGAATATAGCACATGACAGTTACAGCACATTTGTTACTGAGCATCCACATTAAAGCAGGATAAATTACTGCATGCTGCCTGCTGCTTTTAATGAAGCCTGAATTTCCAAAGGGGATGCTCATTTGAGCAGGAGGGGTGTGGAGAGGAGCACACTGTGGTGGGTCTAAGCAGCAGAGGCCAGCAGAGGGATCCCTGGACTGCTGCTTTCCTCCTTCTTGCTTTTGCTGAGAAATTCCAGGTATGACAAAGTAAAAATGTGAAGTGATAGGACAGCATCCGCTGTCTGCTGGTGCATCCGGGCTGTGGGCAGCAGTGTGTGCCTCATCTCCCGCCTGCCCTACCCCACCCTGCAGTGCTCAGTGTGTTTGTGCTGCTCTCTGCTCCCAGCAGGCCAGCCTGGATGGATTTAGCAGGAGGAGGGAAAGGCTCCCGAAGTCAGTGTCTGTGTCCCTGGCGCCGCTGGAGCTGGGGTGGTGCCCACATGCCACGGATGCCGTGCGAGGATGGAGAGTGAGGATCATTTCAGGAAAATGGAGTTTGATTTTCCATCTCTTCTCAACACAGCAGATTTACAGTAACATGAGTCCTTCTGAGTGCCAGCAGAGCCCTCTTATGTGCTCGTGGGCTGGGTACCAAGTTCCTGCTCTGCAGCTCTGGAAGGGCTGGAATTAGCGGGTGAAGGCACGGACTGTTCCCTCAGCTCTGTCTGCATCACATTTTCACAAAGGTCAGCACTGTGATGCCAGCCCAGTTCCCTTTCTCTCAGCTGCAATCACCACTGATGGCTCAGAGCTGAGGTGGCACAGCAGCTCCCTGGAGCCACCAGCTCTCTTCCTGGAAGGTTGACTCACTGGAGCTCTTTGAGTCTGGATCCTGCTGCTTTCCTTTGAATTATCTTCCAGACGAGCACTTCCTCCTGCTCCTTTCCCTTCTGTGGTCACAGAAAGTCCGTGTGGGCTGCATGCTGTGCCCTGCTGGGGTGACACTGGTGACACGAGCGTGGCCTGTGCACCGTGTGTCACACTCACTGTCCTGTTGGGTCACCCTGGGTGTGCTGCAGTTTTACACTCACAAGGGCAAAGGGTTTGCTTTGGTGTGAGGGTGCCCAGCTCAAGGTCACTCTCTGGTGTTTATCTCAAGGAGTGAGGATGTTCCCACTGCGCTTCTCATGGCCATGTATCCCTGAGTCCTGACCATGACACCACCTCCCTTCTCTGCTTTCCTTGCCTGAGGAGCTGGCTCTCAGCACAGAGAAGCTGAATTTTTAATCCAAACATGCCAATTGTCACCATTTTCTCCCTCTGCCTTATTTAGTGTGGCTCCTCCTGACATCCCTCATCCCTGTGAGGAGAGGTCTGGGCAGCAGCTGAAGCCACTTCTGCTTCGTGCAGCCTTTTGTTTATACTCTTTGTCTTTGAGACGGTAACAACTCCAAATGTTTTACACAAAAGTTTTACACCACCCCCCACCCTTTCTAAGACAGCCATCACAGAGGGAGTTTCATAAAATGGCTCCACAAATTGTGGTCTCTGACAACCGAGCTCCATTTTCCTTTTGTGGCAGCATGACTTTGTCAGGACTGACCTGCAAACCCTCAAAATTTCTCTTGAAAAGCCATCACCAACCAGCCTGTCTCACCCTGACATCCTGAAGACCACAGGCTGCTTAACATTTGATGTATTTTGGCACCCTGACTGGTTTGTGGCCATTTTTTTGGTGTGTTATTTAAGATGTGTTTTGGCAATGTGACTATTTTGTGGCTGGTTTTCTGTGTGTTTTTTGAACTTTGGAATGAAAATGTCTGTGATCTATTACCAGCCAAGGCCAGAGACAGATCAACAGCATGATTTATTGTCTTCTAGAACTAGAAAACAGCTTCTGTCTCTCTACAGGCTTATCTCCCAACCAGTATGTTAAATTCTTCCATCTAATTACAATTAAATTGACATTTAGAGCATCTTTTGTCTTAAAACATGTGGGGTTTAAGCCCTGGTGAATAGTTTAATACTTAAAGTAAAAGCTGCACAGCTCTAAAACAACCAGGTCTGTGCTATTCAGAAGAGGTGATTTTTAATGTTAGAGAACATTTTCAGGTTTCTCTGTGATAGAAGCACATTCATTTGCAGGCAGAGAATTTTCTATCCATCTGAAACACTTTTAAATTCATTTATATAAGGTAAAAAAATAATCTGGGCCATCACTGTATTAGGAGGCATTTAAAATCTTGTAGGATCAACTAAAGTCCATGTAGGTACAGCCAATAAATGATTTGACACAGGTTTTTGCAACAGCTTTGGAATAGCTACGGTTTTGCTGTTCCATTTTTCTTCTGTAGCTCACAGAGGCTCTGAGTCACTTTATCAATGACTGTTGCAGCAATCTGCTCTTGGCAGGGTGAAAAAAAATAATGCCCCAGTGGAATTTCTTGGCTGTTTTTGATCCTGAGGCAAATGCTTTTGTGCTTGCTGAACAAGCAAGGAAGGTGGGCAGGGATGCAGTTCTGTGAAGGATGATTTACAGTGGGCCAGGGTGTGCCCTGCCACCATATTTTAGGGGAATTTGGCTTATTTTGCCCTGCCCAGCTGGTGAAGTGCTTTCTTGAATATAGGAATGTTCCTGTTGACCAATGCAGAGCTGCTGCTGGGATGAATAATTCACGGGGGAATCAGCCATGGAGGAAACTTGCAACACTCAATCAGATTATATTTTTTCTTTTAAAATTCAGGCTATTGCTGACCTAATTTATCTCAAGGATGAGTTTAGCTGATCTTGTCAGACAGGGATTAATTTAACATTAGAAGTGGCGGGGAATGATGTTACAATGAAATATTGAACCCTTGTCCACGCGATGCTCTTCCCCTCCCAGCGAGGGCACATCCTGTGCTGGCTGTTCCTGTTGCCATCTGGCATCTGCATGAACATGTGGCTTGGTACCTGGAATGTTGGACCAGAACTCAGGGATTTGGGATTTGGACACGTTTCAGCTTTGCCACTGCCCTGTTGAATGAGTGTGGAGAAGTTGCTTCCCCTTCCTGTGTCTGTGCCACCGCCTGCAGAGGATTGCTTTGGAAAACACAGCCAAGGTTTGCTCTGGGAGCACGTGCAGAGACCTCTGTGGTTATTCCCAGGTGCTCTGGCTCTGGACACATCCTCAGTGTTGTTGGGAGCTCCTGCAGCTTCATTTAGGGAAATATTTCTGGTGGTTTCGTTGTTCTTTTTGTGGCCACTCTTGTTTTCCGGTGTTTGGATTTGTTTTCTTCCTCTGGTAGACTGGAATACGCAAAGCAGGGCCTGATTTCAGAGCAGGAGGAATGAGCATCAAGTCAGAGAGAGCCAAGAAAACTTGTGGTATAGGATGACAAAGCCCATCCTGAGACAGCAAGGCAGCCTCGCTTTTCCTGATTATTTTCACCATTTCCCTCAGTACACCTTTCACTAGGTACTGTGTGATTAACAGCTATAATACCACAGTAGTATTTTCTTTAACTCCTCAATTCCTTCTGAATAAAACATCCCCCTTTTGTAAGACATAAAAGAAGACAGTATGTGTGACTCAAAGAGCTGCTGGACCTTTTCATACTCCATAAGGCCATGGAAGCATCAGCAAGTGCAAGCAGAGAGCTCAGCAATATCACACAACCTTGTTTGTGGTGAGGTGTTGGCCTGGCAGCTTGGAAAATGAACATGCAATTTTGCATCAATTAGAAGAAGCAGAATTACTAAAAAATATCCCTTCTTTCTGGGTACAATTGGAGCAAGGGTTGAGATACAATCCCCTGCAGCTGGTGGTGTGATGTTTGCTGAGCATGTTGGTAATTTTTGATCTCAGATGTTCGTGCTGTTACTGATTGAGTGCATTGGTTGGCTCGGGGGGGTTCTGTACATGACTTTCAGCCAGTATTGACACTGCTGCTCTGCGTCCTTACCTTGTGATTTATCTGGAGGTACAGTGTGTTTTCTTGCCTCCTGCAGATGTCTGCTCTGGGATCACTCAGGAGTCAGTGCTGGATGTGGGAATAGCTCCACTGCCACATCCCTTCCAAGAGAAGTGATTTGTGTGTGTCCAGCACGGCACATACATTCCCCATACAGACTGTCAGAACTTTCTCAGGCTGGCGCTGGTGTTTTTCCAGCCCCACCTGCTGTACCAGAGTGCTGCCCTCCAGCAGCACTTCCCATTATCCTTGTGCTTCCCATTGTCCTGAGATGGTGCTCAGCAATTCTGCCTCAACTCATTGGGTATTTCTAAATGTGAGATGAGGTTCACAGGAGAACAAGTTCAGCCTTTAGTTACCAAGATTAAAGCTTGAAGAACTTGATGCTTTTGCTGTAAACCTGGAAACAGGCAATTATAAGAACAGTCAGTCCTAGATAATTGGGGTTTTCAGTGGTTTTGCTCCGTCCTCTCCAATTCAAGGCCTTCTGAGTTGTGCTGTGGGCTGGAGAGGTTTTCAAATGCTGCCTTCCCTTGGCATAGAGCCTGGGAGCTGAGGCATTTTACTCTTCAGTGCTGTGTCTGGAGTTAAGAATGGAGTTCACATCTCCTGCCTGTAATTGTCTTTTAAATTGCTTCTGCCCTGATTTGACTGAGAGGGCTTAATAGATATTCCTGAGCTCTTGATAGAGTAACAGTTGTTTTTTGCAGCATATGGCAGGAAAGAAGAATAGGTTAATTATAAATGCTTTCTGTGAAGCTTGGCATTAATTACCAAAGCTCTGTGGAGACAGCCCAGGTCACCTCTTGGTCCATTATCAACACAGTTAATAAGGTGCTTTATCTGGATGTGTCTGTATGAGCAAACACACCTATCTCAGAGCCTGTGCTGGGATCTTGGGTGCTGCTAACTGCCTCATCCAGCAAGAATTGGCATAAAATCTGAGATGGTGTGTGCTGAAGGCTTTGGCTGGGAACAGGAGGGCTGGGGGATGGCTGGTTATGTCCCAATAGCTGAGAGAGAATGCAGTGGGTGGGGGAAGCAGGGATGGCAGACAGGATGGTGAGCAGCAGGAACAGGGTGTTCATCCCTGCTGGGCTTGGGGACAGGACTGGCTGACCTGTGGGTGTTACCCTGCTCCTGCCTGGAAGAATGATCCCACGTGAAGTTATTTTTACAGTGGGAACAGTGCACAAAGGGTCACAGGATTATACTCGGCCTCCCCAAGCCAATTTTGGTCTAGTGATTGCAGTCATTGGCCCCCTCCCAAAATCATGGTGATCATCACACAGGAATCCCTTACCCCAGGCTCACCTTAGCAGACCTTTACTTCCAAGGACAAGTGAAGTTTGAGTGCCAGGTGGAACCTCAGCCTTGGTACCCAGTGCACCCTGAGGGAGTTTCCCAAGCCCTGCTGTGGCACCTGGCTGCTGTGGAGGAGCAGGGGCTGGCCCAGAGGCTCTGACTGCTCTGCCTGCAGAGTGAGGCTGTGGGGAGCTCTCAGCCAGCAGGGTGAGGAATGGGGGAGCCCCAGGCTGCCCTGGGCAGGGACCCTGCTCAGGGGCAGTCAGGAGGAGTTACAGCCCCAGGCTGTGCTGTGCCTCCTCTCTGGGGTGGGCATGGTGAGAGTGGCTGTAACTACTCAGGGTAAACTCTCGAGCCACCTCACCTGTTTAATGAATTTGTTTGAGAATCCTTTTAGTTAGAAACCAGAACTAGCAGTAGAGATAAAATTTGGCTCACGTCATGTGAGAGGAGGAGGAAGACAAATACCTGTGAGAAAATGCCTTGAGCTTTCATTTAAAGTGACTTTGATTGTACCATTGAACTGACATCTCACTCTGATGCATTTCTACACTTGCACATTTGAGTCATGTTATGGCAGTTAATCAAAACTACCTCTACTACTAATGCTGCTCCCCTGAACAGGCTGATAAAATCTATGAGAAGCCCTAAAGCTGCTTAGTTTACAGCACAAATTATTACTCCACTCAGTTTTTATGACCTGTGCTGTTGTCCTGCTTTATTTTCGTGCTCCTTGCTGCTCGGTGCAACACAGCTGCCAGCTGAAATACACTCCAAATCATGGGAATTTAGCATCAATGTGCTTATGACAAGTATAGCTGGACTCTTGGTGTGGAGCCAGAGCACCCCAAAGCCTTCTGGAACCAGCTTGGCTTTTTCTGATTCTGCTCTAATCCCATCTCTGCTCCCACACCCTCATCCCAGCCCCTCTCCCTTTGCAGTCCTCCGCTGGGGGCTGGGAAGACCAAAGGAGTCTGGGGAGAAAAATCTGCCCTAGAAATCTATTTTGCTTTGTACCTTCTTATCTTTATTACATATCTACTCATAGATCAGTGCAATTATTTATATAGAGGAGATCAAGCTTCTACTGCAGTTTTCCTAAAAAAGCTGCGAGCAACTCCTGTGCTCTTCTGGTCAATCATAAACTTTCCAGCTGAAATCCATCTTTGGTCACATCATTAAAGTCTCTTTTAGTGGGTTACAACCTCCAGCTCAGCTGGAGGCAATTATTATCTGATATGTACCCTGAGTAGGACATAATTATACTTGTCACTAAGTGGCACTGTGTAAATTAGTCTATAATTGCTGCACATCAAATGAGCAGCTACCCAGTCATTTTTTCTGTGAGATAAAGAGTTCCAGCATTAGCTTCATCACTCTGGCTTCTGCCTTCACCCAGTTTCTCATTTGTTCTCTTTGGGCCTAAGATGCAATTTCGTGTGATGAGACCTTCTTAACATATTTGGCTTTTGCCCTGTAAACCCTCTTTGGTCTTAAATAAGGTGGTAGAGAGTTTAACATGAAAAACACAGGAGTAATGGAGAAAGTGTCTTCTTCAAGTACTGCTGTTAAGATATAATTATTGCACATCATCTGGGGCCAGAAACCCTTTTCTGGCTGGTATGTTGATAAAATGGGAGCCATCACAGGGGCTGAGGAATGCAACCCTTTAGCATAATTTAGTTGGGCTGTGCTTTGGGGGTTTTTGCTTTAACGTGCATTAATGTGTGTGAACTTTAGCCCTCTTAACCCTTGATAAGTTAGGAGTTAACAGAGGGGAGGGAAAGTCTGATTGCTGCTGTGCAAAGCTCTTTATCTTATCTGGCAACATCTGGAGGCCAGGCCTGGAGCAGACTGCTTCCCTTGGCTGCATTCCCATGCACTGGCTGCCTTTGGGATGGATTGACATGTACCTGCTTGTTCTGCTGCTGGGGCTGGGGCAGGCACACTCATGGTCCAGGCACTGCCCTGCCCTCAGCTGCTGGGGAGCCTTCCCAAACCACTCAGAGTGGCACTTCTGAGCATTTCTCACCCAAAAAACTCCTTGCTTGCTTTCCACACCAATGCAAAGGAGCCATTTCAAGAGGCTCAGTTCTATGGTATTGGGGCAGAATCCAGATGTGGATGGAAACCTGTAACTGCTGGAGGATGTGTTTTGTCTGTGTGCTGGTTTTGGCTGTCGACAGTCCAAAATGTGGCTTCTCTTCTCCCCTGTCTTGTGGCACAAAGCAAACAGTGCTGGTTAGCAGGGTGGATGGCTGCTGGAGCCAGGTGTTTGCTTTTTTATGCTTCTGTCCCTCTTGCTGACACCAGAAACCCTTTGGCAGAGAGGCCTGGAGGAGCAGCCAGGGCACACAGCCAGCCCAGCCTGGGTTTACATTCCAGGCTGTAATTTCTAAAGCAGTTTAGGCTGTGAAGTGTGGACAGACTGTTCAGAATAACAGAAAGAACGTTTCCAGTCAGAGAAAACCTCAGCACTGTGCTGACGTGAAGCCTTTCCCATTCTCTGCCTCAGTGAGCAGGGTCCGTGGCCAGAGCAATCCCCCTGTCCTGGGAAGGGGCTGCTGCCCTGGCCAGGAGCTCAGGCACTAAATTCAGAGTTATTCATTCAAAGCTTTCTACCAATAGGTTGTCATCAACATATAAGTGCAGTCAAAAACCCACTTTCCAAATTCTTTCCAGTCTGCAAGCTTCCCATCACAAGGTTCTGGTTTGGGTCCTTTATGGTGGTCCTTTCTCCAGAAATTCTGTCTGAGGAAATGCTGCATCAGGAAGACCCCAAAAAGCCTTTTTAGTTTGTTCTTCTTCACTATCTTTATCCTGCCCTTGTCTTTAGCACAAGACTTTCCCAGGATGTATGTGCCAGGTCAGGGCAGTGAGTCCTTGGCTGCTGGGTAGCAGGAGCATCAGCCTTGAGCTGAGCCAGATTCTGGCTGGCACTAACTTAGGTACCACAGTATGAAACAGTACACTTGGGTTTCTCTTGATCTTCTTTGTCACACCTGGGAGCTAATTTGAGGGGCTAGAAACAAAACTGTATGTATTTTTTAAAAGTAAGGTCCAGGGATTTCAGGAACCAGAGTGTTTAAAAAAAATGACTTTACATCTGACACTTAATAGGAAACTGTTGGAGCTGGTGGCACAATGTCCTGTTGTAGGTCAATGACAAATCTGGTTTTAAAAGTCCTTGATTTCCATCTCTGTGGAGTCATTATTTCTGCCTTTTATGTACACTGAAAAACACAGATGGGCTTGGACGTTTATTTTTCATGTGTTTGGTTCATTGAAATCTCAGTCGGGGTGCTGTTAAAGTGATGAATTTACTGTTACACAACACTGGGGAAATTCAGGGCTGTGGCAAAGACTCTCGTGGTTTAGAGCTGTGGGTGTTTACTCTAGACACCCTACCCCTAAATGAGACCTCAACACTCTGACATTAGCACATTCCAGCCCTGAAAATCGTCTCAGGCTGACCACACAACTGTGCACTGCTAATGAGAAGTCCTGGCACACCCAGTGCCTTTGATAATGAGCTGCTTCTCTCTGCCCCATGGAAAGAAATCAAAATGTGGCTGCTGGTTCCCAGCTCTGATGGCTTCTCCTGCTCACCAGGGTGGTGTGCCCCAGCAAGGCTCCTCTGCCACCTCTGTCTCCTCCAAGGGAGGGATTGCTGTGCTCCATCCTAACCAAACACTTAATTTACCCCGTGGGTGTTGATCCTACAATCTCCATCCAAAGGTGACGTTACATTCCTCTTTTTTTGACTCCTGTGTGCTGAGATCCCCAGGGCACAGTGAAACTTCTGGAACTGTAACAGACATAAATCTCTGTAATTACATAAACCAATTTTCTCAGACTATCCTTTGAGAGGTTTCTCACTGTCATCCGTGACGAGTGAATCTGTGAGCTCCCTCAGCCTGGTGCCCTTCAAAACTGCCATGCTCTCCCTTCAGGCTCCTGCCAGGGACTTACTGATGGATCAACATTTATTAAACACAGACTTTCCTAGCCTACAGCTGGCAAAATTTGTCCTTAAGGCCTGTCTGGGAGTTTGGCAGGGCTTTTGGTGGCTGGTTGCATAAGCTAGATTTTACTCAAGGTAAATTTAGTTTCCCCCAAAGAATACTGATGATTTCCTTTCATTCAGGCTTTCTAAATTAGACAGGCAATATAATTTCTGTGGGATGGCTGCCACAGGGGCTGGGTGCTGGTTTTTTTTGGTAAATATTTGTCAAATTAAATGTTTGCTTCTGCTGCTTTTTGTACCCTTGTTTGTGGTGAAATCCCCTAATACCTGAGCTAATGCATTTGCTGTCAGGAATGCCTTTGGGAACAGTCACTGTGAGTGATTTGCAAGAAGCAAATGTATCAATTTGCAAGGGTAAAAATTTTCATCAGAAATCCAGGTCTGTGAGTCTGTTGAAATCTCATCTGTCACTGGTGTCCAATCCAAACTGAGAGGCAAAAATCAGAGCATCCTCTGAAGAAATGCCTGCTGGAAATGAATCCAGTTGAGTAAATGATAATGGGTTCTTTTTAAATCATGAGAGGAGAAGAAGGAAAGTAGAAGAAATTATTGCCTTTGCTTCACTCTGAGACATGGCCCTGGCCACCTTGCACTTGCTGATCAGCTGTGTGGGCATCAAAGGAGTGTAAAGAATCTCTTTACAAAGAGATGTAAAGAAGCCATGGCACAGGATGCACAGTTGTGCTCAGGAGCCAGTTAATGGCATCATGACAGACACTTTCATGGTCTGTTTTATTGTGGCAAATGAGGAGCATCTCCACTGAATGAGTCCTTGGAACTTGTCACTTCTAATACACTGTTAATACATCAGTTGCCCAGAGCATGAAGGTGATTCCTGTATCCACAGTGCTGCCTGCAAACTGTTCCCACATTTGCCCTTTTCTTCTTCCCCACACTCATTAACTGAGGGGCAAAAAGTGATGTGGGGCAAATACATTACGCTGGTAGTTTAATCAGTTTTTGGCTTCTGTTCCACTGTGCAGAACAAGTGAACCTGTGGCTTTAGTGCTTCAGCACAAAGTACAATTCCTTTCATCTATCCAAGGGGAGTAAATCCTACAGCCAGGCTGCCAAGGTTATAGTGAGAAATATGGCTGCTGATTTCTCTTTATATTTGGATTATCTCCAGAGTTACTCATTCCTCTGAAACTGTTTGATCTGTTTCAACTGCGACCAGCAGAGGAAAAGCTGATCTTTAATAAATAAATACCTGGGTAATAAATAAATTTTAATAAATAAATACCAGATAAAAGAATATAGATGCTCCTAGTTGTATTTATGCAGCTTGGGAGAGAGTGTTTGTGCTTTCCAAGTCTTTCACATACATGGAAGGAATTACTTTGGAATGACCAAATGTCTGGATTTGGCTGGGACAGCCACAGAATATGGATCTCTGTTTTCCTCCCAAAGGTTTCTCCAGTGCACTCCCATCCATGATTTTAGTTTTGGCCACAGGATTTTCCCTGTTCCTCCTTCAGATTTATGACTTTAGCAATTCACCTATTCCAAACCTGTGGCACTAGACTGAGACAGTGGCACCTGCTTTTAGGAAACCTGGTGTGAGGTGTGTGCCTGTTGAATCTCCCAGGACAAGTCCCAGGGTGGTGCAGAGCCCTTTGCTCCAGGTTTAACTTGCTCCATTTGCAGGCTGTGATTCAGGTGCCTTTTGCCTGCTGTCAGCACAGGTTGAGTTTTACCTGCTGAGAATAACAAGGCTTATGCACTGGTAAAGCTGTGAAATAGCAGGAGTAGGAGTGCTCTTATCCTGCAGGATCCTCTCTCCCAGCCCTGTCAGTGGTCCCAGTCCATCAATTAAAACCAGCTCTCGTGGTGGAGGAAAGCAAAGCCAGGCTCAGCAGTGTGCCACCCTGCTGGCAGCAGCAGTGCTGGCAGTGCTTTGTGCCAGGGCAGAGTGGTGGCTGTGTGCCCCAAAGCAGCACTCCAGGCACAGCTCCTGGCTCTGCTGGGGCTCCTGCTGCTGGACCAGCCCTTCCCACAGCAGGAGCATCAGGGCTCTGTGTGCTGGGACTGCTCCAGCTGCACTGGCACTGCCCAGGCTGGGGCAGGGGCACTGGAGGGGCTCAGGACTGATGCAATCAGGTCCCTGCTGCCCAAGGGACACCTGGCTCCGTCCCTGATCTCTGCAGCATATCCCTAACTCTGCTGGGGTGGGGTCTGACCCATGAACATAAGGTAGGGACAGCCTCTCCTAGTGCCATTTCTGCCTTTTGATTTTCTCATTTTCTGCTGGGCCTGCAGCACATCCCTGCCCTTTGCTGGGAGCTCAGACTTGCCAGCACATCAGGGCCAGCAGACCATGCCCCGAGGAAGGAGGAAACCTGAGAGAGCCCAAACCTCTGCAGAGACACAGGGGCCAGTTCAGTGTCACCCCATGAAGTCCTGCCCCTCAATTCAGGTCCCCTCCTGGGGAGGGGGACTGCCACATTTGAGCCAGCAAAGATGATTTTTGAATTGCCATAAAACAGCTGGACAGCAGAAGTCATGGGAGCTTTAACCATCCTGACCCTGAAACGTGAGACTCAAACCAGAGTTTGTTCTACTTGTTGGGCACGTAGGGATCAGAATTCCTGAATGCAAATCATGCTGGAGTGTTTTGGATAGCTGCTACTTCTGGGAGCAAATGATACTGAGACATTAAATTCTTTCAAATGTCCATTCAGCATGACATCAGTGCTGGCACTGAGATGTCTGTGTGCTCTCTCTCCCACCACTGTCTGCTTTTTCACTCTGCTTTTTGCAGTCCAAGAGCCACTAGAGTTGCTGCTGATTGGAATAGACGAAATGCAGAGTCCCATAAGAGACTTAGGATTACTTAGAGGAAAAAGAGAAAAAGAAAGAAAGCAAGCAAAAACCAGGAATAAATTTCAGTGCTTGTGGGAGATGAGACCACGAGACCTACCCAGAGCAGGCACTGGGTGAGTTTGGATTTCTCCCAGTCTCAGTCCTGGGCCAAGCCCTCTCCTCACAGGGATTTCAGCCTGTGCTATCTCTTGGACAGACAGAGAAATTAAAAACCCTGGTGACTTCATAAGGTGGAAAAATGTCCACTTAGGAGAAAGTTTACACTCCCAAGCCCTTCTGAGAAGGCCCCATATTGGCTGCCAAGGTAATGTTTCTGTGAAATGTGGCATTGCAGGATGACTCCTAGCTAAAAACTCAGTGATGATAACATCCATTCCTCTCAGGAAGGATACAGATTCCTTTCTTGCCTGGTGTGTATGGTTTGATTTTTAAACATCTGTCTCCTTAATTCCTTGTCATTGCTAGTAGCACCAACATTGCCAAAGCATTGCTATCCATCCCCTGACACCACACCTTGAAATGGTCATTTGTTCCTCAGGCTTCAAAAAAAGCAGGACCTGGATGCTTTCCTCATCCCAGTGTCCTGGCCAGCCAGTCCTGCTGGCACCAGGGAGGACTTGGTTCCTCCTGTGTCTAGTCCAGTGCTTTGGTGGGTATGTGAGCCTGCTGTCACAGCCCCAGCTCTGCAGGAAGGCTTTCCTCAAAGTGATTACAGGAGTTTGACTGATTTGTGATAATTTTTAAGGTCACTCTTCATGTCAATGCAGCTGCCCAAGGAAGTGGGAAGCAATTCCCTTCTTTTTCCTTTGGGAAACGCTGAAAAAAATTGGAGTTATCTTGCAGTTTGTAAAATTAGAGGTTGACTTCTCAAACTTGGGATGTGCTTCCATATATTGAGCTCTTTCTGCTCTCCTTTGAGGCAAACTTGTGCAGGTAAATACCTTGGTTTGATGAGAAGAGCAAAGGGCAGGGAATTAGGCAGGTGAGTGAATGTGTGTGGAACTTCAAATAAAGAAGCACATTTGTGGTGATCTACTCAGAATTTTTGTCCAGACTGAGGAAGAGGGAGGAGCTGGATGTATAATGGGACAAACAGATCTCTGTGTTCTCAAAGTGTTTCGGGGGAGAGTGAAAATCCTCAGAGAAATGTGTTTTGCACCCATCATGGCTATGAGATAAAGCAAATATTTCTGTGCCTGTGTGAGCAGAAAAGACTCTGTCAGTCCTGCCAGCTATTAATGTGCCATTATCTAAGTAGCCTCAGATACACCATTGTTATCTAATAATTGATTTTAAAGTGCTTATTTGAAAGTTTTCCCACTCACGTGCACACCTGCTGTTTCTCCCTATAGCAGCTTCTTAAATTTCTCATGTACTGAATGCCATGGGGCACTTCTGGTAACAGAAAACACTAGTAGTCAGGGCAGGGGAGAAAAAATTAAAAAGGAAGATTTGCTCCCTCCTGTGTGCTGTCTCCTGCTTTCCCTGCCTGTGTCTGTGCCAGAACAGGCAGCATTCATTTCACCCCCAGCTGAAGTGGGGCTCTGAGAGGTGTATCCCTGTGCTGCAGGAGGTGGCCAAGGGCTGGAGACACCAGTGCTCAGTCCCTGGCAGCAGCAGGGGTCAGCAGGGTGCTCGTGCCCATCTGCAGCAGCCTTTGAACTGGTGCCATATTTACAGAACTTCAAATAGCAGTGATTTGCTGAAGGGCCTCAGCACTCAACTGCAGAGTTATGTGAAGCTCTTTGATTGTGGTTTGGTCCAGCAAGGTGCAATTTTCTGCAGGATAACCACATCCCTTACAGTGCCAATTACACTGATTTTCTGCTGCTGTGACACAGTGGCTAACAGCATCCACGAGTTACACAGGGTGTGGGACTCCTGCAATGCTGCTCTGCAGAGCCAGCCACGCCTTCTGTGACTTCTGTGCTGCCCACAGAGTCATGAATCTAAGTGGGAGGCTCAGATGTGTTGATGCTCTGATGTGATGCAGATCTAGCCCAGAGCTCTGTGTGGGGATTCCCACTGGAATCCCCCCTGGATGGGGAGATGTGGAGGCTGTAGGAAGGGATGGACACTGAGGTCACCTGCTTGAAGCTGGGCTGGGGTCTCTGGCTGTTAAGAGACTGAGCTTCTGGGCCACATTGGATCTGTCTCTGGGCAGTCTTTACATCCATTTGTGCATTACAGGTGTAATAAAGTGCTTGCAAGTGCTGCTTTCCCACCCTGGTGCGTGCAGAACCCAGGCCTTGTCCCCTTCTTGCTCAAGCTGGGTTTGCTGGTTGTAATGTGCTCCTGACAAACTGCTGCTGTTGAGGTTTTTCCAATCAAATGGGTGCAGAGAAAATAGAAATTCACTGTAGACCAATACATCTTTCTGTTTCAGGGGTGATTGAAGGGCAAATTGTTCCTCACTGTGGGGGTTTAAGTGCTGTTATCACCAGGCTCTTGTGTTCCCCTGGCTTGGCTGAGCTGGCTTGGCACAGGAGGTGCTTAGAGGTGTGGAGGTGACGCCAAGCAGATGTGATACAGATCTCTGGAAAAGTCTTGGAAAACTCTGTGAGTGAAAATCAGGGCTGGTGGGTTTTGAGTATCTCCAGTGACCCTTTAACCAAAGAATACACTCAGTCTTTCCAGGACTGAAAGACAGCTCTGCTATCTCTGTGGCTGATCCATCAGGAATGTTAACACAGTGGGTTAGGAGGAATATGGTGCTTTTGCTCACATGCACAGCCATGACCACCCCACTCATCTGCCTCTGTCAAGCACAAAAGGACCATCCAGTTGCTCTTCCAAACACTTCTATACTGACATGACCACATTCATGTGCCCACAGCTCTGCATCTGCTCTCCCACGTGGTTACTCTGCTGTCCACAGACAGTTTTGGGTTCCCCCTCAGTGGGCACTGTGAGCCCTTTCACCCTATGCCAGACCAAGCCCTGAATGAGAACTACACATTGACAAGAAGTAATAAATAAATGGAATGGAGACAGAGAAACCTCCACAAGAGTGGAGCTGCCTGGGATGGTGCCAGAACAATCCTGTTCCACATCCCCTGCCAAATTTCACTCTAAAGAAATGTCTGCCATTTAATTCAGCTGGGGTATATTTTTCTTCCATTTAAAAGAGCACCCTTATAAACATCACTCCAGCTTGGGGGAGATGTGCCAAGCATAAGTCAGCACTGTCGGGAGCTGCAGAGGGATGAGCGGTGCTCCCATTCCAGCAGCATTCCCATTCCTGCAATATTCCCATTCCAGAAATATTCCCATTCCAGCAGTATTCCCATTCCAGCAACATTCCCATTCCAGCAATATTCCCATTCCAGCAGCATTCCCATTCCAGCAATATTCCCATTCCAGCAATATTCCCATTCCAGCAGCATTCCCATTCCAGCAATATTCCCATTCCAGCAGCATTCCCATTCCAGCAGCATTCCCATTCCAACAATATTCCCATTCCAGCACCATTCCCCTTTCAGCAGTGATCCCATTCCAGCACCATTCCCATTCCAGCTCTCCTCCCAGGACAGGCTTTTCCTCAGCCTCACCCAGGCCCCACAGCCAGGAGAAGCCAAATCTCTGGGGTGAAGCTGTTGTGCATTTTGCCAGGCAGATGATTTCAGCTCTTGGGCAGAGCTCTGAGGTCTCCCTGCTTGCACCCAAATGTTTCTTGCTCCCTTTCCCACCCAGCCTGGCAGATCCTCTCTCTTCTTTGAAATGATTTTGCTCAGAAATAAGGAAAACACAGAGCTGTGAGTACAAGCCAAAGAGAAGATCCAAGAGGTATAAGTGTGGTTTCATGCATTGATCTCGAAGGACTTCAGGATGGAAAACAAACTTTTTTGAGCTTTTTTTTTTTTTTTGTTATAAGAATGCAGCAGCACTGGCTCAAGGCCCAGACCTGGGAATGGAGCTCTCCTTCCCTCAGGAGAGGCAGAGGGGACACCCAGCCACCCAGCTCCTCCTGTTTGGAGCTAAGCACTTTGAGAGAGGAGCTCTTCTGGAGGAGTTTGCCACCCCCCAGGGGACACATCCACAGCCCTTCTCCATCCTGGTCTGGCAGATTGTTACCCCAAGCTCCTTCCCCCTGTGCACACCAACTTGTTGCTCTGTTTCTCAGCTGTGTGGGGAGATTTGGTTGCTCTGAGGTTCCCAGGTAGTTGCTGACCTTCAGCACAGCACTCCCAGGAGATCACAGGCTTGTGTGGAGAAGCCTCAGAAAAGACAATTTCTAGAGTTTTTTCATCCTGCACAGCCAGTTTTCAGGTACAGCTTGCTGGATGGGCTGTGGGCTGACACCCAGTGCAGCTCTGGGAAGTGCTGTGCATAACTCAAGCTCCCAAAGCTGCAAATTCAGCAGCTGCTCTAAGGAGAAACAACTGCACTTAACTAATCCTGGGTCATCTGAGTAGCTTGCTTTCCTGACTTATGCCTTTCCTGCAAGCTGATAGCTGATCCCTTTGGGCAGCATTTTTCCGTGTCACTGATGGATTTACCTGACCAGTCAGAGGAGCTCTAAATATGCCAGTGCAGCTCTTTCATAAGCACATATCCAGAGATATCCATTCTTTTCACAGCAGGGCAGAAAAGCTGCTTTATTACTCAATGGAGAAAGAAAAAAAAAAAAAATAAAGGGGAAAAGAAAAAAAGGATATTAGCTGCAATGACCTGGCTCAGAAAGGGCAGAGCCATCTCACAGAGGTGGTAACAAGCACAAGGTGAGGTCAGTTCTGCTGCAGGGATGTGTCCTGGCCCTTCCTTGCTCAGGAACATGGATGGTGGGTGCTGTGGGCATCTGACAGCTTTGTACAGGATTAAAGCCCCTCTCTAGCAAACACCTCTGCTTTTACCATTAGCAGCTGAAATTTGTTGTTTGTGTGGCACTGCTTTTGAAGTCACTGGTTGCATTTGTGGCCCCATTGTGCTGAGCATCTGCACAGGCTTTGCAAGAAGTACTCAGTGTCCTGGGGAATGTGTGTGCTAAATAGAGGAGAGGGACAAAACTGGAGGAAAGAAAAGGCAGGCTAGTGATGAGAATCTCAAACACACAAAAGTTGATCGACTGGCCTGAGTTCACATGAAAGGCTGTGTTGGAGCCAGTTTCACCAAAATTTCTTCAGTTTCAGTCAAGTGTCTTCAGCACATCTCCATTGCTCCCCTCCATGCCATGGGGATGTGGATTTCTTCCTGTGGGAAGGATACAATAATCACCTCCTGCTCCTGAGGAGGGTGTTTTGTCCTTCAGGTGCTGAGATATAAGTTAGACTCTTGCTTTTCATCACCTTTGAGAAGGTTCTTTTCCTCCAAGGAAATGTTTTAAGCAGGTATTTAGGATTCTTAAGCTATGCAAGAAAATCCTCAATCACTGCAAACCCAGGTTTGGGAGCCTGTGGGTTTCTCGTTTTGGCCAAGGATTTTAATAATCTGGTGTTCCTGCTGAGAGGAAAAAAGAGCTTTTAGGTCTCTGCTGGCTGAGCACAGCTGCTCCATGCACTGCAGTAATTTTTTCCTTTAACCTGGGCAGAGAGGAGGGTGGGAGCTCCATGGGTGGGATGGAGCCCAGCTGGGCACAGAAATGCTCAACCTCCCTGGGCAAGAAAACCATAAAGAACAGCTTCAGTGGGGTCTGCATGGGTGTCCAAAATCCTGCTGCTTCTGGTTGTTTTCCCTGAGGGGTAATCAAGTTTCAGCTCCATGCAGTGATCAGGGATGGCATAAATTAAAGCTCCTCCCTTGCTGCAATGCAGGAGTGTGGCAGCATTTGGTGTTTGCCTCGGGGTTTGTTCTGGTGCAGGCTGGCCCTGCAGATCTTTCCAGACACAGGTTTCCAAGCAAAGAATAAGTTTTAGGCAGCAGAAAGCAAATCAAGCCCCAGCAGCTTATAAAGATGTTTTCTTCCTTAATTAGCTAAACTAAATCTTAATCAACTCACCAGTTAGCTTGATAAGTGCCAAAAGGGAAAATGCTTTTACTATTTTTGGCCCATCACAAAGAAGGCAGGGATGATATTCTAATGATGCCAGATGGCCAAAGCTGCTGTACTGAACCCCAGCCATGGAGGAGGAGGAGGCTGAACAGCACAAGCTGCCCTTAAAGAGAGGAAAATCACCATTCTCTGATACTCCAAGGACTGGGAAACTTTGGAAATACCCCCTCACTTCACATGGTTTTGCACAGATTCTGATGTGATGGGGTAGGTCTCACTCTTGAATACTTCCAGTAAATGGAGTACCTTGTCATTCATGGGGTCACTTGATTTCTTCACTGTTACTCATGTGGCAGCTGAAATGCAGCTTTCCTGGACTCAGAGGGTCAAAAATGTTTGGGGTGTTTTTGGTTTTGGGTTCAGGGTTTGTTTTTAGTATAAACTGGTACAACTGCATTGACTCCAGTGAAAACAAACCTTCTTTTATTGTTTAGAGATTTGTAGCTTTTCCTTGGAAAGCTTAATTTGCATAAAATAAGAAATTAATGGCCTCAGCTGCAAACATAGGATAGGCAGGCTCTGTGCAAAATTAAACACGTATTCCTTCCAGAAACCTCAGCTCGCTGTGTCAGTCCTGGGCTCCCTGTGTGGTTTGGGCCACACTCCTCACACGCAGATTTTCTTTTCCTTGGGCTACCTGCACATCTCAGCCAAAGCCAGGTGGGCCCCACCTGCTGCTCTGCTCCTGCCTTGCTCCTCTCCAGGTTTTGCAAAACATTGCCAAACTATCTGAGGATTTTTTCTCACAAGATTTCAGTGGAGATGCTGCTTGAGGAGGTGGGGTCCAGCATCTCCCAGGTGGAGTGGCTGGAATGGAGAACCCCTGAGCCAGGGGGGGGTCCTGGCAGGGCAGCTGGGTCAGAGACTGCTGGGGCTGCTGGCACCTGTGCTTTGTGCTCAGAACTGAGCTCTCTACAGCCCCTGCTCTGGATCCTGAAGGAAATTCTCCTCTGAGGATAAAGAGAGGACCAGTGACTCACAGATCCACATAAACATTTTGCAGTTCTCATAAACATGGAGCAATTCTGTTTGTAGAATGTTTGCAGTTAATGAATTAATTATGTTACACTCTCCTCTGAGCAGCAAGCCATAAACTAAACTAAGCAATCAGCAGGAGGCTTTGCTGCCTGTTTCCTGTTGCGTTTCAAATAAACACAAACACAGAAAAAGCCAAAGTGCACTTCTGCTGCCCAGTGTGCTCAGATTTGGGCACCAAATTCAGTGTGGGAAGGAAAGCCTTGGAAGGAGTGCTGCTACTTGAATTCCCAAAGCATGTGGGTACCTGTTACCACTGGGGTATGGATGAAACCTCCCTCCTTTTAAGATTTTTTTCCCCTTTGTGAAATACTGATTAAGAATTAGAAACCTATGTCATAATATTTGATTCTAGGTTGATTGATGTTTATAGGGCTCAAAGAATTTCCTTACTGATGCTCACACCTCACTCCTGGCATTGCCTTTCTTTCCCACAAGGATTAATTTTCTTTGAGGATCTGTCCATTGGTGGGCTCACCCTTTGTGCTGCCTTTGGCACATCTGAAAAAATAAATAGGTTTTGGATGTTTTGTGGCTGGGACTGCAGTTGATGCCAATGAATTAACTCTATTATGGGACTTGCAGGATGTCTGTGGAAAGGAGATGCCAGAATTGGCCAGGGATGGCTGTGACAGTCAGAGCTGGTGTGGCAAATCCTGTCCTGTCTGCTCCTGTGCCAGGGAATGTTCCATTCTATCACTGAGGCAGGTTATTTCATTGATTTTTGTCATATATTTGCTCTTATTGTGCTATTTTATCATCCTCTTAGACAACTTTAAACTAATAACAGCAGCTACTTGACATGTAATTAAAGCTAATAACAGTTGGGATTATGCATGCTTGAGTGGTTTGGTCTTTGAAACACAAATTGTGATATTTACACTTCTTCTTTTGGCAAAAACATGTGCTTCCCTCGCAGACAGATGGCATCACAGGTGATAAATGTTTGGGAAGGGTGCATTTAGCAGCAAGCCTTCAGCGTGCAGAGAAAACTCTGACTTTTTGACAGGTGGATTCCCTGATCTTTGAGTATGTTGGTGGGGTGTTTGTTCCTGGGAAACCAGAATAAAAGTGAGCTGCTTTGTTACTACCAGCAATGGAATTATCTGCTGCTCAGCTTTCACTCAGAGATGTGGGATTTTCTTTTTTTTCTGCAATGTTTGTAGTGAATTTTCATTTTTACTACACTGAAAAACTGTGAGTCAGCAACAAATCATCTGCTTTTGCTCTGCCTTGCCATTTCCATTTATTCTGGCAGCATAAATCATTCTCTGCCCTTGATTCCATCACACTTCTGATGTGCCTGGATCAGCACCCTGAGCTGACAATCAGGTCTAAGCAGGACTTGCAGAGAAGATTTTGGAGGGCAAAAGTGGTCAGAATCATTTAGAAGTGACTCTGCTCTCCAGGATGTGGCAGCTCCTGCAGTAAATAGATGGCAAAGATCCCCATGCAGAGCTGGCCTGGGTCCAGGGGTGCACAGGACAATATTCAGTGTGCCCGGATGTCACTTTAAAGCAAAGCTGCCAAGCACTAGACATGGTCTAATATTTTTCTTTCGATGATTTCTTCACTGCTGCACTGGGGAGGCAGCTGGAGTTTACCTGGAGAAGGAGTAGTGGCTGTGTGGCATCTCAAGATTTAATTGTGAATTTTGAGAGAGAAAAATGCCCAGAGCAGTCAGTCAGAGTGTGCTGCTCAGACGTGGCTGGGGCAGACCATTTCAGAGGAGACACCCAGGTGTGGCAGCCACAGCAGATGCCCAAGGGGCAGCACTGGCAAGAGGAATGTTTTTTCTAGGCAGCTCTGCCAAGTGCTGGATTTGCTCTCCAAGCTCTGCTCAGCCTTTGGCCCCTCCTTTTAATGAAGCAAACACTGAATTGAGAAGTTTCTGAGCACACACCCCAGAGAAATGAAAGGAATCACAATCTGGAAATTGTCACACATGCCAGCCCTCACCCCCTGGCCCTGTGGGATAATCACTGAGCTGGTCACCAAGAACAAAAGTGCTCCTTAAATCCTTCTCACCCAGCCAGCCTGGCCCATCCTGAGCTGTAATTGAACCAAAATGTGCATAATATTGCCCAATCCTCTCTGGGAGCTTGTGCTGAGGTTTTCCAGGGTGCTTGGAGGCTGGAGAGCTCCTGGCTGTGTCCCAGTGGGTGATGTGGGGCACTCACAGCAGGAGGGGTGGCTGTGCAGTCCCTGGGCTGCAGTGCTGCCTGGAGAGGCTCCCTGGGGCAGAGGCTGGGCAGTGTCACAGGAACCAAGCAGGGATTTATCCCAAGGCCTCCAAAGGATTCACCTTGGGCAGTGCCAGAGCCCGGCCGTGGCTCCACCCAAG
>JAOTQP010000792.1:3331860-3352325 GCA_026413545.1 Cichladusa arquata
GACAATCCCCAAATCCCCAAATCCCGAAATTCCTGAGGCTGCCTGAGCAAAGCCAGCCCGGCTGGGGAAGGAGCGTGGGCCAGGGAGGGTTAAAATCCTGCGGGAGGGTCAGATTCCTGCGGGAGGGTGGGCTGCCCGGGGAAACACACTGCTCCTCGGTTTGGAGATCAATTCCTAAGCGAAGCCGAAGTTTATTTAGGTTGGATGGCGTATTAGCAGATGAATCTGTGCAGTGGAATCACACACCACAGCATCTGAGACATTTCAGACCGGCAGTAACAAAATACTGCCTGAGTTTTCTGGGGGTTGAGTGGTTCCCTTTGCCCAGTGACACTCAAACACAGAGCGAGATCAACCCAGCACCCTGAAACAGAGCAGTGTTTGGATGGGGCTGGTGCTGGGAAATGCTGAACCTAAACTCTGGATGGTTTTGTGAGCAGCTGAACGTTGTGCTGGTTGCTTGCACACAGTGGGATTGCTCTTGCTCCCGGTTTCCTCCTTTGTCTCTGTGGAGAGCAGGGAATCACTCCTGATTTGTGCCAGGGGGAAGTGAGGGGCACTCACCTCTGCCAGGTGTGTCCTGCAGGACACAGGTGTGTGGGAATGCCTGGCAGCCCATTGCCTGCTTCACTGGCTTGCACTGGGCACCCACAGCAGGCAGGTGATGCTCCCCAGCACTGGGCTCTGGGCAGGTGATGCTCCCCAGCACTGGGCTCAGGGGAGAAACCAGCACCTGGCACAGCAGCTGGTCCTGGCACGTCCATCCTGCAGTGCTGTTCCTGAGTGCTGTTCCCTCCTCTGCCTCTTTCCCTGGGTACTCATATCATTGCTTCCATGTTCTCAACCTTCTGCTCTCTGCATTCTGGGTGCCTGGGGGTGCATGTTGTGTCTGAGGTCTTGTCCTCCTGCAGTGGGAGCCCAGTTTGGCTCCAGCTGCCCAGGGTGGCTGTGGTAGCACCTGGACAGCTTGGTGAGCTCTGGCTGTGCCTGCCCCACACTGGGGCAGCTGGTGGGCAAAGCAGGGCCCTGCTCAAGGACAGGCTTTTGAGTGGGTGAGGGCTTGACTTAAGAGCAAATCCATGTGGATCTGGATTTTACAGTAAAAATAGATCTTAGGTTAGCAGCTCTAACAAGGGTTGGCTGAGAAACCCCAGCCCAAACACTCTGAAGTGTACAGGCTCTGACTTTGCCCCTAGAAATCTTTGGAGAAGCATGAGATGGGAGCTGCTTCTCAGGCTGTCTTCTGAGGAAGATCCAGCTCCCCATTCCTGTGTGACCCCAGGGAGCAGGAACAGTCCCTGGGTGAGCACTGAGAGTGAAGCCATTGGCAAAGTGCTTTATTTGCTGCCACTGGGAGTGAGAAGGGCACTGATGTGGCAGTGTCCTCCTCCCAGGCAGAGCAGGGACAACCTGCTGCTGTCCTTGAACCCCTTTGCTGCTGCCTGCACGTGGCCCAAAGGGCTGGGGAGTGCAGGGATGCTGATGGGGACGTGGGTGCCTCTCTCAGCACCTCTAGCATGTGGTAGGTGTGTCCAGGTGTCTGTCCAGGCACTTACACTGGAACTGCCACACTCCTGTCACTCCTCTGTCCCCAAAGGGGCCACTCAGGTTGGTGTTGACCCATCCCAGGGAAAGGAAGGAGTAGTGGGATGGAGGAAGAGCAATCCATCTGGGTAATCCATCAGTTTTCTGGGCCTGTGGATCCCAACTCGATATTTCCTTTTGTGGCACTTAAACCTTTCAGAAAACATTAAACCAGTGATTTCATTTCTCAGGAAATCTCAGTGCCCACGGGGCTGCCTTTAGGGGAAGCTGGGCTGCCATGTGTCTGTGTCCTGCTGCAGTCATTAGAGGAGAAGTGGCTGGGAGCAGTGTGGGCAGTGTCAGCTTCACAGCCCTGGCTCCAAAGGGCTGCTGGTGGTCGTAGTTCTGCTGCTTCTCTTCCCCTTATTTACTCATCTTTAGAGCAGGGATCACTGTACTCACTCGTCTCCCAGTGCTCTCAGTTCCAGGGTTTTAATGTTTGTCTGATGCTGTCAGAGCTGCAGACAGGGGTGGCAGCCCCTGTGATCTTGTGTAACAGGAGTAAGAGCTGCACAGTTAATCCTGGGTGAAGATAGGAGTCCTCTAAAATATGAAACAGGTTCTATTTAGTCATTCAGACAACATCCACAGCTACAGGGCTGGAGTTCTGCAGAGGAGCCTTCTGAAGTTACTGCACAGGCAATAGCCATCATTATTCTATTAAACACAGGGCAAAAGAGACTCCTTCTCCCCTTTGATGTGAGGATTTATGCCAGTGCTATGTGAATTTAATTGTGTTTGGTTACTCATTTAAACCTCACAGAACCAGTAAAATTTCTAGTGTGTCTTGAGCTGGGCTGTGCCCTCCCAGCTGTGCTCTCACCAGCTGTTTGCTGCTTTTGCAGGTCTCTGCAGGGGCCCTTGGCATATTCCACTTCTACTGGGGCAGTTTTGAGTCCAAATTTGCCAGCAGCCAAAGGTTTCTTTCTGCTCCAAGCTGGACATGTAACTTGGTCTGAGTATCACATTCTAAAAATCTAATAAGGGCTGCTCCTTCCTTCTACCAAAAAATCTGGACAAATGCAGCCAAAATTGATAAAATCCATTTTGATTTGAAAGAATCTCATGAATGTGCCTGCATTCTTGGTCTGGGTCAGGTCTAGAAACATGTGCAGACTCGAGATAAGATGTGATTCCTGTTTGCCTGGCTTGGTTTACTCAGCTCCAGACCTTGTAACACACACCAGCAGCCACAGTACAACATCCATCTCTGGAGTGTGCACTGCCACTGGTCACACAGAAATTCCAATTAGCTCTTGAGAATCTGCCCTGACTTTGGGATCAGCCCAGAGGAGAGCAAGGATTTGCAGTGTTGTGCTGAGCTCAAGTTCTCCTGAAGCTCTGCTGGTGGCCAGGAGCACACAGGAATGGCAGCAACTCCTGAGGAAGAGCACTGGTGAGACCTGGCAGTCCCCTGTCATCTCTTGTTCCCAGGGAAGTTGCATTTAAATCCCTCTGTTCAACACTCATGGTTTTGGACACATGCAAATGTGATATTCAAATTCCCAGCTGGTCCCCAGTTGTTTTCTCCATTCTTCCCACTGTCTGTCCCCACTGGTGAGAGAACCACCCAAAAAAAAACTCAGCCAAAGCATTTGGAGACTTCACTGAGGCTTTTTGAATTTTGGTCTCCTTTCTTCCCTTTTTTTTTTTTTTTTTTTTTGCAATATGAGACTCCAGTTCTCCTTCTGGAGTCAGTGTGGCTTTGCACTTGGCTGCTTTGTGTGGAAGTGAAACTCTGGGGACTGAAATCTCCAGTTTGCTTTCCCTCATCCAGGATCCCTTATACAAATGTGGGATTATAGCTGCTCTGCTTTCTCCCTGCTCTGTGGGAATTCCACAAGCAGTTCAAGGGGTGGTGCTGAAATAGGATGGAGAGGGCCAGTCCCAGGTTGGTCACCATGTCTGTGGTTCTCCTGGTCCAATCCTGTCACTCTCCAGGGCAGGGGAAGCAACCCAGATATTCCCACCTTGGTGTTAGAGGGATGCTCTGAAGAATCCTACAGATCACCTCTGCTCTTACACAAATTACAATCTTTGGACTCCTATGAGAACCAAATCTTGCTGTAGGGTGCTGGGAGGTGCTTTGGGGTCTGTATGGGGTCTGTATGGAACTGTGGTGGGGCACAGGGGGCCAAACTGCACCCCCAGACTGGTGTGGTCAGGGGCTGGTCCCCACCATGCAGGTGGGGCTCCCCTTGAGGCTGGGGACCCTGTGCTCCCAGGGGGGTGTGGTGGGGGCTCATGCCATGCCCAGCAGGGATGGGGTGAATTGGGGTGAGCAGGGGCACTTTCTGAGGTGATGGTGGGACAGGGAGCAGCAAGGCTGAGCTGCCTCAGTGCTCCCCAAGGCCCTGCACAGGGAGGGCAGGCACAGGGGCTGCTCAGGGAGCTGTCATTGTCCCCTCTGCCCTGATTGTCCCATCCCACCCAGGGGACACCAGGCTGTGCTCAGGCCAGACACTCTGCACACACAAACCATATTAGGAGTGGATGTTATTCCATCTCCCCAGCTGATCTGCCTCCAGCCCTGAGCTCTGCACAGCAGGCAGGATGGCATTTGTTTTCCTGTGTGACGTGCATGAGTGGGCTCACTTGGCCCCTGTTTGGGCAGCCTCAACATTTGCAGATGGGTCTGAGTTCTGCAGATCTCCTGGTGCTGGCCTTGGGGCCAGGAGCACTCTCAGGGCTGGCAGGGACTCCAGGAGTTTGTGGTTTCAGAAACTTCTGCAAACTGATTACATTTCTGTGCTAACTTTAGAACTCCTTTATTCTGCTCTTTTTGTCACTCCTGACCAATCTCTCAGGTCCTCCACCACTAAAAATTCTCACATGACTGCTCAAGTCCTAGATCTGAGATGTCAGAAAAAGACCAAGCATCCAGGAGAAGTTTCCCTCACTTCTTCTCCACTGCTGTGGGGCTGTTCTTTGGGGTGCAGGAAACTGCACAGGCCAGAGACAAGGATGCTGAAGGCTTTGCTAATGAGCCTTATAATGAGTTTTATACAGGTATAGAGAACCACAATAGCACTGAGTGGTTTTGTATCTCCCAGCAGTGGTTAATACATCTGCTTATGGATTTGTCACAGTCAAACAAGTCCCCAGCCAGGTGGCACAGTGGATCCTACTAAGCCTGGCTTAGCCTCAGGTGGTTTTAGGAGAGATTTGAGTAGGGCTAAAGCTCTTGGGCAGTGCTTATAGCTGGGTGCTGCTAATTCACATACACTGGTGGCTTTCTTGCAGCCTTTTGCATCCTAGTGTGGCCAACGTGGCAGAGCTGCCTCATTAAACTTTAAATCAAGCCATCCTGCCAGGTACTCCACGATTTTGTGGAGACTGTTGCCCTCTCAGTGTACACAGCCCCATTCACACTTTTATTTGTGAGGTCTGAGATGTGCTATTTGAGCTTCTTCATCCTTTGACCTCCTTATCTTCTCTCTAGTTCCTGGAAGAGCTGCAGTGAGTGTAATCATCAGGGGGAGAGCAGGCAAGCTGTGGGAGGCAGCAGAGGTCATTGCTTCCCTCCATATGCTGAGAAAAGCTTCCCTCTCACAATGTCTGTTTGGGGAACCTCTTCAGAGACAGGATTTGGCCAGGGTAATGTGTCACATTTTCCCCTCTTCCAGTTAAAATTTGATCATCTCTTTGTCAACAGTTTTTGAGTGCTGGGGTAAGGGTCACAGACAAATGTCACTGAATTCTCTTTATTGCAAAGCATTTGAGATCAACAACAGAAATTGCAGCAGAATTCTCCTGGAAATCCATCAAATCATCATCAGGAAAGCCATGAGGTGTACAGACACACTGAGACACACCTTCCATGGGCCAGAAGCTGTGGATGCTGCTGAAGGCTCGTAGAGAACCTAATTGGGTTTTTTCCCAGATTGTTGACTTTTCTTAGCTCCAGCCAGGATCTTTCCCAGGCTGGAAATCTTTCTCAGAGACAAAGCAAGGAAAGGTAGAAAGAAAACACAGATAGACACCTGGTGTCTGGTGATATTTTGCAGAAAGCATGTTTTTAAAGAGGTGTGGCCTTCTTTGACCAATGAGTCTTTTCTACTCTGTTTCTCACAATCTCCCTTATATAAATGCCATGGCTTTTCAATAAATCACTTCTTGCTGCTTGGAAGAGGAGTCGTGTTGCTGTATTCTTTTGCTGCTCCCCAGCCTTACAGTGACAAGAAGCTGTTGCTAGAATATAGACAAAAGCCTCTTTGCCATTATTTTCTATCCCAGATCCCTGTGCAGCACCTCTGTGCTCTGCTCTGCCTGGTGCTGACCACACCATTCCTTTGCAGTTTGGTTCCATGTCCTCAGACTCTCCTCCTCTGCTTTCAGCTGAACAGCTGCCCTGCTCCCTCCTGGGACACTATTCTGCATTTCTCAGCCTGGTTCCTCATAACTGGGTATTAGAAAATTTAAGAAAGTGCTCTGGGGCCAGAAGACTGCTAGGAAAAAGGCTCCATAATTTCCAGCTAAAGTTCCTGCTGCTGATCCCAGGTGTTTGCTCAGCACAGAGGGCAGCACACATCCTCAGCCAGGCAGCAAAGATTTCTGCTGGAGCTCTCAAAGCCCCATCACAGGAGACAAGAAATGAAGTGTGAGGAGATGTCTGGCAGTGCATAAAGAGCAGCAAATGTCACCACTCTGAGTCGGTGCCACTGTGGACTCAGGGGTGGCATTTGCCATCCTGCACACACTGGGGCAGAGCTGGGAGGAGCTGGGGATGGTGACAGCTGGTGCTGGTGTGGGTCACCTCTCTGGAGCAGCAGATGCTCATTCAAATGCTCCTTTAAAAAGCTGCTTTTCTACAAAAAATCACACTCTCACATAATTTATGTCCTTGCTTACTCTGATGGGTAACTTCCATTCCCAGTGGGGGTGGCTCGGTGCTGACTTCCAGTGCCTGTCTTCACTTCCCTAAGGAGACAGTAAAGGAGACAGTAAAGGAGAGAGCAAAGTCCTTTTTTCCCCCTTGTGGCAGTGTCACCAAACTGAGACAGTCCTCCAGACACTGTGTCAGCCCCTCTGGGGCTGCAGCCCCTCTCTGCTCTGCACTGTGTTCCCTTCAGCCTTTCAGAGCATCAGGAGCATCCAGCCCGTGGTGCCAGGGGCAGTTTGGGGTCACTGAGCAGGGACAGGGCTGTGCCCCCTCCAAAGCCATCCCAGCATGGCTGGGCTGTACAGGGTGGGTGCCCTGGGCCATGGCAGCCCCAGCTGGTCCAGCTGCCTGTCCCCTGGCCAGGGCTCTGTCCCTGTGGCTCAATGTGTGGTGTGTGGGGCCATCACAGTCACACAGGGTGGGTCAGGCTGGAAGGGACCACCATGGCTCATCTGGTGCCACCTCCCTGCTCCAGCAGGGCCATCCCAGAGCTCAGGGCACAGGGCTGTGTCCAGGATTTGGAATTTCTCCAGTGAGGGAGACTCCACAGCCTCTCTGGGCAATCCAGTGCACAGGAAAGTTCTTCCTCATGTCCAAGTGAGGTTTCTGCCCGTTCCTCTGGTGCCATTGCTGGGCTAAATGGAGCAGAGCCTGGTCCTGCTGTGAGCCCTCCCTGCAGACAGTGACAGACAGGAATGAGGTCCCAGGTTCCCTCAGTCCTGTCTTCTCAAGGTTGGCTTGGTGGAGGTGTTCCTGCCATCCAGTGGTGCTGGGGGCACTGGGTACAATTCTGTGCTTAGGGAGGGCTGCAGGACAGGCTGGGTCAGCCACTGGCTGGGTGATTCCAGTGAAACAAACTCTTTCCTCAAAAGCCAGCAGTGAGTCTCTCTCCTCAGGGGTTTGGGCATGAGCCTCCTGTGCCCAGTGCACTGCTGTGAGCTCCCTGCCCAGGCAGGTGGGAACAGCTCTGTGCAGGAGCCTTGAAAAGGAAAGATTTGGAACTAAAAACACTGCCAAAACTGACAGGTGATAGTTAAAAGACTCGGAAGTATGTGCCAGTTTTTAAATAAAGCATTTTGCTCTCCTGGGTTGCTTCCTGGGATGCAGAACTGGGAGCAGATGCCTCCTCTGTGCCAGTCAGTGTGACTGTCAGACTGTCCCTCTCTGCAGGGACATCTGTGCCACCAGCACAAGGTCTGGGCAGCAGCAAAGGACCCTGCAAGGCACAGGGGAGGTGGCTGTGCAGTGTTTGTTCCTCTGTTGGCCCTTTTGATGCAGGAGCAGGCTGGGGGATGGTGCTGAAGTGAGCAGTGGATGTGGCACTCCACCTGTGCCACACTCTCTTGTGGTTTCCTCTTTCATTTCTCTTCTCTCAGGGTGCAGCACTCCCCTGCCCACTGTCCCTTCCCACCATTGTTTGCTCCTGCATTTTGAAAACCCTCCTTCAGAGGGAATTGGCTGCTGGCATTTTGTGTGAGAGGGAAATTCCTCTGGAAATGGCTCTAATGTAGAATAAGTGCCTTAATTCCCTGGTCAAAAGCAGTGGGAAGACTGAGCAGGTGCCTGGTTCCACAGCTGGAAAGAGTGTTTGATTGTCTCAAAATGCTTTTCTTTGCCTTGGTTTGGTCCTAAGTAACACTACTTGATGGAGGCTTTTTTGTTTCCAGGTGCTGCCCCAGTCAATGGGGAGCAGCAGATGGGGGGCTGGGGGTGGGCTTGGGGCTGCTGAGGGTTCACCCCAGCACTGGTGTGAGAAGGGGGTGCAGACCATGAACCTGCCCATTTGCAGCCCAGGCAATGCCCTTCTGCCCCTGTTACTGACTGCTCTGGTGCAGCTCAGTTTATTTTGAGTTTGCATCTCTGTGGTGGCCAAAGCCACACCAGGGAAACACCCGAGCTGCCCCAGCTGTGCTGCTGCCACCCTGCCTCCCTTCCTGCTCTCATCCACGCTGAGCTGCTCCCACAGTGCCCTCTTGGCACCCTGGGATCATTTCCCTCTTATTCCTCAAGCACTTGGTATTGTTCAAAGCTCCTCTCACCTCACTCTGTGCGTGCACACAGCACTTGCCCAGGTTGGACTCACTGCAAGTGTTTTATTCTCTCTGCTGATTTCCCAGCCATGGCACAGAAAAACTTGTGGCAGCAGCCACAAAAAAATCACCACAAAGACATTGCATGAAAGTAAGATGAGGCTGCAGCATGAAATACCCTGGTGGTAGATTTTTATTGAACCACTGCTGCAAACTGGATGTCTTTAAATTTAAAGCAGTGTTCCATGGCCTTTGGGTGCTTCCTATGGCTGAAGATGGGGAGGGTTTTGGGATTTTGGATTTTGAGGTTTGGGTTTGAGAAGGGTGTCAAAGCTGTTTTATTGGTGAGACAAAGGAAACAGCATCCCTCATTTTCCAGACTGGTCAAAATGTACAAACACCTGTATTAATGAAAAAACACACCAAAGGATAAAAAAAAAAAACCCACTCAGTGCAGAAATCAGCAGTAGCTCCAGCTGTACTGGCTTTCTGCTGTTCAATCCTCCTGTTCTGCATCCTGTCTCATGCTGCAGCACCCCAGGGCTGTGCAGATGAAGAGACACAGGTGAAATGAAGTGCATCATTTCACATGATTCCACACCATGGCTGAGCTCAGAGCCACCCTGGCTGCACTGGGATGGCTGCTCCATGTGTAAAAAGGGAGGGAATATTGCCTCTGAAGGTTCCCCATGCATATCCTGGGCTCAGAGCTCTTCAGGCTGTCTGGTCCCCTCCTGAGCCCCTGGCAGAGGGGAGCCTGTCCCATCCCTGCCACCCAAATCCCCACAGTTCCTTACTAGCCCACACCCTGGCTATTCCCATGTTGTCAGAGCTATTTTTAGCAGGGCTGAACAGCCAGCACTGTCTTTAGCAGGGTTTTTGGAATAAGATGATTCTCCAGGCTGGGGCACTGAAGGTGAGGAACAGGCAGGCTCAGGGGCTGGGGCTGGCAGGGCACCTTGGAGCACTTCCCTCTCTGCAAGTTTGCTGTGTTCAGCACAAATGAGAGAGACTCGGCACCTGCTGCACAGGAGGGTGGTTGTTGAGAGCCTTTAAACTCCTCCAGTGTAAAGTGCAAGCAAAACATTCAAGGATTTTTGTGGCTCGAAGCTCCTATTGCCAGCCTGCATTAGCAGTGCATGACTCAATTCGGTAATGACTGCAATTATCTGAGCACAAGAGGCTCTGGGTGACCTGTGCTGACCTTGGCTGAGTTCCTGTCCCCTTGGGACATTATCCAAGTGATGGTCCAGGACTCTGTGCCAGTGCAACATCTGGCTGTGCCTCCTCCTCAGAGCACAGCAAACAGGAATCCCTCTGCTGTGCATGGAAAGCACTAGGAGCTGACAGAGCTTCACTGGGGCAGAAGGGAAGGGCAGATTTTTGCCTTTGCTACCTGTGCCACCTCTGCCCAGCAGTTTGAAGCATTTTCCCTTCAAACTTTCATTGCCAGACCTTCCCACCAGCTGCTCCTGGCATGGCTGTTCCTGGGCAGCCCCACAGCCATGCCCAGGGCACCCACGTGGCTGTTTCATGGCAATTGATTACATTGCAGGGGCTTGTCATGGCCTTTGCAAGCACATTAATCACATTGCAAGGAGTTGTCATGGTCTGTGAGAGCACGGAGGAGCATTTGCTGCTGGAGCCCTGCTGTGAGTGCAGCCCTAGCTGGGAGACTCAGACATTATCAGGATCAATAACCAAACAAGTTTAATGTTTCAATTGGAGTTTGCTTTCCAGAATCTCTCTGTATCATTAGCAGACTTTATTATTTCCCCCTTCACTCCTTTTTCCCCTCACTTAGGAAGGTGCTGGATGACTGGACACCACAGGTGATTGTCTCCTCTGAAAATTGGCCATTTACCCCCAACTTTGTTTCTTAACTTTTAACCAAATATATATTTGTCTGATGATCTCTGCTCTTGGCTTGTGGAAGATTAGCTGTGGAGGACCTTGCTGACTGCTTTCTGATAATCTAAACAAACTGCTGGAATTATATTTCTATACCCTCATGGGCTCTTTCAGAGAGCTCCAGTCTATTCCTGAGGCAGAGCTTCTCTTTCCAGAACCAGAGCTGCCTTTGCCCACTCTGCTTATTCAAGTGCCTGTTTTTCTCTTTACTCCAGTTTCTCCTAATTCACCATCCTTACTCCTCTATAGTCCCTCTACTCATCACTGAAACCTTCTTTGGAAAACTGGCATCACATTCACCCCTTTCCAGTTGTTCACTACACAGAACTTGAAGCAAGAAGCAGCACTCCAGAGTTAAAGCTGAAGCTGTTTCATCCCTGGGCTTCTTCATAGCTTTTGGGTGAATGTATCCTTGAAATAAGCTCATACAGCAGGGGAGATCATAGTCAGGTGTATTTATTTTATTTCATTGATTTTCTGGCTTTTAACTCACTGTATAAAAAGAAATCTGTGTTTTGAGGCATGCAGTGCTTACACTGAGTTAAGAATACTTGACTGAAAAAGTTGCTTTTAAAAAACCATTTGAAGATATCAAGTCTGGACTGCTGACCCCAAGTCCTTTCAGAAGTGATAAAGAAGCTGTTAAATGCACTACAGAGCATTCTTTGACATCTGCAGCCCTTAATACCTAACCCCTGGTGCTCTCTGGAGGGATTTAGAAAGAAAAGGAACAATGAACAGGAAGAAAAATAATAATAAAAATCATCTTTCTGTGGTACAGAGCAAATTCTTCCATGCAAGGGCTGGTTGTGGCCAATCTCTCACTGTTCCAGGCTGCCTTCACAGCTCCCTCTGATCATAAATCTTGTCGTGAATCTGAGTGTTTCTGTGTTTTTACACATCCCTAGAGGCATTTTCTGTCTATTTTGCACACATGAGTCTGGAAAATAAGTCCCCATAGGATATGTTAATGCAAATTGGTGTGTTTAAGCTGAGGGAGCTTGGGGAGCTGTTTGCTCTGACCTAAGGGCACAATCCAGTGTCCCACTGGGGTGGCCAAGCTCTCCTGCTCAGCAGCATGCAGCTGGATGGGAGGCAGGTGTCTGCAGGTGTCTGCAGGTGTCTGCAGCTGCAGCCTGCTCCTTCAGCAGGTCCCTGTGCTGGGAAATCCTTTCTTCCTTGTGTCCCTGCAGGGAAGTTCAGTTTTGCACAAAGAAGCAATCCTCTTTTTCCTTGCACAGTCTCTACCTGTTTCCAGGTGATTGTGTGCAGCCTTCTGAATGCTGAAGTGTTCAGCCTCTCCCTTCTGAGTCGTCTTTCTGCTTCAGATTTCCTGCATTTGTCATTTCTGCTCATCAGTATTTTCTCATTCTCTTCTTTCCATGGTAAGATAAAGTTGACCCCATGTTTTTTTTCTTTTGATCCGTCTCATCTAAAAGTTCAGCCTTTCATCCCCTGCTGCCTTGGCTCAGATTGTGATGAAGCAGATCAAAATGCAGAGGATGCTGGTTATGTCAGGGGTGCCTGGATTTGGGATTTAAGGCTGGCAGGCTGTCTATGCCCTTGGTCTGACAGAAACCTGCTGTGCCTCTGCTGGCTCAGCTTCCTCCAGGTCTGGGAGGTGCCTGGGTGGGGAAGGCTCCTGGGACTCCTCCTGAGTGGAGTGGGTGAAAAAGCTTGGTGAAAATCCATCCCCTCCCAAACTGGAGCTGATGCTGTCCCCTGCTTCCAGCCAGATGGAGCAGGAGACATGCACGGACCTGTGTCCCTTCCCCACAGGATCATCCTATGTGAACAGTTTGCCAAAGGAACAAGTAAACTTCACCCTTGGAGCCCTTCCCAGGGGTTGCACTGGATGTTCCCTGTAGCTGTAACTCACTGCTGAACAACACAGACCTTTTCCATCAGGATGATTTTTCAGTACTTTAAAATATATAGTGAGAGAAGTGTAAGGGAATGGGTTTTCTCCTGCTCTGACAAGAGCTCCTGTCTTCTCTCTCCAAACTGGCAGCAAGTTGTACAAAAATATCCCAGTTCTCACTGGTCAGCACTCCTTGACAAAGCTTCTTGTCAGGACACTTGATGAGTTGTGATGTGGTTTCTGCTGGTGTGTGCCAGCACCTGGCAGATAGCATCTCTCAAACTCTCTCATCTTTATCCCTCTTTCCTCTCCCCTGTGCCAGATTCCCACCTCACCTGTCTCTCTCTCGTCTTGCACAGCCCTTGCCTTGTGCCAGACTTCTCCATCTCTGTCACTGCTCCTTTCAGCCTGTGTCCCTGTGTCCTGGTGAGAAACCCCAGATGTGCTCATGTGGGGGGTTCTCAGTAACTCTGCAGCACACACGGTCTCTGGGCCTCCCAGGCCACCCTTTGTGTGCATCTTTGGGCAGCTTTCTGTGGTTTTGTGGATTGCTTTTGATGCCTTGGAGTGGCTACCTGGAACAGAGGCTAGACAAGATTAAGAGATTAAGACTAGGTATTTATTAAAGGCCTTCAACAGATACACCTTGGGCAGTCAGAAGCCTCGCAGAGGCTACACCCAGAATGGACAATATTCATGAGTTTTTCAGACAGATAGAGGTTTGGTCCATTTACATATCAGGGGTTAATCCTCCAGTTACAGCTTCGTGTAATGGAGTCATATTTCCCAGTTTGCTTCTCCCCAAATCGCTTTTGTTCATACTTTTTGGGGTCTGAGGCTGTGGGGTATGGTTGAGTTTCAGTTACAGAGGGATTGCTTTGTCTGACCAAAATGTGGAGACAGTAATTAACACTTTGTATGGAGTTTGGAGTTATGCACTAATGTAGTACAGGATTAGAAAAATATAAAAGCTAATATCTTACGGCATCACTTTGAGACTTAACCTTGCCAAGAACTGCTGTTCCCAAACCCATGCTAATCTAATGGGCCCCATGTCTGTGACATCTCAGGCAGCAGCAAAAATCTGGTGCTTTGGTAGATGGGATATAGGACTGAACAGCTTGTGAGAGAGCATGGAAAAAATGGAAGTGAAGAGGAACCATGAAGTTATGCAGTGAGGAATGACAGGGGAGGGAGAAAATCTGGTGGGTTCTTCTTTGGGTTGCTCCAGTTCAGAGAGCTGCTTAAATATCTCCTGCCTTCCCTAAAGGTTACTTGGGTTGCTCAAATGTTTACTGGCATATTTAAGGGTCACTAAAACCCACCTAGACCTTGGTGAAACCTTGATATGCTCTGCTCACACAGCTGAGGATAAGTTGGACAGGAGGTTTAGTGAATGGGGACCCTGGAGCCTGGTGTTGGGGTTACACAGACCCACCTTGTGCTTCCAGCTTGAGGGCAGGAGAAGAGCCCCTGCTGCCTTTTGGCTATAGGTGAGCAGCAAAAAGGATAATGCAGCATTGCTCCTCGTGCAATGGAGAAGCAAAAGAGAAGAGAGAGCTTTATTTAAAGAAACACTACACTTATATAGGGTAGTACATGCAATACAAAATAGAAAAGGCTCATTGGTCCAAGAAGCAACACCTCTTTGAAAACATGCTTTCTGCAAAACATCACCAGACACTCACACGGCTCTCAGCACCCTGCAGGTGCATAATCATTGTTATAATTTCTTGTCCTTGAGCAGGCTGAGAAAGGCAAGGCTTCAAGGCTGCTTTTTCCCTGGTTCCCAGCAGCATCCAATGACGAGCCCCTTGTCTGAACCAGCTGGGCCAGTGATGTCTGTCCTGGGCTGTCCCTGCAGGGGGTGGAAGGAAGGGAGATTCTGTGCTGTTTCTTACAGAAGTGCCTGAGGATGCACCTCAGCCCTTGGTGTGGCTCCAGGGCGTGAGGAGCACAACAGGGAGCTCTGAGCTGGGTCTGGCTGTGCCAGGCTCCAGTCCCCGAGGCAGGGCAGGCACAGCAGCTCTGTGTGGTGCCAATTAGCCCTGCAGCTTCACTGGGTGCAGGCTGTGCTGATGTGATTATGCTGCTCTGGTGCCCAGGCTGGCTCTGTGCTCAGAGTGGCATCACAGCCATTCCATGGAGCAGGGAGGAGTCTGGGGGCTTCATATACAGAAATGAGAGGGGAACTGCCACAGCAGAGACTGAGACAGACACTTTTTCTTCATGTAGGAATAGCCCATCTTTATTTTTCACAATTTATATTTATATGATTTCCCAAAAGCATTGTGTTTAGTTCTAAATGATATTAACTTTTTGCTTCTCAGTTCATTGGTTAGTAGCTACCAGTGTAGGTGTTTTGCCAAAGACTTTTTGCTTTAAGAATGTTTCCATTTTTCTCTCGTGGGTACAGAATTATTTACACAGATACAGATTCCTTTCTCAGGAATCAGAAGGGTGACAGGCTGGTTCTCACAGATATTTGTTAGGCCAGCTGTTAGCTGTACTTAGCCAAAGCAGGAGGCCTGAGCCAGGATCTTACAAGGCCTTTCTTTTGTAAGGTTTTACCTATATGCAACAGGGAACTGCAGGAAGGGGAAGATGGAAAGGAAAGGACCCCTTGGAGCAGTCCCTTGGGGTGAGGAGTGGTTGGGTTTGATGCTCTGTGTCGTTTGTGTGAACAGAAATGTCCCAGCACTGCCCTGGAGCTGCTCAGAACACAGTGCTGTGCTGCTGGGATGGGCAGGCTTCCCATGGAGGGAAAAACAGACAGCCTGGACAATGTGATACCTTGGCAATAACAGCTTGTGCACCATAAATTAGGAGCTGGCCTGTCCCTTCACCCCACAGCTCAGTGTGGCTCCACTCTGGTGTTATCAGCCCAAGCTCCCAGCTGTGGGAAGCATAATTTGCCCAAATCCTCCTGTCACATCTCCTTTGGCCGTGCCCTGGCAGTGACAGCTGTGCTGACATCCCACACCTCGTTCTCCCATTGCTCAGGTTAATTAATCCAGGTCTCAGCTCTGTGGGCACTGAATAACAGAATAACCACAGGCTAATGCTTTGCAGACAGTTCTCCTGCATTATTTATAGATGAGGAGTAACACACTCTCCATGAGGGAAACATATGGACCTTGGCTGTCAGCATATCATACAGCTTCTGTCTGGCAGCAGCCTCTACTCAGGTATCTCTTTTTTCCATCTCCTCTTTCCAGTAAAGTTAGCTACCAAAAAAATAAAAAAAAACAAAAAAATGATGAGCTAAAAATGTAGCTAATGAGACTTTGACTTCAAAAGACAAGCCCTTGTCCCACAGGTACTGACTTACCAGCTCAGAGCTACCTGTGCTGTTGATGCTCCCTCAGCCTGAAATCCTTCCTGTGCTTACACTGAAATCCCTTCAGCAGAGCAGTCCACACATCTCAACTTGTCCCCTTGCTGTAATTCCTGACTACAGATGATGTGAAGATGACACAATTGCCCTGTTGAAATGCTGCTTTCCAGCCCTGGGATTTCACAGCTTGGAGCTCTCCTGTGGAGTTAATCAGTAATTCATACACCTCCTCCAAAATCCCAGCCTTCTCTAAAGCCTCTTAAAACCACAGATGGGTAATGTTAGAGAAAAGAGACTTTTGTAATTAAAAAATGTGCTTCTGCTGATATTTTCCATGGTAAATATTAATTGAGACAAGAACTTTCAAAATATTTTTTTTCTATTGCTTCACCTCAAGCCTAAGGGTGTTAGTATTTAGCAAATACTGTGTTTCTGTTGAAAAGAAACATTTAATTTCAAACCTTCTCATCCAGGGCTCCCAAATGTCTCATTTTCCAGCTCATGAGAGACCTCAACATTCCAGCTTTCCATTCTTCTTTGGAATTGAAAGTAATTTCAAATGTCTAAACTGCTGGTTTAAATTCCTTAAATCCTTTTTGGGGCTAAGTGATCATTTTTCTCATAAAAGTTTTCTATTCTCTTTTCTGCTTGGTTTTTACTGATGAGTGTGTGCAAGCATTTCCCTAATCTAAAAAAAATCAGCATCTACAAGAAAATTAATGCTCTTCCTCATACCCTGTGCAGCTTTAATTTCACCCAGCACCAGCTTCTGCCTCGTGCTTCCCAGTGGGAATTGTGTTGGCAAAGCTCGTGGTTTTTTCAGCATTAGCTCTAACCAGGGAAACAATCCCATAAAAACAAATTGGTTTATTTAATAGCCTTAATCATATTTTTGTATGTAGAGAGAAAAATACAAATGCTGTCAAACACAGCTTTCCTCTTCCCCCTGCAGCTGGGGCCTGGCTGGTCGATGGTACCCGAAAGGCTGGGAAAGAGCTGTGGTGAGCAGTCAGAGCCTGTCTGTGGCAGCACTGACAGCAACCCAGACCCCTGGCATTGAGATCTGCAGGCAGGATCCCTTTTCCCATCAGGAATTCTCTCCCCCCAGCTCTCAGTGTGTACAGTGTTCAATTCCTGGAGGCATCACCTGCCTGCTGAAGCAAACTAGCCCAGTGGGGACCTCACTTCTGGGAACAGCTCCCTGCACCCAGGTGTTCTGAGTCTCTGGTTTGCTCTGTGTATCTGTTGGGTGATTTTTCTGGCAGCTGGATGGGCTCTCTGCCCACTCTGCTGTGTTGGGCTGGGCTCTGTCCAGCTACTTTTCTCTTTGAAGCAGAGATGAGACTGTGACCAAGCGAGGTTTTGTCTGGCTCCTGTAAGGAAAAGATCTCTGCACTGATCCATACCCAAGGGAATGTGGAGAGATGACAAAAGTTTGTGCTCTCCAGGTTCCTACTAGCAGAGAAAGCAGGAAAAAAAATGACTTAAAAATTCTTCCACTATAATTTTCTGCTTTAGGAAATTAACAGCTGTTGTACCTTGCTGTTGCTCAGAGTAACTAATGAAGAATTGTTGTCTGACGAAAGTTCTCAGCTTCTGGGTTGCTCAGCTTCCCCAGATTCTGTCTCTATGCCCATGTTTTGGAAACTGCAACTGCTTTGAGCAGCCAAGTCTTTTATCTGTGCTTGCACTCTGAGGGTGAAGCATTTTGTCTTTCCCTTCTGGAGGCGTTGCCCTGCTTGCCCAGGAGCTGGGAAGGCAGGAGATCTGAGGGCTGTGGTCCTGCAGGTTGGGCCAGCTGCTGACAGTGCCCTGGAGAACAGCCCTGGGAGCTTCCCAAAGGCTTTTCCCGTGTGTCAGTGCAGGTACCAATATCAAAGGGCAGTCAGGGCATGCCACTAAGGGATGGGCATCCTCTTCACCTCACAGCAAGCACTCCAGAAGTCAAATTTTAACATCTCTCTCAACAGTCTTTCAAAACAGAGTCGTTGCTAACTTGCATCAGTCCAACAGCAGCACCTCAAGGGGTTTCTCATGAAGCAAATTTGTCCTCTCCAAAAAGGCCACACTGCATTCCAAGGGCACTGCTCTTTCCTCACAGGTCCCTTGCAGACCTGTCAGCTTTGGTACCAGCTGCTGGGATTTGAGTTTATTGTTCTAATGGGAATAACCAGGAAAGGGGAAGAGGAATAGGCTTCCCCTTAGTTTATTTTTTTTCTGTTTTCCCCCTCAATTTCTCATGACACTTGTGCTGGCAGAGCAAGGAGTAGCTGGAGAGAGGTTGAGCATCATGTGTGGCAGCTGTTCCTGCTGCTGAGGTGGCTGCAAGGCTGGCTCAGGAGCCAGGCACAGGTGAGGATGCTCAGACTCCCCCCTTTCCAATTTCACAGTTCATTTGGATGCACAGACAGGAGAGGAGATTACTGCAATGCCAGCCCTTGTCTCTCCTGACTGCAGAATCAGAATGGAATTGCAAATCTCTGAACCTTGAACTGCTTCACTGAAACCTTCTCAGGGTGAAGGACCTGGAAGTATTCCCTGTTCTGCCTCTTCTGGGAAAGCTCTTGAATAGGGAATGTCTCTTTTACTTGGAAAAGAGAAAGATTTCTGAATATTATGCCGGAGGTCTGGCTGCAGCTGTGTCTTAAATGATTTTGGGAATAAGAGCTGACAATTTAGAGTGAGAATCTGCAGTCTGAGCAGGTGGAGGGAGGGTGAAGCGTGGCCATCTCCCTTGAGGGGATTAGAGAAGCTTCCCTGTGTTTATCCTGCCTGTGGAGCAGAGACTGGAAGGAGGGCTGGGAGCTGCTGATACACATTGCAGGGAGGTGAAGGGAAAGCATGGAGAAATATGAACTGACACACTGTGTTAGTTGATAAATGTGTGAGTAGGTGACAGTTTAAGGGTCCCTGGGACATTCCTGTCCCCCAGAGCAGCACCCAGAGGAGGCTGGAGGGACAGGGGAGCTGTGCCAGTGGCTGAGGTGGATGGATTTACAGGAGCAGCTGTGTGGCTTGGTGTTCCCACTGCAGCAGTGCCCCACCAGGCCTGCTGGGTGGGGCTGCCCACCAAGGGGGCTCTGTCTTGGCCAGAGGTGTCAGCCAGGTCCTTGCAGGTGTGTCAGGTGCTGTGTCCTGGTCACAGCAGCTTCCAAGGGCCAGTCTGGGCTGAGCAGGGGCTGGGACATCGTTACCTCTGCAGGCAGCAGCTGGGCTAGGATGCTTCACTCTGTGAGTAACTTCTGGAGCAGCTGCTGCATTTTCCTACTGCAGATCCCAGGGGTGTTTTGGATCAGGGAGTGCTCCTGGCTGGGAGGAAGCACAGGGCTGCAAATGAGAGCAGCCTGGGCTTGGTACCCCTGCCCTGTATCACACCACAGATCACCCCCTGCCCTGGAATTGCCATCCCAAGAGAACCAGCAGTGCCCAGAGCCAGAGCCAATCCTAGCACCAGGTGCAATATCTGTAAACATCTCCTTTCTTATAGCTCCAAAGGAATTTGGAGATCTGTCCTCATCTGGAGCTCATCTCTGGCTCTGAATCTTGGCACATTTGACTGAGTAATTCCCTTCCTAAACTGGAAAACCTTAATCCAACAGGGCAGAGTGTGGTAGGGAGAGGAATAAGGGGATGCGGGGGGCTTTGGGGTTTGTTTGGTGGGCTGGGGTTTTTTTGTTTGTTTTTTTTTTTCCCCCAGGCTTTTCTGTGTTATCAGCACATACCCAGCAGTGGTACTTGCTTGAGCAGCTATAATTTCCTCATTCCTTCCAGTGTAAACCTGCCCAGCATCTCAATGCTGCCATCAGATGTTTCCTCTGAAGTATGAGAGGCAGAGCAGTGAAAAAATCATCCTGTATATTGGTGGACCTGGTAGTCAGGATTATGGTATAATCAATCCTTTATTTATGTCTGCCACCTCTTCCAAGGTAGGATTTACATTATTTTTTTTAAATATTCCCCTCTTTAGTAGACCTGTTTCTGCTTTAAAAAGCCTTGCCAGCATGATATAGCCAGTGTCACTTTGGAAGGTGCTGAATTTGAAGCAGCAGACTGAAGGCACCAAGATATTAATTCCCCTATTTCTATGCAGTTATGAGCTGGTTGTCAGCAACCTCAGGAAATTCAAACCAGACTGCTTTTTTAAAATGCTTGTCAGCACAAAGATGCTGTGCTGCCAGCCTAGAACCATCCCTGGGCAGCATCCCAGAAAACAGGCTATGGTAGTTCATGTCACCTGGGCAAATGTTTGTGGGATAAAGGCAAAGACCCCATGAGGCTGTTTGTGTTACAGCCACCCTTGGGGTGCTGCAGTGCTGGCCAAGGCTCTGTGACTTTGACTAGCCAAGGACTGTAAGAAGGGATTGAAACTGATCCTCTGGTTTTTGATGGATTTAATTTATTTTGATATTTTTTTAGTGCTGCTGCTCACTGAGCTTTGTAGGGCCCTGCAGGGGCAGCTGGTTCTGAGGTGGGGGCTTTGAGGGCTGTAGGGGTAGGGCAGGGCTGTCCCTGCCTCCTGCACATCCATCTGCTGGGCCATGGGGTGTGCTGTGCTTCAGGCAGGGGCTTTGGGTGCCACAGTTTTTGTTGGATCACAGCTCCCAGCTCAAAGCAGCCAGAATCTGAACCTGGTGAAATCTCTTCATTCTCTTGCTGAGTTTCTGTGTGAATACAGCTCTAGTCACAGGCAGGCAGCTCCTGGGTGATTGGGATTTACCCTGACAGCAACTCTCGGTGGTATAACAACAATCATTTTCTATAGATTGGATATTAGGAAAAAATTCTTCCCTGTGAGGGTGGGCAGGCCCTGGCACAGGGTGCCCAGAGCAGCTGTGGCTGCCCCTGGATCCCTGGAAGTGT